>PVIJ01000149.1:319010-345254 GCA_004024925.1 Scalopus aquaticus
CTCTCTCTCTCTCTCTCTCTCTCTCTCTCTCTCTCTCTCTCTCTCACACACACACACACACACACACACACACACACACACACACACACACTCAGGAATCCTACTCAACTATATATTGAAAAACAGATTAACTATCACCAATTTCAACATCATGAGTGAAACCTGAGGGTGTTATGCTTAGAGAAATTAGTCAAAGAAAGAAAGAGAAACAATGTATTTCTTCACTCGTATATTGTAAAGAAACCAAACGAATGAACTATATAAAACAAAAATATCTTTAAAAAGAAATAAAATGTATTTTGCATTGTCAAACTCAAATAATTTTAATCTCTATGAAACTGAGTCTTAGATCTCTCCATTTTTAAATCCCAAAATGCTTATGTCAATAAATGTGTTCTCAAGACCCACATAATAGTTAAATAAAGCCTTGATTTTGTTTTATGAACCATATCCTTAATAATTTGGGACAGATTCAAAGGAAATCATCACCAGTTGTGATTCACTTACAGTTACCAGCAACATTCCATTTTGGCAAAGAATTACTGACCTGTTAGAGATGTGGGTGATGTTTTCACTTATAAGACAGTAGTCCAGTAGCATTTCTAAAAACAGCTACTGTTTGGACAATGCTTTCTGCATAGTGATGGAAAATTTAAGTTAATTAAGTCACTGACTTTGGTTACTTACATATTTGGGCAAGATAAGTAGTACTAAAGTATGGCTGTGTGATCTTGGGCAAGTTCATTTACCTTCCTAAGCTTTAGTTTCTTCATTTATGAGATAAGATTATTAAAATTTACTATACTATGTTATATATATGTAAAAATATAAAATATATATAATATAACATAGATGTAACATATATGATATATATATAATGAAATGGTGTGTATATATGCTTAACACAATTCCTGGAATATGGAAAGCACTTTATAAATGTTTATTATCATATAGCACTATACATTATATATTATAACATACAGTTGTATTTCAATATCATAAGATAATTTGTATGCAAAGCCTCATAATATCACTCCCCTGTGAATCAGATCCCATCAAACATGCTTAGAAATGCTAAACAAGTATGTGCAATTAATGAATGGTTATTAGTATTCTGTTTCATTTTTCTTTCATGTTTTCCTCCTTTCAGATATTTTAAACATATCCTAAATTAATCTACTCAACCCATGCCCAAACTCTCCACAGTTAAAAACCTTTCTCTTTGAGGAAACAGCTCACAGTGGACTCCCTCCCTCCCTCCCTCTTCCCCTCCCTCCCTCTTTCTTTTTTTTTCCTGGTCATCCTACAGTTCCTAGACATTGCTTAGGAAGTTTATTTTGTTTTGTTTTTTTACCAGCAAACATTGCAAAAATAGCTGATTGAAGTTTACTAATATCACACTCATTCACTTACCAAATGGCTACATGCCCACCACCAGTGATATTGCACTAACATGACCCAGCTTTGTCTTTCAGGAGCTCATTCTCTGGCCCAAGAGATAGTCTACCAGGAGCAATTAGAAAACTGGGCTCAGAGAAGATATAGGGTGCCAATGCTGTGGGGTTATCACAGAGGTCTACTTGCTTATGATGGGCTGGGCAGCAGTGAACAGGGCAAAGGAAAAAGAGAAGGTACACTGTAAGGGTGGCCTGGTTTTGTGCAGGAATATGAGAAACCAGCATCCCTGAAGCCCGCAGGGCCAGCAGAGTGGCTGAAGAGAAGAGGCTGGTGGGACCAGATCTCAGTGTGTATTCTGCACCCCCCAATAAATGCCTGACCTTTATCTTGCAGACATAAATGAGGACTTTTGACCCATCTGCACTTTCAACTCTAACTTCCTGCCTTTTCATTTTTTACTTACTTTGCTTTAATTTATTACTTTTTCTGATTCAGAAAGTGGAGTCTTATAGAACCTTGATTATAGAGTAGAATCCCCATACCTTACCTTACACATTTCTTCCATCTGGATGCTCATCTGTATCCTTTATCATACACTTTTGTAAAAAACACAAAAAACACAAAACACAAAACAACCAATAATCCAGTTTTTAAAAAAGTAGAATCTTGGCTCAGGCCAAAATATACATTCCTGAGAAACTGGAGCCCACGGAGAACAGAAAGAAGCTGCTGGCCTGTTCCATTGTCTCCCTCATCGAGGTCTGAGTCCACAGCTCATTATTGGGTTCTCCCTAGGCATGTTGGTTTCTTTTGAGTCATTCAGGTGAATTTTCATTTTTTACCATCTGTCATCTTTTTTTTTCTCTCCTCAAATGAGAAGTGTCTAGATTTTATTCTCATGTCTCATTTTCCTTATTGCTGTTTTAAAAGAAAATTCCTGATCTTGAAATATGATTGTTTTATTATTATGGTGAAAAAAACAATCACTTGAAGCAGATTTATTTAGCATAAGTAGTGTTTCTCTCCCATAGCCACTGCAAAAACTATGCATTGCACTTTAGCTACAGTTACAGGTTCTTTTCTTTCTTTCCTGCTGGAGATTGAAGTCAAGGGAAATTTTATCTTTGTTAATAGTTTTTCATTTTGTCATTGCAGTTGTTTTGTTTACTCAGAATGGTCAGTCTGGCATATTTTTATGTTATAGACTCTCATTTCACAGTCTTTTCTGTTGTTTCTTAAAATAGGTATTCCTGTTTCCTTGGCACATTGAATTTTAAAAAAAATTCTAGCATATGACATTTAAAATTAAGTGTTCCCCCTTCCCTACTCCTAATTTTTATTTAAACAGAATAAGTGAAAAGTGAAATGAGAAAGAAAGTATACCATGAGTGATTTCTGGATAGTGTTATTTCACACATTAATTTTCGTGCACAAAAAAACAACTTAACTGTGTTTGCAGATTATTAACACTATTTTTTTTTTCCCCCAGAAGTCCTTCACATATTAACCATTGATTCTAAATCAAGGGATATAGTTTCTGCTTTTGCAAATAACCGATTACTTCTAGTCTTGTGATAAGAGATTAGTGGAATCCACAAGTAGTGGAAATAAGGGAGGTCATCTTTTGGGGTCTTCATCTCAAGGTCAAACTGACAATGCTGGACATTGCATCATGACTTAGCTAGGGGGCAGAATGATCTGAAGCATTTGAATTGGCTGCTCCCCAAGACCATCATCACCAAATCAAAGCTATTCTGTACCTCCATCTGGTCATTACCATTTTATGATTTCATTCCGTCTCCTTGATGTTCATCTTAATCTGATTTCATCTGAGTGAAACTGCAGTGATGAGACAGCAGAGAGCTTGGTTCCCTAACAATTGACTCTTCCTTGGGGCATTTTGCATCTTCTAGTAATATCTGACCTCTTAAATGGTGAGGTCTCATTTTAGCTGACACCACAAAATAATCTTACATCCAGACTGGCAGCCTGCATGGAGTTATCCTTCAACTTTGGTTCATAGCCTTATTGTTTCTTTCATTTGGCATTATCATCTATTTTTGTAGTTTTGCTGTTTATCTCCACAGGGCTGAGTTGATCCAGGGCTGAGTTGATATGGTTCCATGTTTTCATAAGGATTCCAGGATATAGTATTACTGTAAAGGAGATGCATAACATTTGTGGTGGTTTTGCATGTTTTAAGAATTTATTAGGTAGCATTTTCATATAACTCCATTGTTAGTACTCATCTCTTTTTATTTGGATTATTTATTGTATGTTTTCTTTACCCTGGACTAGATTATGAGCTCTCTAAAAGCAGAAATCATCATTCACTCATCTTTGATTTCCATCTCCATCAGCTCTAATATGAACCCCAGAGAGCAGTTCAATAAATATTAGTTATATCAAATAAATTATAACAGCTACAAAAATATTGACTTGGAACTAGACTCATGTTCTGAAATCAGAAATGTTTACTTTTTTCTTTTTCTTGAGAACCCGTGGGTTTTTTTTAAAGTGTTAATTTGCAGTTTGAAGCTGTTTAGGTGAAAACTACAAGAAGCAGCAGCAAAAGAGACGAAGCAGGCACTTTTGTATATTATAATTACACCTAAGGTTTGTTTTTATTATAGTTCTTGAGGTTTAATCATGCTCTTGATTCCGTGAAATATCATAGAATCACAGGACCAAGGAAGTCTTAAAAGGTCTTTTGGTCTCTGTCTCTAAGGAGACAGGAGTTTAAACTTTTGCAAACATTTGCTTACTCTATAGTTTTCTTTTAAAATATCCAGGAAGGGAAGGACAAATAAAGGTTGAAACATTTATTTTTGGAATAAATAAAGTGTGTGTGTGTATGTGTGTGTGCATTTTTTTGTTATTATTTTTATTGAGGTAACAATGGTTTACAACTCTGTGTATGATTTGGGGTGCAGGTTCATACCTTTCAGATGTATGTCACCACACCATGCCCACCACCAATGCCCCAATGTCCTCCACTGCATTCCATTGACCCTCTCCTCCTTTGCTTCCACTCATCCCCCCTTCCTCAATTCAGTGGTTGGATTTCTAGGTTTGTTCTGTCCCTTTGTTTTGTTTACATTATTTAAGCCTTTTTTGGTTATGGTTTAAACATCTGATATATTATTCTCAGTAGTTCTCCCCTTTTTTGCCACTTATGGGAGTTTTCTTTCTCTGATCTCTTTCTACTTTTTAAATCCCTCACTTCTATACTCTAAGAACAACTTAGCAATCAGTTTTTGTTTCTCAGCATGCAACTACAAAATGTGGGTGATGCTCATCTGTGCCAGTAGTGGTTAATTCAAACATTTATTCCAGGACAAATAATGTGTTTTTCCTATAGGGAATAGGTGATTGAGATTTTTCTTCATCTCACTCCATTTTCATGTAATCTTCTAAATAAATGGCTCCATTCCTTTATTTTTTTTTAATGTAGACCTTCCTTCCCGGAAATATAGAGTAATCTTGTTTCCTCTCATTTTGACCACTTGCTGAGGACTACTTCCATCATTAGATTTAAATCCAAGCTGATTACAGGGTCCTAAAAAAGTTCAGATCACTTCAACTGTAGTATTCATGGTTGACAGTGCTGGTGACTCAATTCCTGCCACCATTTGCAATGCAACTGATGTTTTGTTATTGTTGTTGTCATCGTCATTATTTCAAAATCTTCATTTGTTTCCTATCAGATATCTAGGTTTTCCACCATAGTCATTTTGTTCAACTCTCAGACTCGGTAGGGCAAGGCTATTCTTTTTTTTTCTTCAAAGCTAAGGAATCCTAAGGGTTAAATAACGTGAATGGTGGTTGTCTAATTTTCTTCCATCACTTCAAGGCATATTGATTGTGTCAATTGTGATCATTTGGTTGCAGACTTCCTGGCCTGCGATCTTGAGAAAGAATTTTGATAAATCATATACCGAGAGTACCATCCAGTGTGCTAAGGAGCAGCATGGGAGGGGAAGACTTTCCAGAGGAGGGAAACTACCTCTAGTGGCCTAAAGCCTGAGAGGAGATGGCCAGATGAGGAGGACAAGATGGTAGAGGAAGAAGTTTCCAGAAAAGTAGAACATCAGTTGCAGAGGGTGAAGGTGAGAAGCACAGCCATGTGCTTCTCCACAGCACAGCCACATGGCTGTGCTTCTCACTTGTGTACACCCAGCAAGGCTTACACATCAGATACAAGGCTGGTGGGTAAAGGATGAAGATAAAGCAACATATACACTTTTGTGATGTCAGCCTCGTAGGTCATGCGAGAAGGCAAAGAGCGACGAAAGCTCTTCAAAAAGGGAGTGGTATTATTAATTGTGTTTTACTGTGCTTCCTGTGGTCTTGCTGTGAAAGCTGGAGGCACTGAGACTCCATTACTGGCCAAAGCAATAACGCATCAGAGAGATGATGGTGGCCTGAACTAAGGAGGGAAAAAAGTAAGATGGACTTGAAAAATATAAGAAGGTAATGGGCAAATTAGATGGAATATGTCACCATCATATTTGCAACTAAAATCCTACAATAATACATAATCCTAGCCAGTGGAATTGGAGGTTGTGGCAAGCTCTTGGGGAGGCACCCAGGAGGTCCTTGCTTTATTTGACATTTTGCTTCTGAACAAACACTGTCTTAAAGTAAGGTGACCAGCCATATGGGTCATGAGATTTCTGCCATGCATGTACAATTGACCTTTGAACACATGAGGGTGAAGGGCACTGACACTCCCCCACATGCACTTGAAAATCCACAGATAACTTTTTGACTCCACCAAACTTCACTAGTGATAGAAGTATTACCATAGCATAGTCGATTAGCACATACTTTGTAAACTATATATTATTTACTGTATTCTTATAACAAAATAAGCTAGAGAAAAGAAAATATTATTATGAAAATCATAAGGCAGGGGAAGTACATTCACAGTATTCTAGTTATTATTACCGAAAGTTTATGCTGTCTCCTTATTCATGGGTGAGTGGGCATAGCTCATTCAAGGTCTCAAGTTCTATAAGTTATTTGTATATTTGGGCTCCTTGGCTATTGTAGCTTCCAAGTCTGTTCTATAGCCTCACAAATATTTCCCTTTCTGTTAAATTCACCAGAATTCCTTCTCATGTGTACAACTAAGTATAGTATCCTGAATGATACTAACAACTTGGTTAATTTTATTAAAAATGCAAGTAATAGATAAATTGAAGGATATTGTTGAGAAATAATAAAAATATGAAGGGGTAAAAAAGTTGGAGGAAAATGATAAGAAAATAGAAGGTAAAAAAACAAACAAACAAACAACTAATATCCAATTAAGAAGAGTTCCAGAAAAGGAGAACTGAGAAAACAAGAGATGAAGAAATTGTCAAAGAAATAATGTAGAAAATTTTTTCTTTTGAAGACTGAGAGTTTCTAAACTGAAAAGGCCACTGGTTACCCAGATAACAAATGCAAGAAGCTCCATGTCAAGATGTATAACCCTGAAATTTGGAAAAACACAGAGAAAGATAGGAAAAAAAAAAAACAGATCAAAAGATTTGTGAATTCAAATGGCCAGATTAGGTTCTGGTAGCTCTGGAAGATAATGTGGAGTGTCTTGAAAATTCTAAGGTAAAATGACTTTAGGTTTTTAGACCCAATCTATCTGTCAATGAATATACAGATTAAGAAGTCAAAAATGAATTCTCACTGTATCCTTTCAAAGGAAGTTACTGGAGAAAATGGTTCAATAAATGGGTAGGGTAAAAACAAGGTAGAGAAAAGCATGGTGTCCAGAAGTCAGGAAGCTAATACAAAAAAGAAATGAAGGGATGTTTCAGGATAAACAGCTGAAATCAGGACTAGAGATTTACCAGGTTAGGATGAACAGGGAGGAAAATAGAACTAAATTAAATGGTTGCATAATATTTGACTTGGATAATGATTGATAGACACACATCAAACCACCTGCAGCATTTGAAAAGACTTGGTTGGGATGGGCGCAGAAAACTAAGCAATGAAAAAACAAAACAGTAAGTAACTTTTATGAAGAAAAAGTTGTATGTAGATGGACATTTAATCATCATAAATTACTTTGAGAATAAGATGATATTATTTACATACTAAAAAATGTAACACTATTGACTTTGTTTAAAAAAATTTGTGGTAATAGTAAAGAGTGTATGTGAGAAGTAAAGGTGTACAGGGTTGGGAGTGTGATAGAGCTAAAGTCCATCTTAACAAAAGTCAGTAAATGTGTAACATAGATAAACCAAGAAATAAATGCATAAGGACATTATTTAGAGAAATAAAGTTGAATATCAGAAGACACAATTAAATATGTTGCAATAGATTATTTTTTATACTGTAGCACTCCAGACAGCAGTGGAATGGTTCTTCCAGGTCAGTCCTTTTGCCTTTCTTACTCAGTGAAATCCTTATAAACATAATCCTTAGTTCTAAACATTAGCATTCCAATAAAGTTTGTGTTCTTCCTCTCAGACAGCTGAAGAGCTAACAAAGTACTTTCACATAGATTATTTTATTTTACCCAGTTCTGAGCTGTTGTGTATTTAGTATTTATTACATGCTAGTCACGCTAAAATATACTGATCATAGTCTTTCTAGGTGGGTATTATAATACCATTTATTGATGGGAAAACAAACTCAGAGAAATAAGCTTGTGAAGGTCCATCAGTCGGTTGGTAAATAGCAGAGCCAGAAGTGGAACTTCGATCTCTTGCAGAACACACTCATTGTAACTACCTTCAGGTTTCCAAACATAGGAGTAAATTCCTGTCCTTTAGCCAAATACCTGGAATGTTATTCAGTAGTTTTGCCTCTCAAGCTTCTCTCTCCCTCCCTCCCTCCCTCCCTCCCTTTCTCTCTCTCTTTCTCTATAATATTTACTTCCTTTAGACCTTGTATCTGAATCTATAATATTTTTATGTAGTTTTCCTATTTGGTCGACCACATAAGTTAATAGTCTTGCGATCACAATTAGTTTTCTTATGAGATCCAGTTTTCTTCCTTTTAGAAACACCTGTATATATACCTGGAAAATAAATTCCCTACAATGCTCAACGTGTGCAGTGATTCTGCTGACATCGGCTGAGTGGGTATAACTGGGGTTTATAGAAGCCTAACCTTGTATTAACAAAGAATCAAGGTGAATAAATGTGCAGACAGCCTTTCTTCATATTTTAGGTCTCTGTCTTTGCCATATTATACCTAAAGCATTTGGATCCTTACTAGAAAGTTATGTTTTAAGATGGAAACCTGGTTATTATATCTAATTATCTGTCTCTCTCACCTCTAGGTCTTCCAGTTAGTTGTTAATACCCAAGTCTTTTTTTTTTCTTTTTTACTTTTTAATGCAAGTAAAATCTATCACAATATATTAAATTAAAACTTTTGGGTTTTTTCCTTTTAAAACATTTCTTTCCTGGACATATATACTTAAATATCAAGTAGTTATTTATCTTGGGGGAAAGGAGGTGACACATGACCATTTTCCTTTTATGTATTTTATAATAGGAAAGAAAAAGTTACATAAGTATATTTTGTCTCAAACCATGCTTTTAAAAATGGTGATGACTATATCCATAGAAATAGAGATATCATAGGTTATATCTGAATCTATAATATTTTTATGTTAAGCAAACAGACATATAATGAAATGGATAGCAAAATTCAGATGAATTTTTTAAGAAAAATCAGGTAATTTCAGAGGTATTTATGTTGGCCAATCAGGTTTCTACCTCACATGTAACTACTTCTTTGGCATAAGAATTATTTCCTTAGAAAAAATACTATAGAAAAAAATATTTGAGAAGCATTGAGTGAAAGGAGGAACTGAAGTAATATCTGATAGGATTGTTCTCAAGAGGATTTCTAACCTGACAGGAGGAGGAATGATGAGCTCTGAGATTCCTGTTAAGTCTAAGTTCTTAAATCAGGCCGAACCTTGGAACAAAGCAAGGAGGAACTTAAGAGTTCTAGATTTGAGGTGATTCTACCTCAAGGAAGATAATTTTCTAGCATTTATTCATATAGCAACTTATTTTTTTCCCATATAGGATCAAGTCATCAACTAAATGATGCTTTTCAGGGGCAAAATACCCCTTTCCCAATTGCTGAAATTTCATCATCTTCCCTCACATGTCCAGGACACAGGTCAACTCTCTAGTTAATGTTCATGGATTTTATGAGCCTTATCTTAAGTCTCATATTCTTAACTCAGATTTATTTGGTTTTCTGGTCCTAACCCATCTTTTTGCATCCCTGGAGCCCAGTTTCCAAGGCTACTTTTCCAGTGAAGTCACATGGGATGAGTGCCAGTCTCATAGCAACATCGTATGACCGCAGTTATGAAGTATTGTCAACCAGGGGAGCTTGTTAGCAACTCAGTTCCTCAGGCTTTTAGTGGGGGCTGGTTACCTGCCTCCTCTACTGCCTCTGCCAGGCATGTATCCGGATTCTGTGCTTCCAGGAGGAAAGCAGGTGGTCAGTGTAAACCTTATTGTTTGCACAAACAGTTTAGGCACAATGAGCCAATTTTACCTGTTATTTGTGGGAATTCTTCCAAAATCTAGGTTTCTAGAGGTCAACCCACGGTCTGTCTTGCAAGCAGAGCTTTTGAGGAATGGCAGTGAAAGTCACTATGTTAATTTTTTCTGCACAGTGGTCTTTTAGACAATTTTTGAACAAAGAGTGCTAGTCTTGCTAGTGATGAAAGGAGGTCTGGCCCTTCTTCAATAGTTTTTGGAATGAGCGTAACTACTTTTGCATTCTTTTCTAAAGCAGAAAGATCAGGAATAATTACAGCACGAGAATGGAGGATTTTTAAAAATCCTTTAAATGGGACCAAATAAGTAGAGACTTGTCCACATGAGCATCACAGCTGGGCCCAGGTAAATAGCCCTAAAAGAGATGCCTCACCACAACCCAGCATCTGCCTTAAGTATGTGTTGGAGCAGGAAAATATACACGTGCAAGAGCCACAGTAAGCACTTAAAGGCACCCTGCTGGCTTACTGACTAGCTAAATGCTGATTTCAGGTTTAATACACAGTCATCACATTAAACAGTGTTTACTTGCCAGGATTGTCTTGCCAGGATTGTGTCTGCTGGTACAGTGCCTTGCTGCTCCCCTCCTCATCTGAAGGCCCCAGGGAGCCCTCTTGATGTCTTTGGGTCTACCATATGTCTGTTCAGTCACCTTCACTCCGGTATCAGAAGGGTTGCCTTAGTTTCCTTCCTCTGTTACTTATGAGTGTCTTGAAAACTGAACTCTGCTGATTATCTATTTAGGGAACGGTGGTGGCAGAAAGAAGTTGGTGGAGAATCACCTCTAAGAAGTCGAGTTCTGGATGGGAAATTGGTGAGCAGGCGAGAGGGCCTCCTGGTGCCTCTTAATCTGTGCTCTTTTTTTCTCTAGCTTTTCACCATAATAAAGCATAGCCTCCTGGCAGTCAGGGAACAGGATGGCCTATCTTCTTGTGCCTGAATAGCATTCCAGGCCACATTGCCAACTGCTCAAAATTAGCATATAAATCAAAGTCCACCAATTCCTGAAATAAACAAGCTTTAAGGTCCTTTTTATTTATAACCAAGTACTTAATTTTCACCTACATTCTTAGAGATTGTAAAACCAACTAATAGTTTTGTTTTGTGTTGTGTTGTGAACATCCCCAGATTATTTTTGTTAAGCAAAGTGAAAAAGGAAAATGTAATAAAGTGAATTTGTCATCTGACAAATATTATAGTGTATTAGACACAATACTAGAGGTTGGATATGCTGTAGGGATTAAAACATTGCCCCTGTTCTTCTGGAACTTACATTATGGAGCAGGGAGCTAGTAAGTAAATACACAAAGGAGTGGACCATACAAATATCTGAAGGAAGAGGGTACAGGAGAGTGAGGCAGTAAGTACACAGTCTCTGGCAGAAGCAAACTTGGGTTAGTTGAATGAGTGCTTTTGTGGAGAGGCCCACATTGTAAATGGCTCTTATGGACTATCAAACCTTTCCTACTTCATTGAATTTCTTCAAAGGGCTCCGAGTTCCTTAGTTACTAGGTGGACAAATTCTCTTTGAGGGGCCACCCTAGTTTTGGTGTGGTTCTAGGTATGATTTGTAATGTGAAGTTGAGTCTTGGAAAAGCCTGGGGCTTTCACTTGTTTTGAACTCAAACACTCTGTGAGGAATGGCCATCTAGTGGCAAGAGAGGAAACATAGCGGGTAGTTGGAGAAAGGGGGGGAATCTTCAACCTTCCATCCTCAGCCATAAAATTATTCTGGAAATCTGTTCATTTCCCACCCTCACAATAACACAAGGGAGGTGAACAACCCAAACTTCTATTATTGTTTTCTGATAGAAAACATGGGTTCTTTTATAGCTACTTGGCACATTACATGTTTGTGCATTTAATCTTTAATTGGGGGACATTTTGGTTTTTAGTTTTGGCCTATTACAAATAAAACTTTTATGAACAATCATTTATGTGAACATAACTTTTCATTTCTCTGCCGTGTATAAATGCCCAAGAGTTGTAAAAGTATTTACTTAGTTTTTTAAAAAAACGACCAAATTCATTTCCTAAGAGTACAATTACACATTCCCACTGGCAGTGTACAAGCTATCACTTTCTCCACAAAGCCAACATGTAGCATTGTCACTGTTTTTCATTTTAGATATCACAGTGCAGTGATATCTCAGTTTGGCCTTCATTTGCTAATGACTACACTGAATATCTTTCCTGTGTTTATGTCCACATATCCTCCTCTGTGAATTGTCTCTTCATATCTTTTGCCCATTTTCTAATTCAGTTTTTTAAATGAAGTCCTTTGTCAGGTATATGCTTTGCAGATATTTTCTCCCAGTCTATACCTGTTTCTTAATTCTCTTTTAAGGAGCAAAAGCTTTTAATTTTGATTAATTTCTTGAAAATTTTTTTTATAATAAGAATAGTTATGCTATTCCTTATAATGGTTGTATTTTATTTAGTTTAGTTAGTTATTTAATGTGGATATATAACAATTACATGTAATAATCAGTCCTTACCTATATATGTTTAGTTATTTTCAATAATTACAATGAAAAATGACACTGTAATGATTTTCTGTGGATATTCAATTTTATGTAAGTATGCAAGTATATTCTTAGGGATAAAATCCTGGAAGTGGTTTTGGCTAGATCAAAGGATGCTGTAATTGCCCATCAACTACATTGCAAATGTTTACATCTATACTAGTGGGTTGTGAGAATTCTTTTTATCCTGTGGTTTCATCAGCGTTATGTATTAGGACATTAAAAAGCAAACAAATTGCTCTGAGGACCTGAAAGCTCACAAATAGTAGCTCAATGTTTTTATCTTTATTTTTTTTTAACATTGCCTTGCTATCAGTTTTATCTTTTTCTTTCTTATCTATCTTTGTATATATCTTCAGTTATGAGTGAGATTCAACGTATATAAGCCCTCCTTCCAGTGGCCATGGCCATGAAATATTCCTGTCATTGGATCATTTTTCTATTGAGTTAGTGGTCATTTTCTTATTGATATTAAGAGAGTTTTCAACATTAAAGAAGAAATCAACCCTTTCCATATGCAAACACTTTTTCCTATTTCCTAGTGTTTGTGGTATTTTTTTGCCAGGGAGAAATTTAGATTTTTGTGTGGCCATTTTTTTTTTCTTCCATTGTGATATCTGGGTTTGTAACTTATATAGAAAAGAAAAAAATATTTTAAGAAATTCCCCCATGTTTTCTCTTGGAATTTGTAATTCTATGAATTAGCATTTGTAATGGTCCGTTTCAGGTAGAATAGATCCTTTTTACTCTATGTATTTTTGGAGACCCTCAGTGTGGGCATGAACTGGAGCTCTTTAGAAACAAAGAATCTTGGGCCTCACTCAAGATTATTTTATACCAGAATCTACATTTTATAAGGCTGGCTGGATGACTCATTTACACATTGAAATTAGTGAAATACCATGGGTATTAGTGAAATACCAGGGGTAGACTGTGTTTGTTTGTGCAGAGATAGAGAAGAAATTTCCCCTATCCCTGCAGTTCTTCTCAGGCTGGTCAAGCAATCAATTAACATCAAACAAATTAGTGGAAGAAAAGAACAAATTTAATTACATGTATATGGACAATTCATGTAGATGTAAATTCCAAAGTAAACAGGGTAAAACTAGGGTATTCATACTGAGTTAAGGAATGGGATGGGGCCCGTGGCTTCAGGAGAGAAAAGGGAACTCATATGACAATAGCCACATGCTCAGCACCTAGATCTTTGCCCTGCCAAACACATAGGTTCCTTTATAGGAAAGGTTATTTCTGGAGATAACCCTAAATCTGGATAACATCCCCAATTTTCATTCTTCTAGTATATGTTGAGAGTAGTAAAAGTTTCTTGTAAACCTGTAGGGCCTCCATTGGCTTCAGCCCAAAGTAATCTACCGGCCAAAGCATATTGTCTTGAGAAGGCCTATTTTGGACACTGGGGGAGACCTCTCATTTATTTGCATTTTTACCTTGATTGAGACCCTAGAGGATAGATGAAACAGTGCATTTTTAGCTCTTTATTTTCCTTGACATTTTCACTAGGTGGCGCATGGAGAATTTTAAATAATGGTTAAGATTTGAATATTTAACTTCAGAAAATTGTGAAAGCTAGATGTGACAATGTGGGTTTATTTAGTTGCAGAGTTAAAGAGAGCTCATCTAGTTTGAATGTTCTCTTACTGCCCATATCTGATGTTTTCTTCATAACTCTAGAGATTTGTGGACTTGTTTGGTTGTTGTGAACTGCTAGAAATGGGGGTTTTAACTTCCTCTGCCAAATCACCCTCCTTAGTAATGACCTAACTGAGGCTAGTTACTCTCAGGACCTGAGCTGTTCAGGACACTGGAGTTGTATTTGCTTTGTCCTCTCCTGCTTTTCCTCAGACCCTTGATGTGAACATGGTAGATATGATTAATAGCAGCCATTTTGGGGCAAGAAGAATAAATCTGCTTGGAATATAGAAGGAATTATCTCACCCCAAGGGACTTCACCAGCTAGTCTTGTATCACCACAGAGAGAAAAATGTGTCTGCCCCCAGACTATGTTTGTGAGCAGGTTCCCTTTCAAAGACCTTTGTAAAGTTGATTTATAAGGGATCCTGATGCTTCAACCAGATCCCTGAGCTCTCAGAGTTCAGGTGGATGTTAATCTTTCCTGGGAATATTTTTCCCTTTAAATTGTATAATCTTTATTGAAGCAACATTGGTTTACAACACTATGTACTATTTACGGGTACAGTTTCACACCTCTTCAGTTGTATGTTACCACACCACACCCACCATTCAAGCACTAGCAATCCTCACCCTTTTCCATTGGGCCCCTTCCCTATTGCACTGTAACCCACCACTCTCCCCATCTGGTAGCCTCAATTCTGGTCACACAAAAACTGACTTTCATTACTCATTCCAGTGTTCCAAACCTTCCAGGTCAGTCAGGGGAGAAGAGAAGGCCCTATCTGGAGGATTTTAGGATTGTCCCCCTCATCTAGATGGTATGTGAGACTGACTGGCAGCCTCCAAGGCAGCCATGCCACCTTGGACATTTAGGTAACAACTGCGTGTAAGGTATGGAAGTAGGTATGACCAGGAGGTCTTTAATTCAATTTAATACATTTTCCTTGAAGCCTCTTGGGTATTGGACACCATACTGAGTATAAGGATGACTAATGTACTGTCTCTACATTAAGGAAGGGGATCAGTTAAATCTAAAACCCTTAATAACAATGAGAGATGAGGAACATTATGCAGCAAAGAGTTGGAGTAAAAAGAACACAGATCTGCTAGCCAGAGTATCTAGATATGAATTCTATCTTTGTTATCAGCTTATTTATTGTGTCTTTTAGCTTTCTTCTCCAAAAAATGGATAACATGGTTGCATCATTACAGACATTTTCTTTCTTACCTTGAGGAATGATTTTGAGAACCATAACAAGATTTTGGATGTGCAAATACTTGGTGAAATGAAAACTTTCAGTTGTTGCTACTGCCATTCTTTGCTTATGTGTTTCTATGCAAACGACTTGAAAGCTAATACTTTAAGTTGTTTTTATTAGTGCAGGCTGAGAGGCTGGATTGCCGAGACATTGTTGGGTTCCCAGAGCCTCTCTGACAATTACCTCCTGCAGGAATGTCCTCATGGATGGAGACAGGCACCACTGAGTGTGGCATAACCTGCGTTCCTATCAGTTGTCACTTGGTGTGTGGAGGGTTGCTTAATGGGAAACATGCTGTGTTCCTTCTTTTTCCTGTATACGTATTGAGAAAATAAACCACAGCAATCATGAAATCAGAATTTTGGTGAAACTTATTGCAGAAGAACTAGGAAACACAGTGCAATGGAGCCTGCTGGGTGGTGCTGCAGGGTTGGGGGTGATCAGGAGAGGCAGGTTACTTATTTACTTTTTAAAAATTATGTCAATATATTTTTTTGAAGATTTTATTTTTGCATGGAAGAATTGGGGTGTAGGCCAGAAGTGTGGGGGGGGGGTGAGAGAATTCACCAGAGACAGAGTAGAGAGCAGAACAGGTGGATCTACTGAAATATACTGGCAAGGGGAGCATCGGGTGAGACAGGAGAGGTCTCCTGTGCCATGTGGGTTAGCTCCCTGGCCAGGGATAGAACTCAGGCCATAGTGGAGGCCTGTTGCATTGGTAGTGCTGAGAGTTAGCTCTAGGCCACCAGGGAGGCCCGAGAGACAGGTTATTATAGGTGAATTGATAACAGTTAGAAGGGAACTCTGTTCTGAGTAGTAGTGAGTACAGGACATGATGGAATGTGAGAACATTCATTTTTTTTTTTTCTGGAGAAAGTGGAAAATGTGAATATATGAACAGAATTTGGACCCTAACATTCATCATGTGCTATAGGATAAAGACTAATAATCTCTCTAAAACTCATTTCTTCATTTATAAAATGGCAAAAATACCCATCCTTATAGGATTGTCATGAGGATAAATGAGATTCCATGAAGTAACTAGTCAGTGTTCAGAAGGAAGTGGTCACTGTTATTGTGATTACCTGAAGAGTTCTTTTAGAATAACTGGGGCACAAACTATTTTAACAGTGTAGATAGGGCTTAAGCCCATAGGAATTTATTTTCCCCATGAGAATCTTTTTCAGACAGTGTCAGTTCTCATTCTGTGCTGTTCTTGCAATTAGGAGTTAGGTTCAAAGCAGGTTGTTTTTCTATTTTAATAACACAATGTCTGAGGAGATTCAGTGAGTTTCAGAAATCTTGTCTCTCGCTTTAAAATTTTGAATTGTTTTGTCTTAAAATAAGTGCTATTCTCATAGAAAAAAATCTATTAATGTTTAAAATGTCTAATACTATATAATCTTAATAGCCCACCACCCCACTTATTTATATAAGGACCATTTACCAAAGCGGTGGGCTGAGTCTTCTACATTGTAGTCAGTGTCTCCAGGACGATAGGCCTTTTCTCGTTTTGTAAATATTTACAATTAATGAAAAAAAGTGTGATCTTTTTGTATATTTACTAGATAAAACCATGGTGTGCACTAACATAGATAACATAGATAATGTCATGTGCTTTTGAGAGCTCACCGTTGTTTAAATGAGATGTTAGGGGCCAGTGCTCTCGTGCCCCTCCATCTGCATCCCACAAGGCATGCTCACACTTGGGCTTGGAGAATCTCCAAAATGAATAGCTACTGTCAATATAGTCTTTTCTTGCTTGTTTCTAAAGCTGTTTCTTTCAAGACCTGATCACAGACTCTTGAGAAAACCAAGGAGCAAAGCAAACTGGGACAAATTTTGCTGTTCCAGTTATTTGGATTCCAGTAAGTATAGGGTACCCTTATTGGAAAGGGAGAGAATTGGTCCATATTTTATTCTAATTTTGAGTAACTGAGCTTGGCTTTTAGTATTTCCGGTTGTTTGTACTTTCTTCTTCTTCTTTTTTTTGATTTTCGTGCATTGTTTTTCATTTTTTTTGTACAATAATTGGTTTGTCCCCTCGTGTAGACTCCATACCATAGTTTGTACTTTTGGGTAAATTACTTAACTCGCCTAGTTGTACTAATGACAGCTCACAGTTTCAGAGTGCTTGGTAGGCCTCACCTACTGATTCTGCATGCTCTACATCACTGTTGTCCAGGCACTGAAGAACTCTAGGAGCCTGGATCTCTTACTGCCCTCATTTCACTATTGGAGAAACAGGCACAGAGAGGTCAGTAACTTGCCCCAGATTCCACTGCTATCAGTGGAGGAGTTGGGTCATAAGCTTAAGCAGTCTGGCTCCAGAGCCCATTCTCTTACCCAGCATCCAAGCTGGTAAGAGGAAAGTAAAATCTCTCTTCATGAAACCATACAAGGCTAAAGTGTATTTTGATATTTTCCTCCAGGAGAGTAAATACGCTTGCGTTCTTTTCTACTCCATTTTGTGCCCTTACCCTCCCCCCCGCCCCCCGAGTGTCTCTCTCCTATTTGGTTTCCTTATAGTCCTGTTATAAGTGAAACCATTCAATATTTTTCTCTTTCTTTCTGGCTTATTTCACTGAGTATGATCCCCTCTAATTCCATCCATGTTGCTGCAAATTGCATGTGTTTATCTTCTTTGAATGCTGAATAATATTCCATTGTGTATGTGCACCACATCTTCTTGATCCAATCATCTATTTTTGGACATCTGGGTTGCTTCCATACCTTTGCTATAGATATACCACATCTCTTAATCTACTCATCTGTTGTTGGGTACTTGAACTGTTTCCTCCAGATCCTGACTATTGTGAATATTGCTGAATGAACATAAGGGTGTGTATATATTTTCAAATGAGTGTTTTCATATTTTTCAGGTAAACAAATACCCAGAAGTGGGATTCCTGGATCATATGCAATTTCTATTTTCAATTTTTTGAGGAAGCTCCATACTGCTTTCCATGGTGGCTGTTCCACTTTATATTCTTACCAACAGTGCATGAGGGATCATATTCCCCTACATCCTCACTAACACTAATATTTATTTTTTTATAATTGTCATTCTAATTGTTTTGAGGTTAAATCTTATTGTTGTTTTGATTCCCATTTCCCTGATAATAAGTGATGTAGATTATTTTTCATGCAAGCTACTCTACTTTTTAACTGGTAAGTATGTCTCACTCTAGAATTTGATATTAGGAAATTAACTTGTACATAGATGCAGTGCACACTGATAAGGCTGCAGTATAAGGCTTATCAATAATATAGGTGATATTTTGTTCTCTCATCTGTATGCTGTTTCTCAGAGGGCCAGGATATGGATAGGGAAGAGAATGTAGTATATTGGGTCTCCCCAGCTTCAAAGGTTTAGACAAAATAGAATGCTCAAGAATGCTTTAATAAATATCTTCAGTATTATAAGACACATGGCTTACTTCTTCAAGTCCATAGAACATAAAATAGGCTAAAGTACAGTGAGAGTTTTGCTTATATATAATAATTTCCTGTAAAAAAAAAAAAAAAGCTCAAAATGGTTGTCCAGTCTTTATCTTATAGGTAGTTAGAACTAGGACTGGAAACTTCATGCTAAAGAATAATTCACTCCTACTTTTTAGCAGAGTTCAGGTTAAATGACCTCTTGAGGCTTATTTTAGGTCTATGAATTTATTGGTAATTGTAGATTTTTTTCAGCACATGACCAATACTGAAAACAAGCATGTTTAAATTCTTACAAGACATTGACATGCCTCCAGAATGTACTTTTTCCTCACTGATACTAAAATCAGATGAGCTTAATGGTTCTTTACATTGAAACCAAGTATTGGTTTTCATTATGCGGGTAACAGTCTTTGCCTTAGGGTCATATTCAAATTGCTTTGATCCACGGAAGAAGTAGAAAAATCCTGGAGAAAAGGTAAGTGACCATGGTTAGTTACCTTGTACAACTGTTGCATTGCTTCCACAGTTTAATTTTACAAATAGAGAGTAAAATAATTGAACATTATGGGAGAAAAAAGAAACAAGTAATATGTAGATACATTTTATCTACTACTGTCACACAGAATGGTATTGTTTTTGTTTCTCTGAGGAAGCTGTCAAGGACCAAAACGTGAGTTTCAAGGGACTTGCTACCTTTCTAGGTAGGTTGTGGTTTAATGTCAGAGGTTCTCAAGCAAGATTTCAAAAGAGTGAGCCGGTGAGAAGGAGGTCCTGTGGATATGCCCTTGGGCGCCACATCCTCATTTTCCTAGAGCTGTTCTGCTTTACTGTTTTAGGTGTTGAGATTCTTTGTTAGGTTGTATTGGAATAAAAAAAAAATGTGCCACTTAAAAACAACTTTAGGCGCCTGCTGACCTCACGTCTAGGTTAATGTCTTTGAAGACAGTAGCTGGACTGACCTTACCCAATATTCTTTTAAAACTGTAGATTCCCAGATCTTACCCACACTTCTACCTCAGAAATGGAAGGATTTGTAGCTTTTACACACAAACCCCAAGCTTTGCGTATTAAACTACACACTCTCTAGTTTGATAATCATCGTTCAGTTGATGTTCTTAGTCATTTTTCACACCTAAAATGTCTTTTCTGTGTTTTCTTGGATCAGTGATAAGTAAAACTAATCTCTGTATTTTTCACATAGATTTGAAATAGTATAACTGAGAATACCATTCAGGACTTATGGATTCAGTTTGCCATAATGCCTGCAGGGTTACAGTTTACAATTATATGTACTGGAGAGTAGTGAATTACATTTAAATGGAAATGTTTAAGATTTTGTGCTGTCTTCACAGTCAGTAGTCTTTCAAGTATCCGGATAGCTTACGCATGGATGCTTACCTTTATGATGGAAAGCAGCATCAACTCGGAGACCAATTCCCGGAAAGCATTTTACCACCCTCTGTGGGAACCCTTTGTCCATGGTTCCATTGACTTCGTCATACCTGGGTACACGAATTGGCAAGATTTCCAGGAGGTTTTTTTTGGGGGGAACCTTTTTCTTCTGCCTAACTTGGAGTCAAGCGGGTATATGGAGAAAAAAATATGTCTAGCAGAGGAAAATTCATTTTATCAATGAAAAATGACTTAGGTTATGTTTGTTTGAATCACTGATAGTCTCTTACAAGCAAGAAATGAGGGGAAATTATTCAAATTGATGCTGTTTGAGGAAATATTTAATCAAAGTAAGGGCTCAGCCTGACTTTTGACTTGGTTAATTGGTGTCATTGGCAATTTGGTTGGCATTGCCAGCTTTATTATTTTATCTAATCTTTATTATTTAAATTGGAGAAAGATATCTGGACTCATTGGAATGTTGTTTGATTTGGTAAATGTTATCTACCTAAGTCTCTTTCAACATAGCTTGCTTTAAGAAAATTATAGGTCATTTTAATTTTTTCCTGTGTGAAAGTGATGCAATGTGTATATTTTCCACCACAATAAAACAAAGGAATCAGTTGTCTGTAAACTTACCTCCAGCACCAAATGCCCACAAAGAAGTAGGTTTTTTTTATGTTGTGGTCACAGACAGCTGCATCAATTTTCTTCACATATCTTGGAAAGCCAAGCATATTGATAGATTTGGGGTAATCTGGCAAGACAGCATAGCCTCTGATTACCCAGAACTTGTCATCTGGGAAGAAAGAAAGTGATTATTGCCTGCTCTGTTTCTTGCAGGGAGAAATGGATGTCTTAAGAAGTTTGAAAATACAGAGATTGTTATTTCCTCCCCAGTTCAGTGCTTTGAGATTTAGTATCTTAGGTCTCTATTCATTCTTAACCACCTCTTTACTTGCTTATATCAAATACCTAATACAGTTAATAACTTGTACACTCATGTCAATTGGTTTCACTATATCCACTGCTTTTCTAACTCTGATAAAACAGTCATGCCTATTTAGACATGTTCTCCTAAATTTTATTTCCCAGGTGTTCTCAAAGGCAAGTAATTTGATGAAATCCATGTAAAGTAAGGCTGCTAGATTAAGTATAAGATAGTTAAATTTAAATTCCAAATGAGCACTAACTAGCTTTGGTATAAGGATATGCAAAATATTGCAAAGGACATAGCTGTACTAAAAATTATCTGTTTTCTATATGAAATTTAAAGCATCCTGTGTTTTCATTTGCCAAATCTGGCAACCCTAGAAAAATGGGAATATAAAAGAGAGAATAATTACCTTTATTTGGCAGAAAACGACAGTTTAATTTATCATAAGGGTTTCTTTTAGCACCTTTGCTCTTGGGATGGAATTTATCCTCATAGCCACAGACAGTCCTTGGATAGCTATTCTTTATGCCAGGACTCTAAAGCTAGGACAGAAGCCCTATCTATTGACTTCATGCATGAAGATTGTATTCTTTGCATCAGAATACCCACTGACCAGTTCAGGCAGCCACAGGGAGAAGAGAAATAATGGTGGGCAAAGTTACCTTTAAAAGCCAGAATCCTATCTTTGGGATTCTCATATGCAGCTTGAATATCAGCAGGCAGAGATGGCCAGAAGGAAGAGATTAATTCAAATTCAACATCGGTAATATCAAAATAGGACCTCCATAAGTGCCTGTGTTAACAAAAACACTTTACACATACAGCCTACATGTGTCTCTATCAGTGAAAATGTTGCCGGCTTAGTGTTGTCTTTTATTTAATTTGTTGGTATTTTTTTTCAAATAATTGAGAGTGTTAACACAGTTTCCCTCAGCAAATTGAGGTGGTTGTGAGTACAGTTCTACCTTTGGATTACCAAGGGCATGCCTTTGGGCCCACTGCTTCAGGTACACATCAGAGCCTCATAGGTAGTCCTGAGTGGCCACAGCAGCACTATCCAACATGCTAAGGCAACACCAAGATTTGCCAGAACAACTCTGGGGCTGATATTTGCTAGAATGAAGAAATGTTACCTTTAGCATGCCAAAATATTTCCTCAGATGCTCCCTTCCGGCTGTAAAGTTCTGAGTGTATGACTGAAACTTGAAAAGTCCTTACCTGCATCTTCTGTCCTGTGCTGCCCTCCCCACCCAGGCCCCTGACAGGTGATCTCCCAGCCTCTGCTGTTAGGAATGCAGTAGTGACAGTGTCGCACAGGGCTCTAGAGCTGTGACTGAAAGGAGTTTGATTTCAAATAGTCTTCCCTTTTGCCCCTATATCCTTGTCAGATGGTGTTATGTCCTAGTAGTTTATTCTGAAAGTAATGTCACAATCTACATATGACTGACACATCATGCTGTAATTTAAGTCCAAAAACATTGCATGTAGTAAGAGAAGCAATTTCTTACCAAAGCAACTCTGAGGAATGTCTGCTGATACATGTTTAACACGCTGACTCTCTAGGGAGGATAAAGGCTGAGTTTTTATCACTTGCTTATTTCCAGGGTGTAAATACTCCTACATAGCCAATTTCCAGCTACTGAAATGATGTGAAGTATTTTACAAAATTCCTGAAACTCTATCAGTTGTTTTCTGAAATGGTCTAAGTCCAACCCCATGTTGGCATTGGGGGTGTATTATGTTAGCCAGAAAGTCACTGAAAGTACACTACTTCAGTTTCTTATCAATGGTAATTGAAAACATTGCTTACAATATATTGATCAAACAAGTAAGAGGTATATGCACCTAGAAAAACGGTCAAATAGCATGGGCAATTATAAGAATTTCAAGATTAAAAGTAAAAGGCACATATTCTCACTATCTCCATGTCCCTCTTTATCCCCAAATCTCTTGGAAAGATGCATCTTCATAGAAAGTTGAGGTGTTTACCTGCCTTTAAAGAACATCACTTCTCTGCGGAATGTGGTGATAGCATCAAATGTCAAGTCAGGGTCACAGGCATGAGGAATAGGGGGTCCCTTTGGTTTAGCAGGTGTCTTAGGCAGACCTCCTTTGATGAGAAAAGAAATACCACAGTGAACTAGGATGGCATGTGGAAATATACCTACAGAGGGTCTTACCCAAGTGAGTATTTCATTATAATATTTCAAGACGTGATTTTCTCAACTTCCTTCCTGAAAACTTCCTATCTAGTTCACATGTATTCAGATTTATAAAGTTGCTCACCATAGATGGATTGGATTCCATTGATATCATCTTGAGAAAGTGGGTATTTGTTAGGATCCAGGGAGACATAATTTGGGAACATCAAGGCTGTCTGATCATTGGAGTGGGAGAGCCCCAGGGAATGACCAAATTCATGGGCAGCCACGAGGAATAAGTTGAATCCTTCACAAAGAAAAGGGAAAATATGAGCCTGTGAATCCACTAAAACTATAATGGTTGCATCCAAGATTAGAGTTAGCAGATGGTAGGCAACAAGTGTCTCAGAAATAGATAGTCTTAAGAAAATTTAAGTCATCAGTTTTTTGATGTTGCTAGGCTGTACTATATGGGGTCATTTCTCCTACTTATATTCAGAGCTTCTTTACTGGCCATAGGATAAAGTCCATAACCTTAACAAGGTGCTCCATGATCTAGTCTCTGCCTTTTCTCCAGCCCTATCTTTTCCTGGAGTTAGACATCTTAAATCATTTGTATTTCTTATCTTGCTATGTTCTTTCTACTCTGTGTCTTGATATCTTCATCTAACCTGCCCAGGTTAATTTCTCTGCTACCCTCTCTTGCCTAACTAGCTTATTCCTCAGGGATTCCCCTCCAGAGCCATTTCCTTCACAAGGCTTCCCTTATCCCTCAGCTCCTACCCTGATTGAGTTAAGTGCATCTCTTTGAGCTTCCATAGACTTACTTCAGCCATAGCACAAAGGGGCTGTTTGTTCCTTTCACCAGGCTGTGCAGCCTTTCATCACAGGGACTGTGACTTAACCATCTTTTATTCTTGGGACTGCTAAGCTGCTTAGCAACAGTGGGTGTTTAATCATGGTTGCTGTTGCTGGTTATCCAGGTGTTTATTTGGGTGAAATGATTGAAAGGGCACAAAATGGAATAGAAAAGAACACAAGGGACCATGGAGATGGATCACGGGTGAATTGGTGGTGGGCTACCCAAGGGGAATGCAAAATGTAAAAGACATAAATAACAATAAAAATATATATTATAAAAAAAAAAAAAGAAATGATTGTAGGTGCACCTCCTACACAAGACCATAGTGCCCTGCATTTACCCTTACCAGAGTCTTACCAGGCTGCTGGAATTTTGCCACTTTTTTTTCTGTCTCTCCCACTACTCTATAAGGTTCTAAATATAAAAGACTGCTGGATTTGCAAGGACAGAGCCTATGGATCCTAAGGAAAAGACTGAGCCTTTCAGGGTGGAGACTTGCCCTGTGATGTGTGCACAAAGAAAACAAAGAATGGCAGGATTTTCTCCTCTGGCCTTTGTTGTCCCCCTTGTCTGACTGATAATATCACTGGATGTGCTTCCAGATAAGTTAAAGGACAAATGATTCTTGGAAAAAATAATTCAAACTCAGATCTTCTAAGTGAAGTCCAGACTTTCATCCTGACTTTCAAGACCCTCTGCAGTTGGAATCCTATTTGCCATTTTAACCCTCCCTTCTACCATGACTCTAAGACTTCTGTTGGCTGGGTCACTCTGTCCAGAACATGCTTGGTAAAGAGGGTATCACTCTTTACTCATCTCTGCCTTCCGAGTTGCTGCTGAGCTGTCAGGTCAGTGTGTGGATTGGCATTCATTTCATGTGCTCCTACTGCACAGCTCTAATTGCCTTAATCCCGGCATTGATAAGACTGGTTTTAAGTGTCATTCAATTGATTATGTGCATCCCCTTGGAGTGAAGCATCTGAGTGTCATTTCCTCCATTACGATATCCCCATTTTGGTCACAGAGCCTGCGTTGTTGGGATGTGGAATTGGCTCTGATGGATTGCTGAATGACTTTTTTTACCAAATATTTGTGGAGTATCTTTCATGTGATCACAATATTACAGGGTCGAATGACACTGTAGAAAAATATAACCTGACTGCCTTCGAGAGGTAACTAAGTAGATGATGCATTATACATGCATATTCTTGTGAATATTTTTTCCTCTGCCTGGAAATCACTCTAATACTCATCAACCACACTAATAATTACCAATCATCTATGTCAAACACTTTCTGAATGTTCACGGTGGGCAAGTGCTTTGCAAGGTGTCTTCAGTTTCATTGCTGGTAACCTGTGTCATCTTCCTGCAAGAGGGGCATTAGTATCTGTATTCTTTAAATTCAGAAACAGAGAATAAGAAAATCAATGAGCTTGCCCAGGTTCCTTCAGGTTGTAAATGGAAAACCCTAAAGGAACGCAAACCCCCATTTTCATCTAAAGGGAGAATGATGATGTAAGAAAATAAATAAATTAAAACAAAACAAAACAAAACCCAAACCTGTCAAACTGCAGATATTTGTCTTTCCACATCACAACTCTGTATACCTGCAGTCACCTGAAAGGCCTGTTTCAGTTGTGTAGCACACAAGTGTGTGCAGCACTCATGCAAACTCAGGCTTGACCTGGGAGATTCTCAAGGAGCTCTCCATATGTGCCTCAACTCCTTCAGCATCACTATGCAGTTAACTTGTTCTCCTTCAGAAGGAAGTCACTGGGATTAGCAGGTGACTATTGTCTATTGCTCCCAAGCAAATCACACTAAGACATTTTTGCCTTTTTTTCCAGAGCGAGTCTATCTACTCCAGCCAAGGACATTACCATTTATATTAAAAATTATTGGCAACTTTCCTTTGCCAATCCCAGTTGATTAGAGATTGCATTTGCTTGAGGTTTCATGTTTTTATTAAAGAACACAGGGAGATATGTTTGCTTTTATGTCAGTGAGCTAAGAGCTATGATTGGGTGTCACCCAAGGCCAAAATTTTGACCCTGAGGAGATGTATTAAAACAGACAAGAAGACACT
>PVIJ01000149.1:345354-375443 GCA_004024925.1 Scalopus aquaticus
CTAAGTATAGGGTTTTTTTTTTTTTTTGATGAAAAGACAGTGAACTATTTGAGTAATCTCTGCCTCCATCTATGAAAGGAAAGCCTATCAAGGGAGGGGAGTCCTCCTGGTTTTGGTAAGAATGAGAGTGTTTCCTAAACTGAACATTTCCTGTGCCTGATTCCATCTGCTCATACTGCATTTAGGCCAAATCCAAAGAAATTTTAGGACATGACTCAGCAGAGGATACAGAACAGACATGTTCCATTCAACCCTTTGGTCGTCTCCCTATGATGCTACCCTACCTTCTTCATCCTATGTCAGTGATGCTCATTCACGTAGTGATGGCCCTGGAGCCTGAAGCACAGCCAATGCTGACATTTTTACTCAGATCTTCTAAGTGAAGTCCAGGCTTTCATCCTGACTTTCAAGACCCTCTGCAGTTGGAATCCTATTTGCCATTTTAACCCTCCCTTCTACTATGACTCTAAGACTTCCGTTGGCTGGGTCACTCTGTCCAGAACATGCTTTGATACCCTCTTTACTCATCTCTGCCTTCCGAGTTGCTGCTGAGCTGTCAGGTCAGTGTGTGGATTGGCATTCATTTCATGTGCTCCTACTGCACAGCTCTAATTGCCTTAATCCCGGCATTGATAAGACTGGTTTTAAGTGTCATTCAATTGATTAGGTGCATCCCCTTATGTGACATCCCCTTATGTGATTATGTGCATCCCCTTATGTGACATTATGTGAAAATGTCTTTTTTCACTAGCACTGTGAAAGGCAATAGCATCACATGTCCAAACTTAGCCATGAGTAGCCATGGTCTATTTAGGATCACTGATTTTCTGCTTTGCAGAAACTATAAAACTGACCCACGGACTATCTGGATTCACTTGGTCAGGACTGTGCTGTGATCTCTTGGACCATCTATTAACAGAATCACAGGCTTTGCTTTCCTGGGATCCTAGAAACTGACACCAGACCTGAGATGAGAGTCTACTAAAATAACTATTTTTAGTGCGCAGAATAATAAAATACCTCTTATTTTAGTGCCAGGCAGGCTCATTAAATAAATAAAATCAATCCATTTAGTGTGAAGGAATAGGTCAAATGCAAAGAGAAGGGTCTAATTCTTTGGCACAGGGGCAAGAGTTAGAAGAGGAAGTTAATGCTACAGGTAGATCTCCATGGGCCATGAACCCACACCCCATTCTCCAACTCCTTACCGCCTGTCCTCATCTTCTGTCAACTCTCAAGCCACAGGTGCCCTCTGCCATGGGTAATGCACACAGCATACTCAGCCTTGCTTGGTGGTATGAGAGTCCAGGCCTTATATACCACACAGATCATTAACCTCCAAAGTACCGGAGCTTTTCTGGTATAACTTTGTGGTCCATACCACACCTTGCATAGTTGCAGGCACCTAGGGGACCTCCCAGCATGGGGGGTGTATGAGTGAATGTATGGGTAAGTCAAGAATGCCCTGATCATAACAGGATGAGCGGCTTTACAAGGGCGTTGTGTACATGGCTCTGAACTCGACAGGCACAATCATCTGAATAGATACTGAACACTTTCATCAAGGTCACCTTGGAAAACATGGAAATTATGGAAGATGTGGGCAGATTGGCAAGTGAAAAGCAGCAAATTGAAGGCTGTTATTTCCAGGGATGCTTTAGAATAATACCATTTTGCTCAGAGAATATTGGGCTCACCTGCTGCATCCTTGGACCAGTTTTCATCCTCGTCGAAGTGAGTGTCTCCACCCAGGCCCAGACCTGGAGGAAAGGCATGGCCAAGGACTCCCAAGGGGCCATCAAAATAACGAGGACACCTACCATGGACTGAGAGACAATGCATGGGGGAAAAGATGATCAGCCTCTTCAAATCTCCTCAGATGAAAATAACCATACTTTTCTCTCTGTTAAAATCGTACTTTGGGGTCCTCCCTGGTGGTACAAGGGATTAAGTCACAGCACTATGAAGCTATGGGGAACAACTGCAGCGCAAGTTCTATCTCCGGCCAGGAAGATTCCCACATGGTGCAGCAGACCTCTCCTTCTCACCTGCTGCTCCCCTCAGCAGTGTATTTCAGTCAATCCACCTGTTCTACTCCCCACTCTGTCTCTGGTGAATCCTCTCATCACTCCACACCTCTGGCCTACACCCCATATCTTGTATGCATAAATAAATATTTTTTTAAAATAAACTATTAAAAAAAATCTTACCTCGGGTCCTAAAGGCAATCATGATATCTGCGACCCCCTTGGAAATCTTGGTGAACGTTAGGGGAGTAACTTTGCTCCATACTTCCAAACCTTTTTGGATAGCCTCATCCACATCAGCTTGTGCCATATCTGGGGTATAATTCACAATTCTTAAAAACAAATAGAAATATATCAATTGCATGTATGCACACACATCCTACAAAAAGAAAATTTATCTTATCAGCCATATGCTGTATAGTAACTGAGTATGGTGCTGTTTTTACATTTGCACAATACTTAACTTTGTAAATAAGGCACTTATATATGTTACATAGTTCAGTGCCCTTATCCATCAGGTAGTAGTCTAATCCTTAGAAATGGGACTCAGAGAGGTTAAATGACTTCCCTGAGATCATACCTAAATGGGAGAGCATTCATCTCATGTGTTTGCTAATTTTATGAATGCATTATAAATATATTTTAAAAGGAATTGAGATTTATTTTCTCAAATGGTTTTTGTTTCCCAAACTTAGGCTCTCAGTTGAGAACCACAAGGAGTTAGTTACACAGGAACAGATTTTCCTTTTGTTTATATCCTGTATTGTACTAAACTTATTTTTATCTCAGTTCCTTTTCTTCAGAAAACTTCAGGAAACTACCAGACTCTTTAGGGCCAGATAGAGGACTCTTGGGTCAGGGTCACCACCTCTGTCTCAGGTCAGGGCACACTGGAACCTCTTTCTGCCCAGTAGGCAGCTCCGTTTCCTTGTAATGTCTGGAGCAAACATTACACGTTCCCTGCAGTCCATCTGTGAGTTGCCACCTGTAACTCACACGTGTCTCTCACATGAACTGGCCATGCTCCAGGGTCTTCCTGTTTTTCTTAATCACACTTCATCTGGGTCTTCAGGCATCTGCTGTGAGAGGGCAGTGCGTATGCTCCATACCTATGCAGAGGTGTGTGGCCAAGGTTAGAGATCAGAGCGTGTCTGCCAGACCCTGGCTATGGGAAGAGCGTGTAACCTTGACTATTGTTAGGAACCTTCAGTTCTTCTGTGTTTAAGGTGGAACTTACAGAAGTGTCTACCTCACAGGTTCTTGGGAGATGGGAATATAGGCTATCCATGAAGTGCCAGGCACACAGGGAGTGCTTGGCAAAATTAACCATTAGGTTAAGGGAAAATGTGTTGGGACAAACATTACCTGTATGTGAGCTTGTGCTTTCTCCACCCTGGGAGAGTGTAGCCATACTGACCCACATCAGGTACCCCACATCTGGGGTTCTTCATGATCTCAAGAGTGCTGGAGTCTAGTCTTCCAGTCACTGTCAATCCAAAAAACGCTTGCATTTCCTGAATTTTGCCATCTATGAGACTTCTGTTCTTGCTTTGAACCAGATGGCTTCCCTCCAGCTCAAGAGAGTAGAACTGGTTGAGATAGGCCTGACCAAAAAGACAAAAAGGCATAAACTACAGGAGAGAAAATATCCATCTCACAATAAAACAAAATATCCTGAAAACCTTTTTTTTGTTTGTTTGTTTTTAAAGATTTATTTTTATTTATTTATACAAGCAAGAACTGGAATGTAGGCCAGAGATGCAGGGGGAATTCACCAGAGACAGAGTGGGGAGCAGAACAGGCAGATTGACAGAAGTACAAGCTGAGGGGAGCAGTGGGCGAGACAGGAGAGGCCTGCTGCACCATGTAGGAAGCTCCCTGGTCGAGGATTGAACTCATGCTGCAGTGGCAGCTGATAGCTTGATAGTGCTGAGACTTTAACCCCTACCCCACCAGGAAGGCCCTGAAAACGTTTTTGGCTGTATGTGGAAGGGAAAGGAAATAAGGAGTGAGGCAAAGGAAGGAGCAAGGGATGAAAGAAGAAAGGAAGAAGCAAAGAGGAAAGAAAAGAGTCACCCTGTTTTTTCAGTTTTCAAGAAGTGGTTGAATCATGTGTGACCACATCTGGCCCAAGCACAATTTGGGCCACAGTTTGGTTTGGAGCCCATAGGCCTCCAAGCCCCCTGGGAGAGTCAGGCTGCTACGTGTCACTTGGTCAAATGTCTTACATATTTCTGCTGTTATTTTTATTTTGATGTTTCCTTGAAACAAATTCTAGAAGAGATCAGTAAGTATTCATTTTGCAAATTTAATCGATTTGACCAAATAAAGCAAATTAATTGGACTGATTTTTAGAGGGAATCTCCAAAGAAACATTATGCATCACACATGCAAGGATAAACTTCAAATTGCAGTTGGGTTCTCCTAGTTAGGTTTGAAATGCTTTTATAGAGAGCTCCATTTCTTGTAGAGTGATCTTTCTTTTCCTCTCACTCTGTCTTCATTTATGAACATTGCTTAAAGTTATAGCAAAATGCAAATCCTGCCTTCTCCCCACTCCCACCTTGCTCACCACCCCTCACACACGTCCCAATGTCCTTAGAACTTGCAGAAGGAAAGACAATGCCTTCTCACAAGAAAACCCAGGACTCAGAAGTTGCAGGAATTTGCTCTTTTTAGGTCCTAACACAATACAATGACATTTTCATGGATAGTCATTAATAACGTTTATTGACACAGTACCTGAGCCAGTTGCATGTTTTCTTCATTTTCTGTCTTTCGTTCTGTAGGAAATGCAGAAGAAATTGTTGCAAAAAGCAAAAACAGAAGCAGAAAGCTCTTCATTCTTCCTTCTTTAGCTGAAGACTGGTTCTGTTTGCACAGAATTTGGAGACTAATAGTGAGACGTGACATGAATTGGCTTTTGGGTCATCATTTAATTAATAACAGAAAAGGACATTTGCCATGAAGGGTTTCGTGATAAACTTTTTTCTTAGGTTGATTGAATTTCGCAATTGTGATCTGCATTTGTTTAGTCAACACAGTTATTGTTCATTACAGTCCCGCGTTGGTCAAGAGGGAGTGTGGTCCCAAAAGGCTGTACCTTAGAGCCTGCCTAGGTGTGTGGTGGGCTGTACCATTTAGGTTTGTGTGATCTCACCCTAGAGTTTTTGCACAATGACAAAATGGCCTAATGATACATTTCTCAGAATGTATCCCTGACTTACTGAATTGAACATAATATGAAGTCCTTCTTCAAATTAGTTTTGTCCTTGCCGTTGAAGGTTTTCCTAAGCATGTGTTCTTGAATGTTTGCACAATAATTTTATTTTGAACGAAATTCCAAAGTATCTTGGGTAGCATGATATGTCATGAAAACAAAATTGAATTAGCAACAGATTTTCCTGATTAACCAGGGCAAATACCAAATGTTTATTGAGCACTTTAATCTCACTTTTATGCAAACATGAATAAGGTACCATTCCAATCTTGTTGGAGGACTCAGACACATACGGAGACTAATACCAGACAAAATGGGTCAGGTGGCAAAATGCACAGTGAAGATTCTGAGACTGAGAAGGGCCCACAGGTTAGAGATAAGCAAGCAGCACACTGGAAATAACATATAGGAAATCTAGCTGAGCAAACATACGCATCCTGCTGTTTTCTTCTGCCATGTGTTTAAATCTGCGTCCTCTCTTTTCACAAATTTAACTCCTTAACTCATAGGCTTTTCCAAATATTCTTATCTCTATCCTCAATAAAATTTCTGTGACATAGCCAAAGAACTTACTATAAACCTTAAGTTAGATATACTTCCTTTGCATGTACAACTCATCCATCCTGATAATAAATCCTTTTTAGGAAATACTATTTATTGGTTTACTGAACATATGTAAAGTGTTAACATCTATTTGGTCTCTGGGGAAAAAATAATAGTGCAGATATGAAAAAAATTTGTCTAATAGTAGTAATGATTTATTTTTCTAAGCTGGTGCTATTACAAGTGTGTTCATTATATTCTGTGTTTTTTTGAATCTAAAATATTTCTGAGCAAGTGGTGAAAATAACAGTTACCCCCCCAAAAAAAGAGAGAGAAGGCAAATGATACTTGCTTATAATGCAAAACAGCTTTCCTGTCACATTTCACGCCTCTTAAGTCCTCCTCACCAGAAATAAGTTATTTAAATTTTTATAGCTTTTTTTCCTAATGCTTAATTCCACATTTATAACTACTGTACTTTTCCTACTATTTGTTGACTTTTTAATGTTAACTGTTACTGTAATCTGCCGATAAAAAGGGAGAGGACCCTGCCCGTTATGCTTTCCTAAGGTTTTAGGTAAGTCGGCAATTGGTATTCATGCAATTGTGACTATGGAAACATTCTCAAAAGACCCTTGGAGTGTGCTGTGATCACATCTCTTTTCTTGTACACCACTTTTTTTCCCCCCTTTGAAGCTCATAGTTTAGTTTTATTTGCTAATTCTTTCCCAATTCTCTAGTAGTCTCAAATTAATCAAGCAAAATAGGAAATCTAGCAATACTAATTTGTTTGAAGTCATTCCTCCTAGACTTTTTTACCAGTTTGGGCCCATTGTAAAACTGTCCTGCAGTCAACCAGTTTGGTAATCTTTTTCCCCTTTCTCTTTCTCTCTTTGGAATACATCTCTGTTAGACCTCCTGGATTGAATTTCTGTGTTTCTAATGTATCTCTTACTGTTTTCCAGCACACCTATTGAGTTTTTAATTTCAGCTATGTATCTAATTTATTTTTTTTTAAAGATTTGTTTATTTATGCATACAAGCTGGGGTATAGGCCAGAGATGTGGGGTGGCAAAAGGATTCACCAGAGACAGAGTAGGGGAGAAGAACAGGCAGATTGACTGAAGTACACTGCTGAGAGGAGCAGTGGGAGAAGCAGGAGAGGTCTGCTGTGCCATGTGGGAATCTACCTGGGCAGATATTGAACTCTTGCTGCAGTGGCTCTGGATAGCTTCATAGTGCTGCACTTAACCTGTTGTGCCACCAGGGAGGCCCTATGTATCTAATTTCTAAAGGTTCTTTCACATTCTCTGAGTATCCTTTTATTTTAGTTTCTAACATTATTGCATTCCGTGAGTGTTCTTTTGGGTAGAAAATATGTCTTCCTACTTTTTGAGAATGTTATTTTTTAGCTTTTTGGCTAAATTTCCTTTTGCTTCCATGATTATTTGAAGGATCTTTTTTTGATGTCTTTCAGTTAGGAGCTGTCTTTCCAAAAGTTTGGCGATGTTGTGCTCTATAGTATATTTGAGAACCAGTCAAGAAAGCTGAGTGGAAGCTGTGTGTGCCTGGGCAGACTTGCTAATGGGTAACTTCATTGTGGTGGTTTGGGGTGGGTCCCTGACACTTCATGGGATGTGTAAGTTGGAATGAGACTTGAATATAATAGAAAAAAATCAAGTAACAAATGAACAAAACAATAGAAATATTTCTCCCTCACACAGTGCAAGTTCAGATCTGTTAGTCCAGGGTTTGTGTGACAGGGTCATTACAGGTGCAGGCAGCCTTTCCCATGCTCCCCCACCCCCACTCAGTGTGATGCTCATGGCTCAGGTTGCTGCCCAGGCTCCAGCGAAGATTGTCCTTGCTCCAGGCAGCAGGAAGGAGGATGCAGAGAAGGTAAATTCCCAGTCTCTTTCTAGAAGCCCAGATCAAATTCTGCTTACACATCTTGGCAATACATTTCTAAACATGGGGCCATATCTAGCTGTACGTGAGATTACATAATATAGCTGGTTACATTGCTAGCTCAATGAAATCATTGCAGAAAAGGGAAGAATGGTGTTAACACAGGCAGCTAGTGCCTTCTGCCACACTGAGATTTCAAACCCCGTATGGGTATCTGTACATCTTTTTTTTTTTTTTTTTTTTGACTAGTAAGTTTCTCGAGAGAAGACTCCTCCAGTTTCCATTATTTTAACCTCCCAGCAACAGATACAGGAGGTGCCTCTGGTGTCCTCTGGCCCACTCCTTCTGAATACCTCTGATTGTGGTTGTTGGTGGTGGATAGGGGTGTGTGACTCACCTTGCTCTGACAAAGTCCAACCTTTATAAGCACATACTGTATATCATTTTACTTTCTGCCTAGGGTTATGAGATGCCAGAGTCACCCAGTGCAGGAGGCACCTGGAGGAGGTTGTTCTAACCCTTTTTTCCCCCTGAAGATTGAACAATTGTGAGAGATTCTGTAGGCTTCTCAGGAGGTCTGGGTGGAATTGAGCCTCAGTTGCCCAGAGCAGACCCCTCAACACCACACCCTATTGTCTCCTTCTTCCCTGTCTCCCTCTGCTTGCTTCCTAGGACCCTGTCTTCAAAAGACTAGAGCTAGAAGGAACTCATTCTAAAATAAAAAGTAATTTGTTTAAATTCTAAACTTAGATTCTGACATCTCGTGTACTCACATAAAACTTTAGTGTAACAGCCAGAAAATACATATCAGGAAGAGAATTTTTTAAAAGGATAAATTTTTGAATCACTGCACTTTGCTGTCATTTCCTAAGACTCTTTGAAATATGGCAAAAGAAAGAACATGAACTCATTTCTCATCTCAAAAATGTACAGATGAGGTTTGGGCCAAAACTGTCATAAGTAACTTGCAGGTATTCTGAGAAGATGAATCTTCATGTCTATACAAATTGATATCACAAGAGGTTTTAAAAAATAAGACGTTTATTAGTCATTAAAAAATAAGACATTTATTAGTCATTAGCTAAATGCTGTTAAAAATTAAATATTCAGTTCTTCCAGGTTCTCTGGCACTTGCTACATTGATGCAATGGATGATTTACACATCTCCCTAGCCCTCCAGCATCACACCTGGTGGCTTATTATTATTGACTAGATGACCAAGTGTAATCATAGTATATACTAGTTTTCACATATTGTAAAGTAAATTAAGATATTTCAGGGGATTTTTAAGGACACTGAATATTTATAAGACATTTCTTGAACTGTGAAGCAGTATCTAACAGATTAATGTGACATAGTTTTGACAGGAGTATGGATCACTACAAGTGTATCAAAATGAAATACTCCTTGGGCCTCCCTGGTGGCACAGCAGATTAAGTCTCAGCACTGTGAAGCTGTCCGCAGCCACTGCAGCACGAGTTCGATCCCGGGCCGGGGAGCTTCCCACATGCCACAGCAGACCTCTTCTGCCTTGCTCACTGCTCCCCTCCCCTGTATTTCAGTTGCTCTGCCTATTCTGCTCCCCATTCTGTCTCTGGTGAATCCTCTCACCACCCCACACCTCTGGCCTACACCCCACCTTGTATGCATAAATAAATAAATCTTTAAAAAATTTTGTTACTCCTTTTTATACCTCAAATAAATTACCTGGTGGTATTGTAAGAAATTACAAGTAGACATATCAGTTGTTAAAAATCAAAAATTTTTAACTCATTTAATAGGTAATTTAAAAATCATAATAAGGTACCCATTTATATTAAATTATCTGCAGGACTTAAAAACTTTAACAGAAAAAGAAAGTTGGATGTGCTAGTGAGAAATATACTTCATAATACTCATTTATTGTATAATCAGTAGATTACATTCAACAATTGCAGCTATGACATTATGGTAATTTTGATGTTGGGCTAGCCATTATGATCCCCAAAGTCCTTTAAGTTCATAATAGAAAAAAGTCATTAATATGTGCATCTAAGCTTGTTTTAATTCAATTTCATGAGATTTGTTGAATTTTATGCCTACCACTGTTCTTTGTGCAGCAACCATGATTATCTATAGTGCTCTCTTCCCACCTCCCTCCCTTCCTTACCCCCCCACCCCCGCCCCAGCAACCCAGATAAAAAGAAACAATGAACAAAAGACAAAACTAGCCCCATTTCTTGGACTCTAGATAGAGAAAGCAGGGAGAAGGCAGGAAAGGAAGGGGTACTGACACATTATTTATTGTTTAGAAAAGTATAGGTAGGATCTAATGTAATAGATGTGTGAATTAGACTTCTCTTCTATATTCAGAAAATGTGTGCAAACACATTCTGATTTTGCATCAACTTTATCTACAGTTAAGCCACTTGTTGCTTCTGTCAACCCTAGTCACAGTGCGAGTGTTAAGATTAAATGCGTAGTATCTTGGTCCACTGAAGAAGAGGAAGAAGTCTATAAAAAAAAATGAGAGATAAGCTATTGAATTAGCTTGAGAAGACAACCTCAGATGTTTTAAATGAAGAAATCTCTACTCCTCTCCCAATATAACATTGAAATGCAAATGTGCATTTAAAAAAATTATTGATAGTTTTATTCTACTTACCATCCTGCTGGAAAACTGCGTCAATTTTATTTTCAACTCCATAGAAAGTACTTTTTATGCTTTTGGGATAGCCTGGATCCATGGATTGTCTTTGGTTATTGTAGCTGATAAGAAAACAAAAGCCATGTGTTTTAAGATCAATGCAATATAGAATCATAGTGATTTTATTAAATTGCATATACTTTACAAAGTGCCTTCATGTAAATTTTTTCATTCCATTTTTACAATGACCTATTTTCTGGGACTGAGAATGGATAATTCTCTACCTCTAAGGGTAGATAAGTTTTATAACATACGGGTATCATCAATACTAAAATAAGCTTCTGATTGCTGGCACAGTGTTGTTTTTAAAAATGAAGAGCTTATATTTTTTAAGACTTTAACTTAATTAGTACATAGTCTTTCTCTTATTCTAAATAAATGTAAATCATAAATTCAACTTGGACATCAAATTCCAAAGCTTATCTGGATAACATTTGCTTGAGTGTATTAGAATTGAATTCATGAGAATTAGCCTCTTTGCATTCCTCCCTGGTGTTTATTAGGACTTGCTGTTTCATTATAGGGAATCTTAACACCATTGTGCAGGCATTTAAATGTTTAAAGAATAAAATTTTCAAAGGGTAAATTTTTCATGCAAATCATTCATCCTGTAACCTATTAAGATCCATTCAGAGTTTTAAAACCTTCAAATGCCTGATCATTAGTAGTTTGTACACAGGGTAAAGAAATGGATTTCAGTCTCCAGTTGAAAAAATCATTTGCCTTACCTCCAGAACTGGTCTTTTACAAAGAAGTATGTTTTTTCCCTGTAGGAAACAGCAGCATCAATTGCTCGTACACTGCGTGGGAAGCCATAGTTTGATATGTCCTTGGGATAATCTTGCTGAATGTCATAGCCATTCAGAGCCCAGTATTGGCTTCCTGCCAAAGATTCAGGTTCTGTATTAGATCAAGTCCTTCCATTCCTATAAAATCTATACCACTTCTTAGTTGTGGCACAGATTCATCATAGCAATGGAACAAATAGTCTTTGAAAGATGAAGGTGGCAAACTTAAGTTCATGGGGCTCTGAGAGCACTAGTGGGTACCCACACTTATAAAAATTCACACTTCTTAGGTTAACATTCAGGGCCCCACAGTTTGATGTTATCTCTTATATGACTTCTATACAGAAAATAAATTGCAGCATTGGGGTATCTTAGAAAAATTTATCTGGGAAGAGGGTGAAGGGACACCAAAGGAGCTCTAATAAGATTTACTCATGTTGTAGCTGAGAAAACTGAGACCTGAAGAGGCTACAACCTGCTCAGGTTCATCGCATCAGAGACAGAGAAGGGATCTGCCCCAGCTCTCCTCACGAAAGCTGGGCTGATGTAATACTCACTGGCTCACCTCTTGTGAACCTGGAAGGGGGCACAAAGAAGCGGTGCCTTCCCTTCAGACAGAATTCACATGAATCAAAAACCTTAGGCAGTTACCTTTAAATAAGAAAACGAGGTCCCTGCCTACATCCTCATAGGCAGCCTGTATACCATTTGGCAGGGATGGCCAGAAGAGAGAAATAAAGTTGAGTTCAACGCTTCGTAGCTGAGGATGCCTTCTCCAGAAGTACCTAAAGGCACCAAATCACACATACACCTCAGTCTAAGCAGGCAGCTTCTGTGGGCCCTGGGCTAGAATTGTCTTTATAAGACTGCTGGGAGCATCAGTATGGTGACTGCAGGCTTTCTAGCGTAGTGACCAGCAAGCACATAACTAGTGCTTTGGGTGATACTGTCCATATGGTAAGTGCCTCACTGTTGTCAGGGGAGGCCACAGGCATGATCTGACTTGACTACATTTTACACTGTGCTCCACCTCAACAATGACAAATTTTATCTTGTTAGTTTCTTCCATTACCATTTATACAAAATGATGACACTATTTAGAATATTCCAGCAAAAACAATGCAAATACACTCAGCCTGTGATGACACAATCACAAAATTGTCGGTGGGAAAATGAAAAATTTTCCTCAGGTAGATGATTCTCCCTGTAGCTGGTTAAGTGATAGTTTCTGTTGACTTGACTGAATTAGGGTGGAACAGAATGATGTTTTGGTGTCAGGTTAACTCAACTCTGGGGTTTCCAACCAGACAGAGCTTATAGCCACTTACATCACAAACATCTGAACACTTATGAATGTTTTAGCTTTTTTGTTTCTTTTCCTAGGTCTTTTAAATTGTAAATTCCAATGGGATGCATTTGTGAAGAATTCAAAGAAAAAGCTGAGTAATGTGTAATGTGAGAATTAATTAGAACCCAATTTTAAGTTATGCCCATAAAAGTAGCCAACGTAAGGAACAGTTCAATCTTATACTTGTCTTTAAAGAAAAATATTTCTCCACGGAGTGTGGTGATGGCATCAAAGTTCAGTCTGGGGTCACAGGCTGAGGGTGTGCTTGGTCCAGTTGGTTGCACAGGGTTATTTGAAAGTCCTGCGGGAAAGAGAAGGCCTTTTACAGATGAAGTCTTGCCGTTTGCAGTAACATGGATGGAACTGGAGGGGAAGATGCTAAGTGAAATAAGTCAGAAGGAAAAAGACAAGTACAGCATCAGGTGATTTTACTCATATGTAGAATAAAAAGAAACAAAACAAAAACCAGGCAAAACTAAACTAAAACAAATCCTAGATCTTATTGCAGAATTGAAGCTAGGAGAGGGAGAAGGTGGATGTGGGGAGCAAAGAGAGGAGGGTGCTCAATGAATGGTGGTGGAGGACTATGGGTGCCTTGCTGGTAGATGTGGTGTGGTGACATACGCTAAGTCTCTGAATCAGATGCAGTTTTGTATACATTGTACCACAGTAAGAAATAAGAAAGAACCTCCTCCAAAATAAAGTATAACACGCACACATGTTTTTATAAGTAAAAATCCAGTGTAGCTGTTAGTATATTTGCACACTTCTCAGGATGGTGAAGAGTCTTTACTTGAAAAGAAATAATACCATATGGCTTTAGAGGGTGCATTTGACCCTGTAAAATTTGTTTTCTGAAGTAAGAATAATGGTGATTTTTAGAGACAGTTCCAGGTTAAGTTGTGAAGTAAATGAAATTGAATTCTGTGCTTTCTCTGCCCTTCAAATCCCGATCCCATCCTCTTCCCCCTTCTTATTTCCTCTTTCTGAGTTTTTGATCACCCAACACCCACTTTCTCCTTCAAATCCACCTTCAGGAAAGACGCTGTTATCAGTCTTTTGTCCACAGCATAAATCAAAGTCAAATTTTAGCAATACTACTTCTGGAAGTATTTGTATTTTAGTGTGTTTTCTCATTGGAAGATGAATGGTTATACTGGCAGTTTAGAGAATTTAAAACACGGTGAACAGGGGAAGGTTTTTGTTTATTAGTGAAAGGAGATGGGAGTAGAGGCAGGCAGAGTAGGTCTGGCCATACCTGCAAATTCTGTTGTCATGAGAAAACACCAAGCCCTAGATTATTTGGTTTTGTCATGCTTCCCACGGGGAAGGGAGAATGCTTTCCCATTTTCACTCTGCTCCACTCAGCACTTCTAAGAACCTCTAATGCTTTCTCATTCTTCCTTATGGCCCGTAGGGGGCAGAAGGGCAAGAAAGAGCAGCGATCTAGCTCATGGTCTTACCCAAACCATACTTCGAGCAAACCGTAGGTACAAAGACCCTTATCTCCCACCTGAAAAGTATCAGTCATGTCTTTTTAAAAATTTTTTTTTCTCTCTTCACACCATTTCCATTCCTCTCCTTCCCCCCATAGACAATTTTAGTATGTTCAATAGTCGTCTTACTCATCTTTTTAACATGTTTCTTGAAAATGCCTTGCTTTGTCTATATTCATTTATATTTATTATTATTTTCCTATATGCATTTTAAATTTTATGGAGATTTTTATATTGTATAATTGATGACTTGTGTATGTATTATTTTGTTTCTTTCTCATGAAGCACAAATTTTTAAAGACCGCTCTATGGTCTTGCCTCATGTTCACCTAATTTGCTGCTTCTAACTGTTGCATGTAACTCTGGGGCTGCACTTACCACCTGTTACCTATCAGTTCTCCTCCTGAAGACTCCTGACTTTCCTTAACTTGCACCGCCACAGACAAGGGTGTAACTAATACCCCCTCCTGACTTGCACGTGTCCCCTCATAGACCTATGTGAGAATTTCCTTGGGAAATATATCTAGGATTGCTGTATGAAAAGGTGTAATTGTGTCTTTTAAACCATACATCAACTGTGACAAGCATTCATTTCTCCCTGACCGTTCCCCTAGGGCAGCAGCAGAGACTCAGCTCCCAGCCTCCTCTGCTAATGCTGTGCTAGGGACTAGCAACCTGCAGAGTTCAGTTAGCACTTGCCCAGGTGACAAGTCTGAGAGATATGCAGATGGAGAGGTGCTCAGGTCCCCGAACCTGCTCCCAGGTTCCTTCATGATCTTTTGGTGCCCTTACCATAGATGGCCTGAATACCGTTGATGTCATCTTGCGGGAGCACGTAGGTGCTGGGCTCACTGAAAGCGTAGTTGGGATACATCAAGGCACCAGGGTCAGAGGAATGAGAAAGCCCCAAGGAATGGCCAAATTCATGGGCAGCCACCAGAAACAAGTTGTAATCTGAAATGCAAGCATGTGTGGTGAATGCCTGCAAATGGATCCAAAAGTCCATTTGGATCACAAGCATTGTCACTCCAAAACCAAGGAAGTAGCCCAGCCCATGCCCTCCTTTTCCATTCTTCCTTCAGGTACTTGAAGAAAGAGAATAGAAGGAAACAAACTAGGAGTTATAGTTGGGTATTCTTCATCAAATCTGAGAACCAAGAGAAGCTGTCTTTATTTGTATTCCCACACTTCATGGATGTGGACCTGAGGCGTAAGACATGGTGGCACAGCCAGCGCAGGTCTCATGGAATGCAGAAGCCTCCATACCTGCCCCTTTCCAGTCTCTTAGGACCTTAACTTCATTAGTCAACTTGCAGTGAGCAGATAGAAAAGAAGCCTGCCGGGCCTCCCAGGTGGCGCAGCGGTTGGGCGCTGCGCTGTGGAGCTGTTGGCCGCGGGTGATGCCGGTTCGACGCCCAGCAGGGGAGAATCCCACATGGTGTGGCGGACCTCTCCTGCCTCGCCCGCTGCTCTCCTCAGCAGTGTATCTCTGATCTGCCTGTTCTGCTCCCACTCTGTCTCTGGTGAACCCTCTCGCCGCCTCGCGCCTCTAGCCTGTACCCCAGCTTGTATACATAAATAAATTTAAAAAATTCTTTAAAAAAAAAAAAAGAAAAATAAAAGAAGCCTGCCACCGATGGTACTCACTGGCTTGGCTCCTAATCATCAGAACCACACACCAGTCCCTCTGGATTTAGAACTCTCCAAGCAGCACCAGCAATTCTGCCCAAGGAGACAGCTGCTGCTCTCATTGCTCCCTGCCCACCTTGTACCTTCCTGGATTCTCATACCTCATGACTGGGAACTGCAGGGCTTTCAAAGCTTTCCTTCTTGTCAGAAGAAGTCCAAGCTCCTGGCCTTCAAGGCCTCCCCACTGGGCTCCAGCAGGTACCTGGAGGTTTTACTTCTGATGCAAATCCTTCACTCCTGGCCAGTCTACTTGCCATCTCACAAACACACTGTGCATTTTCCTACATACCTACTTTTGTTAGAATCATAGTTGTAGAGTACCCCCTGTATGCGAGACTGTGTAATATTATTAATTGTCTCAACATTTTAATGAAGTACTGTTAGAAATGCTTTTACAGTAAAGGAATGGAAGCCCAAAGGTTTTGAATATCTTGTCACTGGTCTTGTGATAGTAAGTGGATAATGGGGGGTTGAGCCCAAGTGAAGGGCAGCACCCAAGTTCTTACCACCACAGTCAACTTCCTGTGGGTCACCAGCCTAGTAAAATTCTACACATGCTCTGTGGACTAATTTCCTGGATCATCATATCCTTCCTGTTTTGTATTATGAGTGGATATTAAAAAAATCGAGTGCCTAGAATACTGTCTGAGGCGCTCTGGGGATTTGTCATGGTGCATAGTGTGGAAGGGGGATGAATGTACAGACAATGAGGAGAGCAGTTAGACTAGGAGAATAAAGGCTTTTGGGATTCTGAGACTAATGGCCTCAATTCCAGCTGAAAGTTAAGAGGGGTGTGATATCGGACACAGCATGGAAGAGAGAGATTTTAAAAGGTGGAGCTTGGGGCGTGGGGAAGGGCATTTTAAGGAAGAGGAAGTGATGCAACTAAATATAAGGGAGCTGGAAAGCACACTGTGGATGTAATCTAGAGAAAGTGTATATATAATGTGGCTTGTATATGTGAAATATGTGAATGAACCATGAAAGATGGGGCTGGAAGGTCACCAAGAACCTTTAATGCCAAGTGATAGTATTGGGATATCATTTGGTCCAGAACAGGTAAATACTGGGAGTTTTAAGTAGGAGAGTGATGTAATTCAAAAAGGGGCTTTCCAAAGACAAACCATAGGGCCATATTGGGGAAAAATAGAGGGAATAGAGACTGGAGGTAGATAGTCCAGGTGGGAATCTGAATCACTGAGTTCAGGTAAGAGGGAATGACTACCTGAGTTAGAGAGAAGAGCAGTGGGAATGCAAACACAGCTACTAGCACAGGGATTGAGGTGGAACAGAATCAGATATGTTGAGAATATGGTAGGATGAACAGGTCCTAAGTAAAGGTAAAAGATTCCTTTCCTATTATTTTCTAGAAAGTGTTATGTGGCATATTGTTGTCCTACGGCCTTGTGAAGTACCATATAGATCGAAAATTCCTGTCCTTATCCTCTTTTCTTCCCTCAGATGGCCTAATCCTTCTTATTCTGAGTCTTCTCCTGGAAAGGGAGATTTGCTAAATATCTCCATGCCATTGAGAACGTGCCCCATGAAGCTGAAATAACTAGATAAAAAGATGACATCTTTCCCAGGACGGACAGTTTTCTAAATGAACCAAATTATTTCTGAAATTTCCAAATATAGGGCTCTTTTCCAAATACTGTTATGCTTCAGAAAGTTAAAAGAAAGAGAGGTTCTCAAGCAGTGGTGAGCAAACTTTTTTGTAAAGTGTCAGAGAGTAAATATTTTAGACTTTGAGAGCCAAATGATCACTGGCTAAACTACTCAGTTCTGCCTTTCCAGCATGAAAAGTGCCACAGATGATGCAGGAACAAGTGACTGTGGCCCTGTTTTTATGAACAAGCCATGGTAGGATTTAGTGATGGTCTATAACTTTCCAATTCCTGTCCTAGGAAATAAGGTTGGTAGTTAGCTTCAGGATTTTTTTAAACCTAAGTTGACTTATTATCTTGAGGTAGAAATAATTCAGATGGTCAGATTGTGTGATTTTGAAATGTTACATTAACTTGAATATGTGTGTGTGTTGGGGGAGGAGAATTCTAACATAGAAAAAGTTAATTATATGTTGCATTTGGACATAACCTTGGTGAACTTACTTCTAGAGGTCTTGGTCCATGTTTCTTCTGCATCAAAATGAGCATCTCCTCCAATGCCTGGGCCTGGCTGAAAGGCATGAGCAAGGATGCCATCAGGCCCATCAAATGGAGAATTGTCACCATGATCTGAAATGAAACAGTATTAGGTCTTTGTCAAATCTATGTTGAGCCAAAGGAGGAAAGCACAATTGAGCATGACCTCTTTGGCCTACCTTTTTCGACAAAAGCAATATTGATATCTGCTTCTTCCTGGGAGTTCTCGGTGAAGGTCAGTTGTGTTGCATTACTCCAGACTTGGAAGGCTTTCTTAATTGCTGTGTTTATATCAGCCTTTGACAATTGTTCGGTATAGTCAATGATCCTTTAAAATGAGAAGGTTCGTTATTGTTTATCACAGCAGTTCATTAACAGATTGCATTCTGCTTTATTTTATGTATTTTAAAATGATATTTATTGAGGTAATGTTGATTTACAACAAATGTGTTATCACATTGCACCCACTGCCAAAGCACCAGCAAACCTCAACCATTCTTCTTGATGAGAACCCTCGACGAGTTCTTCTATTTTGGAGCGAGTTGCTTAAGTGATGAGAAGTTAGAAGGAACACGTGCAGGACTCTGGGTTGAAGACAGATGTATGTGCTGCACAAGTTATTACATGTCTTGAGACTCAGTTTCCTCATTCATGAAATGAGGATAAAATAGTATGACTCTAACAGGGTTATTGCAGGCTTTAAATACATGTAAAGCATTAGTTCACTACTTGGCAAATAGCAATATCCAATATATATTGGTTATCATCATCATCTTCATCAAGATGCATTAAAGGTGAGGCTTGATTTTCCCCAGCAATGATTAAGATTTTGGGGGGTCTTACTATGATTCTTGGCAAGACATTGCCATAATCTTTAGATTGCTAGAGAAAGAAAACAAAAATGGCAGGCTTTGGATTGAAAGACCCCGTGGGATCGTTACCTGTTTGTTCTCATATTTGTTCACCAGAGTCTAAACTCAACAAGGTCAGAGTCAGTTATGCATCTCTGGGACATCCCACATCCTACAAAGGTGGCTGGTACATCACAAGAGTTCAGTAAATAATGGTTGAATGAATGAATGGTGAAACTCTGGAAATATCACCTGTAGGTCAGGTTAGTGTGTTTCCACTTGGGGTTTCCTGGGGTCAACATAAAATCACCACTATCAGGCACTCCACAGCGAGGCTTTTCCATCATCTCTAGAGTTTCCTCATCTGGCTTCCCCGTCACATTCAACCCAAAGAACTGCTGCATTTCTTTCAGCTTTTCAACAATCATACTAGTGCTTTTCGCCTTTTCCAACTTGGATATGTTCCTTGGTAATTGGTAGAAGTTTTCGAGGTAATTCTGGGCAAAGAGAGACATATAAGGGAACTTGCTGTGAAATTGCCTCCCAGTCTTTAAGGGAATTTTGCCTTCCTTTCTAAGTTACTGCAGAGGCCAAACTGGGACTAAAAACCAATAGCCACAGGAACAAATGAACTGACTCTAAGAGAACAGTATCTATTGCAAAGATTGGTGCTCTAGGGACTACTCCTGTTCAGGTTTATGCATCAATGTGGGTGTTTCCTCAGGAATGTGGATGAGACCTAATGCAAAATGCTAGTCTACAGTTAGGAGACTGCCTTATTTTTACGAGAAACTTAGCATTAGCATTTATTAACTTCTGGAGGTCCTAGCTGCATCAATGCACATTCTCTCTTTAAATCCTCTTTTCAATAGAGTAGATTTAATTATCCCAAGACATGGAGGTGCAGAGAAGAAACGTGCCAAGGTGGCAATTCAGTCCTAGCTCACCATGTTCTTCTCCAGGGAGAACTGACAATCTCAAAGGCACTCCCACTGCAGCATCACTGCTGAGAGCATTTTTCCTACTAAGTAAGTCCTGGGAAGGGGCCAGGATCCAGAAAATAAAGGTTCTGTGAGTGTTAACAAGCCAATCCTGAAACATCTTTCTCTCGCCTTCAGCACCCTTGACTCCCGTCCAGACTTAGGACAGAATGCATTGTGCTCCCACAGGCTCTGGGCTCAGATCTTACCTTTGCTGTGTATTAACTGAGTCCTTGGACATGTTACCTCACTGAGCTAAGATTCACTTTAGCCTCTTAAGTGGAAATAATAGTTTCCCCTTGTTGTGTCCCCTCTCTCCTCCACCCGCACAGTGTGCTCCTTCTGCCTCTCCTAAGCCCTCCCTTCCCCACAGGGCTATTATGAGCAGGACTAGATGGTCTCCGCTCACCCTGTAACAAGCACTCAGTGAGCCCTCGTTATTAATTCCCAGGGACTATTAGCATTGTAAGAGATATCAAAAAAATAATAAGAAGAAAAAGCAACTTTTCTAAAACTGTAATGCTAAGAAAATTGCACTTGATAAATTTGTAACAGATTTGCCTTGTACTTAAATTTTGGCCTGACTTTCATGCCATGGAACAAGGGGAAAAAGTTACTGGCTCTGCTTTTATAGTGCTTCCAAGAGTTTCTGAATGACTCCATCATCTTGTGTTAGGAAGTCTGATTACACTATGAAATGATTTCTAGTTCTTTATAATTTCCCATCCTCAAGCTCTCGTCCACACCTGGGATTCTGACTAGTGCTTATAGGAAGTACCAGGAATGGAGCTATAGGATTTGGGTTGCAGATGTTCTGGAAGGGAACAGCTTAGGTCAGGGAGAAAGGAAAGCAAATTAAAAGGTTTTAATTTGTGATTAAAACCATTCCTTCTATGTGGGCTTCCAGCTGGAGACAGCTGGGGAGTTGTCTTTTCCAGGCTTTGTTCCATGCCTATTTTTACAGGACCCAGGCCTGGCCAGCTTGGAAGCCTCTACATCCCTGAAACAAGATATGCATCCACATACTACCCAGGGAATTTTTTTAAGGCTGTTTGAACTGAAAAGAGAAAGAAATCCGCCAAATTCCTAACAGCCAGTACATCAACCACCCACCTGCTGAGAGTCAATTTACCTGAACAACTTTTATATCTTTTTCTTCTGGGGATTCAGAAGATATCGGAAAGGCCCTGGAAAGCTGCATGTGGAGCAAGAGCACAAGTAGAAGCGGCTTCAGACCGAACATGCCTCTCTGTCCAAGCAGGCCCTCTCCTGCCCTCCGCTCTCCGCCCTCTGGGCCCTTCCCAAGGTGAGTGGCCTGGCTTCACAGTGTCCCTCTTTGTGCTCTCCTGGTCCCTTATAAAGCAGTGTCTTCAAGAATTGCTGCATCAGGTATGTGGAGCAATGCAGGTTAGTTGCACTCTGACAGTTTTGCAATGTTGTGATTCGGAACCCACAGTGGGGGACTCAACAGAAAAAAAGTGCAATTTATACTCTTTCCTTCTGGAGTAGTTTTCATTAAGAGATTTACTTTTGCAAAAATTATCTGATCAAGAAAAATGAAAAAGGTCTGGTACTAAAGTTAAATAACACCAGTTATCTAAGAGTTTACATTTTCTGGCTTCTTCTGATGCCAAGGCTGCACTGATTTTATGCAGGGGAATATGGCTAGACAACCGCTGGGTATTTTGTACTGGTATTTGGGACAAAGGAGCTTAATCAGAGCATCTCTGTACTTACCTGCCCTGCTATGGGTGAGGAGCATGAGTCATCTTGTCACAAAGCAGGATTTGTGTGGGGGTCTTTGGTAGCTTCTCAAGGATGTGGTTTTGGCATCCGTGTAGTAGAAAATCCCCAATCTGCCAGCTGGATTTTCCACAGGAGAGACAAAGAGAATAACACCGATGATGACACACATTTGCTGAATATTTATGCGTCCCAGACATCACCCTGTACATACATTGCCTCAATCCTTCCTCACCAGCCCTGGGAGGTAGACAATATTACAGCCTTCTTCTACACAGCTGTTAGCTGACTCGAGCAGGTCACAGGCTAGTGTGGAAGGGCCAGGATTCAACCCAGATGGTGTGTTTAGAGAGACCCAACTGGCAGCACTCCAATCCCCCCAGGCTGTGTAGTTTCCCACTGCTGCTGACCGTGGAGTAGTAGTTCCTGGCTGCAACAAATGCAATGCCCTGGCTTGTATTTGTGGAGGAAGAGATGAGGGAAACAGAGAATGAGGTGGTTTGCATATTCCCCAAGGAAAAAGACAGTGAGAGAGGATTTTCAGGTAGTGTGACTCCTACAGGGGCCCTTGAGCATGCTTTTCAAGACATGCCTCCTGATCCCACTCATTCTGAGTCCTCGGGCATGTATGTCATACGCCATATGTCTCCGTGTGCAGTTGGCCCCCATGTCCATGGGCCCTGCTTTCACAGACTTGAACTGTGGAGTTAGTATGAACTGTACTGAACATGCACATACTTTATTTTCTCACCATTATTCTCTAAAAATATAATATAGCAAGCTATTAGCATAGTATTTAAATTGTATTAGGTGTTATAAGCAAACTACATTCGATTTAAGGCATACAGGAGGATGTGCATAGGTTATATGCAAATACTATGCTATTTTATATAAATAAATATATAAATGGACTTGAGTGTCCATGGATCTTGGAATCTGCTCTGAGACCCTAGAACCAATTCCCCATGGATATCAACGGATGACTGTGTCATTTACATATACTTGTATGTATTCTGCAAGTGCAGGTATTCCTGTATATAAAATGTATCTGCTATTATGGATGATGTGTAATATGTCCATAGTAAATAATGTCTTTGGTTGAGATGCTATGGTAACTAGTTCAGTTCCCTCCTGATATCACTTGCAGGCTCTGTAAACAAGCCAAGGAAATTGTCTTTCATCAGACCATATTTGGACAGCAGAAAAATATTTGTGATGTAGTTTTCTGAGTTCACTCAGTAAATATTTCCTGCCACCTTCCATATGTCAGGTGCTGTAGTGGGTACTCAATTACTGGAGGTAAGTTAATAGCGGTTCAGATGAAACGTGGAACCTCTATAGGAGAGAGCAGTGGGGGAGGTGGAATCAAGGAATGCTTCATGAAGGAGGCAGAATTTGAACTAGTCCACGAAGGGGAAGTAGAAGATGCAGAAATGTGGTAATCCTTTCTTTGTATGAGGGTGATAGCTTGCCCCCAGGTTATCAAGCCCTTTCTCACATCCTGATCATGTGAACCCTTAAGTACAAGACTAAAGACTAAAGCCACATGAGGTGACTGCTTCCACATTAGGGCTGTCATGAAAGTACCTCTCGTTAATATTGGGCTACCGTATGTTATTTTGATATTACTAGTTGACAACTAACATACTTTCTTCTGAACCTAGTAAGTGATTTAGATAAAAGTACCAATCTTTGGCAAGCCAGCTCTCTGGCATTTGAGCAAATGTCTTAATAAAAGGATTGTTGGTTCAGGATCCTGATACAGATCTCATTCCAGTGCAGTGGTGGTACTAGCTGGGCCCCGGCTTCTGCCTTTGAATCCTTTCTCCACCTGACCACTGCCTATCTCCGTGTCATCTGTGCCTCTTACCTTCTGTTGCCTGGGACCCAAAATTCTCTCAGGTTCTCCCTCTTTGGAATACTTGCTTCACATATATATATCGGTACAAACTCAGGTACTGACTACTTAGTTTCTTACTAGTTAAAGCCAAACAAACGAGTACACACCTTTTTAAAAATGAAGGCTTTGTTGCCTATAACATGAATTTCAAAACAAGTACAAAGATGGAGGAAGTTTAGTTTTGGACAGACTATACAAACGGAGGGTTTTTCTGTCTCCTCAGTGCCACCACTGTAGGCAGCAACCTTGTCTGACCATCTGATGTGCTTCCTGTTCCTCGCAGAAATAGCGATTTGTAACTATGTAGTTTGGTTTGCTGTTCAGAGATGAAAGTGGTTGCATAGATACAGTTTGCCTTTCTCTTTAGTTAGAAACAAAAGAGGATAAGAGAGAGGTGGAAGGGGTGGAGGTGGTGGAGAAGAAAGGATAGGAGGAAGAGAAAGATAAGGAAAGTAGAAAAAGAATAGGTCCAGCCAGATGAACTGGGCGTAGGTAGCAGGGAAAGGTGTCTGGAGATGTTCATGTGTACCTGATTTTGAAGGATGACTAGGAGTTTGCCAGTAGAGGATGTGACCTGATAGAGACCCCATAGCAGACTAAACACAGACTATAACCAGTGAAGCAGATGGCTAATTTGGTTCATAAGCGAAGGCAAAATATTCTCTGTGTCATGCATTTCTGAACTCTTATGATCAGGATGGAGGTCTGCCCTCATCAGATTAACAGTATAATTGTTGGGGTCCTTTGTGGTGAAGGTTTCATTGGACTTGCAATCATACTAACTGGACTGAAGCTGTAATTCTGCCACTTCCTACTTATGCAACTTTTAGCAAATCACCTAAGTTCTTCTGAGACTCAGTTTCCACATCTGCAACACTGGGGCATTAACATTTCCCTTATCCAGCATCAAAAGAACTAGGCCAGAGAGTGTGTGTAAGCTCCCTGTAAACCACCCAGAGTGGTGTCCTCTTTGTATCATGAATGTGATGAAGTCATGGCTATGCGTGTTCAAGTGTCCTCTCTGTGAAAAGTATAGGTAATGATAAAAAGATCCTCTTTTCCAGAAAGAGAAGTGCTTCAAAGTTATGCCACTGAGTGATGAAGTAACTTCCTTACAACTTCCTTCAGTGCAGCCAGGAAACATATGCTTTACAACCTTTGCACAGAGTATAAATGGCTAAGATAAAACCACATGAACCATTATGTGGTAAACACCACAGCTGGTGGCCTGTACTGTCAAGCAAGGGAAACATGTATTAAGCATTTGTACTCTATAGGCCTTAAATGTTCAGTATCTATAATTCAATATCTAACATCTCCCGTAAGCTTTATAACAACCCTGAATGTCCCATTTTAAGGGTTTCAAAGAAGGAATGACCACATCCTATTGGGAGATCAACAAAACCTGCATGGCGAGCATGGCCTCAAGATGAATTTCAAATAGTAAATTGAACTTGAATGTTGAAATTGGGGTGAATGAGGGTGGGAATGAAAGAAGCAAGAGCAAAGGCAGACAGATGGGACAACTTGGGTCATGTGTTGGAATTAACAAGGTGCTGGATGAGTAAGCATAGAATTTATCAAAAGAAGTAGTTTGGGGGCCCTCCTTGGTGACGTAGGGGTTAGGTCTCAGCACTGTCACTGCTATGGCCTGAGTATGATCCCCGGGCAGGGACCTAACTTACATATGGCTCAGCAGACCTCTCCTGCCTCACCCGCTGTGTATTTCAGTAGATCTGCCTGTTCTGCTCCCCACTGTGTCTCTGGTGAATCTTTTCACACACACCCCCATAACTCTAGCCTACATTGCGGTTCTTCTATACACACACACACACACACACACACACACACACACACACACACACACACGGAGTAGGTTGGTTTCATAACTTTGACTCTAAAGCTTTCTGCTAAAGCTCAACAAAGTCATAGACTGGAGTATATCTTCCATCTTAGTAGCTTCTTTAGTTCAAATGTTACACAGAAGTCATTATAGAAATATTCTGACCTTTCCATCCACCAAAGTATGCAACAGTGGCTGTCTGTACAAGAAGACAGAACTTCAGAGAACCTGAAGTGGTGAGCCCAAGGGCCACGAGGGCAGCAGGTGGCTTTTGCATGTGGAGTGGGAGTCTGAGATTGGGGCTTGCCCCTTCTCTACCCTTTACTTGATCTTGAACATGTTCCTTCATCTCTATGAGTCTTAATTTTACATCCCTGATTGGTCACTTATGCTGTTGCCTCTGAGTAGGCCACTTCATATCCCTAAGCCTCAGTTTCTCCATGTGTGAAATGATGGTGACAGCCACACAAACATCATAGATAAGCATGGAAAGTATTTAGCACACAAACTAGTTGATGGCGCCACATATTAGATAAGACTCTCTGACACTTCTGTCAGTTCTGACAATTGGATATGAAAATACCTCATATGATAGATAGCTGTGGGCTTTAGGGAGGTCGTGTATGAAAGACAGTTTATGAAATTCTGTTCAAAAAATTTATTTTAAAAATAATTTATTTCAAAATATTGCAGAAACAAAAGAATACATGCCTGTTTGTTTTTTAAAAAATCAAACACTCAGAAATATAAAAAGAAAACGTGAGGTTCCCTAAGCCCCCTCCTCACTTCATTCCCCTCCTCTGTAGGTGACCACTGTTAACATTTTGATGGCTCCATCCAGATAATTTTTTTGTCTTAATGCCAAGAGTAAAAGATTGTCATTAGTTATAGAAGTATCCTGGATTTCACCTCCTTAGTATGTTCCCAGTGCTCCAAGGCTGGGCTGATACAGGAGAGAAGCAAACCATGGCCAAATGAATCATGGCAGGTTTGAGAACCTGTCTCTCTTGACCAAGTTGCTACTGATCATGCTTTTGTAAAACCGGTAGAGGGAGCCGAGAGCTTCTTGATCAGGTCAAAAGTTAAATAGAAATGTAAACACAGATGAGCATTATCCTAGGTAGTGAGGAATAACAGAATTTGAATAAGGCAGGTTACTTGGAGAACTGGACATCAGAGAAGATGTCACGACTCTTCTTAATGTCACGTGCTGGGTAGCAGTCCTAGAGGGTCATTGATCGGGCCTTTCATAAATATTCATGTAGCAGCTTATATGAACTTGCTTCAGACATGGCTTGTCCTAGGACTGCTTGCATTAGTCTTGAGGCAACAACATGGCCCACTGGCACATGAAGCTTTCTCCGTTGAAGAGACATTCTGAACAAATTCAATGGATGAGGGATTGGAGATGAATCTGACATGTGGAGAGGGTGCTCCCAGTTCTAGACATGCCACAGTTTATAGTGGAGAATGGTAGAAGGAAAAACGTCAAGTCTGCCAAAAACAATTGAAGACTTGATGATAACCTGCTATCAATAGGAAGAAACCCAGAAGAACATGAAAGAAATTGATATTTGTGCAGAGAATAGAAGGAAACATGAAAAAGACTTCCATCATGTATGTCCTCTGCTACTCCCTTAGTCTGTACAACCATCATCTCTTGCCAGGACAATAGGCCTTATTTTTTCTGGTCTGACTATTCTACCACATATACTTAACATAGCAGTTACATAGCAAAACATCTTTGCTCAAAATTCTGCAAGGGCTTCCAGCGTTGATTTTATTCAGAATGAGGGTAAAAATGCTTACAATGGCCTGTGAGGAACTTTCTGATATTACCCCTCTCATGAGTCTTATTGCAGTTCTGGCCCTTGTCTTCTCTTTCTCTGCTGGAGCCACTCTGGCCATCTGGCTTTTTTTGAACCCATCATGCATGCCCTATCTTAACGCCTCTGCCTTGGCTGTTACTCTGTAAGCACTTGTCCAATAATATGAAAAAACGAGTTCTATATCTCATATTGTATAAAAATATCTAGAGACTCATGCACTCTTAGGACGTGGGAAATAAGATCTTTATGTTTCCCACCTAGTGATTTTTATCAGCAAGTTCAACTGAAAAGGGAACTACTACCAGTTTCTCATTACTGTTACTACTATTTTCTGTAGGCTCATTTACATGAAAAAATTCAACATGGTACCTGTCACTTAATATGTGCCAATATTTTTACTTTAAAATTTTTTTTCTTTTCTCACTTTATTTTTATGTGATTTTTAATTATCATTATGTAACTTATCAACTATTTACAATGTCAGCTAAAGAATAGAGAATGCTTGCAGAATTCTTGCATTTAGATCACACAGCTATATCTGATAGTATAGGGGCTACCAGTGGGTGAAACTGGGCTCCTTCAGGGGTCAGTGCCCTCATCTCAGACGAGGCCTGGTGACTGAGGGAGAACAGGTTCCAGACTCTGCTCCTCAAAGGAAGAGCAGCCTGCTGTGCAGCAGGAGGTGTGTAGAAAGGGTAAAGAGGGTTTAATCATTCTCAGAAAAAGCCTCCAAGGCCACAGCCAAGATCCTACACTTGCCTTCTCCATTAAGCTGCCCAATTAGATGGATAGTTTGTAGTCCCATCTGAGATTAGGGTCATTTTCAGCTCCTGCACATGTATTTGTTCTTGGATACAGATCTGCATGACTAGCCCTCTATTTCTATATATATGTATCTGCATATATGTGTGTACTCTCTCACTTTTTGTATGTATGTATATGTGTGTGTATTAAAGCTATACACATACATTCATATGTATATTTTTTTGTTTTGTGGGGCATATATGAATTGAAAAGTAAAATAGGATAATTTATTGAGATACTAGTTTGCATTCTTTTGCCCTATAATTTCCCTACCTTTGTCAAGAAGGAAGCCAGGTGTTTTGTCATCTCTAGGCTCATATGGCTTATAGCATGGAAAGTCAAGCTCCTTTGAGGCAATCTGTTTCTGCCTTTCTGCAAAGTTCAGAAGCACCTGAAGACCCAATGCTCCAAGTCCGTTTCAAGAGGGGGAGGAGAAGCTTTGGAGGGAGTACCAGAGGAGGAGCATCCATTTAGTTTGGAGAATCCTGCTCAACTTCAGGCCTTGGCAACACATGTGGAGAGTCAGGATCTCCAAGGACTTCTGTGACATGATGAGGGAGGCCAGTCCCTCACAGAACCCCGAGAGAGGAGGTACCATTTGGTCTCTGGCAGGTGAAGAAAAATTGGGGTTTAAATTATCCTCCCATTGCACTCCATACAACTGATAAGGAACTGATCACAAAGATCTACAAAGAGCTCACTCAATTCAATGAAACGAAGTAAACAATCCAGTCAAAAAAGGGGCAGAAGACACTTCTCCAAAGAGGAAATGCAAGTATGTGAAAAAATGCAGGTATGTGAAAAAATGTTCAACATCACTTATAATCAGGGAAATGCAAATCAAAACCACAGTGAGATACTGCCTAACACCTGTGAGAATGGCACACATTAAAAAAAAAAAACAGGCAACAATAAATGTTGGTGAGAATGTGGAGAAAAAGGGACTCCCCTACACTGCTGATGGGAATGCAAACTGGTCCAGCCACTGTGGAAAGCTGTTTGGTGGTTCTTCAAACTGCTAAAAATGGAGCTTCCATATAACCCAGTAATACCATTTCTGGGAATCTACCAAGAGAACCCAAAAACATTAATCTAAAAGAATACATGAACCCCTATATTTATTGCAGCACTGTTTACAATAGCTAAGTTATGGAAACAACCCAGATGCCCAAAAATAGATGACTGGATCAAGAAGATGTGGTACATATTACACAGTGGGATACTATTCAGCAATCAAAAAGATAAACACATGCAATTCTCAGCAACATGGATGCAGCTAGAAGGAATCATGCCAAGCAAAATAAGCCAGAAAGAAAGAGACAAATATTGGATGGTTTCACTCATAGCAGGAATATAGTATAGGGGAACCAAATGAGAGAGAGAGACATATAGTGAGGGAGGGGGAGAATAAGGGCTCAAAACGGGGGAGAAAAGAGCACAAGGGACTATGGTGATGGTTCACTGGTGAATTGATGGTGGGTAACCAACGGAATACACAATAATGTAAAAGACATATACAGTAATATAAAAAAATTAAACCTTGAAATAAAAAAAAAGAGAACCTAATGAGATGGATTGGGATTCATCCTGTTGTGTGAGTAAACAGAATATCATTTACTGATGGACATTATTATTAAGTTAAACATAGAAGTCACCATTTTCTTCTAGCTTAATCTATTTGTGAACATATCTGGACCCCTAAAAAGCAGTCTTAAGCAAATATGCAATAACTGAGGTCCATGCAAAATTCCTAACTGCTGCTGTGAATTCATCCATTTTCCTCTGCAATGATGAATGTAACCAATTAGAAAAGGATGTTGGAGTCCTTAATGGCTATAAATGTATTTAAAGTGAAGGAAAGAGGAACTAAATCAAACATTAATGTGGTAAAAGTTATTTCTGGGTTCCCTAGGTTGTTCTGCTAGATCTGAGAGAGGTCACCTGAAAGAAGTATGCTCTTGTCTATCTCTGAATAAATGATTAACATTAAAAAAAAATGTTCAACATCACTTATAATCAGGGAAATGCAAATGTAAAACCACAATGAGATACCATCTTACACCAGTAGGAATGGCACATATTTAAAAAACAGGAATTTACCCAAAGGACACAAAAACACTAATCCGAAAGGATACATGCACCCGTATGTTCATTGCGGCACTATTCACAATAGCAAAGGTATGGAAGCAACCCAGATGTCCAAAAATAGATGATTGGATCCAGAAGATGTGGTACATATACACAATGGAGTACTATTCAGCATGGAAAGAAGATAAACACATGCAATTTG
>PVIJ01000150.1:0-374874 GCA_004024925.1 Scalopus aquaticus
GTAGGATAAGGGCACAAAATGGAAGAGAGGAAAATACAGGGGCCAATGGAGATGGATCACAGGTGAATTGGTGGTGGGCTGCCCAAGGGGAATACAAAATGTAAAAGACACAAATAACAATAAAAAAAATGGAAAAAAAAAAAAAGAAAAGAACACAAGGGACCACAGAGATGGATCATGGGTGAATTGGTGGTGGGTTACCCAAGGGGAATACAAAATGTAAAAGATATATATAACAATAAAAATATATATTAAAAAAAAGAAGATGTGGTACATATACACAATGGAATACTATTCAGCATTCAAAGAAAATAAACACAGGCAATTTGCAGCGACATGGGTGGAACTAGAAGGGATCATACTCAGCGAAATAATCCAGAAAAAGAGTGAAAAATATCGAATGGTTTCGGTTATAACAGGACTATAGGGAAACCAAATAGGAGAGAGACACTCAGCGGGGGAGGGGGAGGATAAGGGCACAAAATGGAGTAGAAAAGGACACAAGGGACCACGGAGATGGGTCACGGTTGAATTGGTAGTGGGCTACTCAAGGGGAATACAAAATGTAAGAGATATAAATAAAAAAAAAATTTTTTTTTTAATTATCTTCTGTGGATAGGTCTTGTGCTCCTAACAGTAGTCTTGCAAATTAGGCAGAATATAGAATATCAATAGACAGAGCTATATAGCGAAAAGAAATATATAGACAGGATTTTAGTGACAGTTTCACCATTACTTTGATAGTCTCTGTCTTATATAACTACTCAACCCTCTAAATTAAAGGTGTACAAAATGTAACTGAGGACTGTCCTGGTTTGGCAGCTGTAACAAACAACACCATTATATCAGTGCCTTACAGAATAAAAGTTGTTCACCCATGTGAAGGTGACCTGGCTGACCCTCCAGATAGCAGTGATTCAGTATTCCAAGCTGCTTAGATCACCCAGTTCCATTTCAACAGGGCTTTTCACTGACCCTACCATTAGTGACACCTCATTCCCACTTATTTAACATTGAGTAGAACAAGTCCCAGGTTCCCACCCTCCTGCAAAATAGTTGGAAAATAACATCTCTTATATGCTCAAGAAGGAAAGAGCCATATTTTGGTGAGTCCTAACAAGATCTACTATAAATTGCCTCTTTTCAGTAAGCACATGAGCACACATGGCCTTTATTAAAAAGATAATGTTTTAAAATTATGAATAGGAAAAGAGATGAGGCAACAAAATTTTGTTGACTGGAAGATAAATGAATGAATATGAATTGATTTTACAGACTGGAAACATTTGAGAAATTGTAGGGGAAACAGAAACAAATTGAAGTCATTCACAGAACCCCAGATACAAAGGAAGTACGAGCCCCAGTCATTTTCTAAAAATGGGAGAACAGGCATTTAAAATGATGACTTGATCAAAAACTGTATCAGAAACTAGACATTTATATAGTAGCAAACTAAATTAAATACTTTGTAAATTGTTTGAGTACAGCTGATCAAAAGAATAACCTCTAGGGGAAAAAAATGTCACATTCATTTAGTTTAGTGACAATACTAAACACTAGAAGTTAAACTCCTACTTCCCTTCCTTTTTCCCCATAACTAAGTAACTACCCTTTCCTTACCTGACAGAGACTGGAGATTTGGTTTACTCCTGATGAAACTCAACAGAGCCACACTTGGGGACAGTAGACTCAGTGAGGGTGAGAGTACTCTGTGACAGGAGGGGGAAGAGCAAAGTTTACAAAAAAGTGGGAGGCCCTCAACGCTATTACCCAGCCCCACTCCCAGGCAAGATTAAAGATCTGCTGTCTAGAAAACTGGCTAAGGAAAGAGACCTACCAACAACTGATACTTCTGACGCTAGACCCAATTTTCCCCTATGGGAAACTTTCAGCCCATCATTTTCAGTGATCCCTGAGCTTTGGATCAGTGTTTTGGTGAAACTGAGTGGACAGCCAAGAGTAGCAGACTTCATAATGTACCATTAACCTGAAAGATTATTTTTTATTTGTTAACAAATAAATAAAAAATAAATAAATAAAAGAAATAAAAAATAAACAAATAAAAAAATAAATAAATAAAAGAACTTTGAAAAAAATATAGCGTAAATTAAGACAAGAAGGTAAAAAACTAAGATTTATTGAATTTTGTCACATTATATGGGTTTCAGTTACACAGCATTATAATTCAACATCTATATATCCTATATTATGATCCCCACCAAAATCCTAGTTTCTATTTACCACCATATTGAGCCCTTTTACCCCATTTACCCACCCCCACATTTCCTTTCCCCTTTGATATACACCAATTTGTTCTAATCTGTGTCTTTTTTTTCTTTCATTTGCTGGCTTTGTATTGGTATTGTCTTTGCTTTGTCTTTGGTATCATATGGTATTGTTTTTCTAGGTCTGATTTATTTCACTTAACATAAAATCCTCTAGGTTCATCCATGTTGTTGCAAATGACAAGCTTTCGTCATTTTTTGTAGTTGAGTAGTGTCCCACTGTATATACCACATCTTTATCCATTAATCTATCAAAGGGCATTCAGATTGTTTCCAACTCTTGGCTATTGAAGATACTTCTGCAATGAACATAAGGGTCCATGTATATTTTTTAATTCATGTTTTTATATCCTTTGGATAAACACTAAGAAGTGGAATAGATAGATTATATGATATTTTATTTCTTAAAAGAAGCTATGACATTAAACTTACATATTAGTTTTCGAGGCCTGCCATAACTAGTTACCACTGACTAGGGCTTAAAAACCACAGAAATTTATTCTTCATTAGTTCTGGAAACTAGGTGTCTAAGATTGTGAATAGAATCCTTTCTTGCCTCTTCTGTTGGAGGCTATCAATCTTTAGTATCCATCAGGTTGTAGATTTATCTCCCTTCTATCTGCCTCTGCCATCACATGGTGCCCTCCTTGTATGTCACTGTCCTCTTTTTATATGTACACCAGTCATATTGGATTAGGGCCCAACCTAGTGACACCTTAACTTGATTACATCAGCACAGACTCATTTTTTGAAAATATTGGCGGTTAGCATTTCAATATATCTTCTTGGGAACCACAATTTAACCCATAATAATGTATAGTAGCAGAAAAGAAAAACATTAGTTGAAGGTTTGATATAGATATATAAATTTTCAATGAAGGAAATATCCCAGAAAGTGGAACCAAAAAAAGCAGAAATAAAAAAAAATAAATAAGGTAGAAATACAAGAATTTTACAAGATAAGTCCTAATCATGTCCTAATACTTAAGTCCTAATACTTAAATAGTAGAAGTTTCAGAGAGAAAATCAGAAAAGAGATGGAAGGGGATTACTACAGGAATAATTAATCAAATGCTCAGTAAAAGCATGAAACATTATGCAAATTTTTAGGACATGAGTGATAAAAAATAATCTATGAGGAGAAAACAGGTTATATACAAGGGTCCAAGGAAGCCCGAAGAATGGCATTCGACTTCTCAATAGCAACACTGGAAACCAAAAGACAAAGGAGACATGCCTTTAAAACTGGAGGGAATTGATTCCTACAATGCTATATCCATCAATCTATCAGGTCAGTCAAGTATGAGCTTACTGTAATGATTTTTGAGATGTGGAAGACCTCAAAGCTATATGTTTTATGGACCATTTTCCAGTCATTTTCTGGAGGATATAAATCAACAATAAAGGGCAAGGGGTTTCTGTATATTAAAACCATAGAAAACAGGAGTTTTCTTTGCAAGATTCCTGCAGTGCAGTGTGTTCATGGGGGTACAGGAGCACTAAGGGCTCACGTAGGGGTGTCTCCAAAAATGCATCGGAAATGCGACATTATACATTTGATGACTTTGGAGAATTAAACTTCTGGTGGAGAGTCCAGGGGTGAATTAGTAATGGTACTTAGTTACCAGAGCAAATAAGAAATGAGGTGTTGATTAACCCAAGCAAAAGAAAATGTTCCATGTGAAAGGACATATGATCCAAGTGCACTGCACTGAGAATAGTATGTACACATTGATAACAAGCCCAACAGTTAAAATTATTTCATTCAGGCAGTCATACTCCAGGTGCTATTCTAGGGACAGAACTTATTAGTTATAAGACAACTAACTTGACCTGTGAGATAAATAAATTCTTAAATCAAAATCAGAAAATGACAGTAAAGTCCTTCAGGAAATCCTGGTAAGACTATTTTGAATATGTGCATTTAATCAAACCAATTTCCACAAGCTCCACAGTTATCCCTCCTGGGGGAGGCAGTCTGCCATGGCTCTGAGCATCCCTGCATTCCTGATGAGTGTGTCACACTGCAAAAATGATCCCTTCTTGACCTTGAGCAGTTTCTATAGCTGTCCAGGAAGCAACTAATAAGTGAAGATTACCACAGCATGACTACCATGCATTCTAGAGATGGGACTGATTTGTCTGCTTCTTGCTACAAAAGGTGCTGGGCCCTGAGCTCTCGGTTTCCCAGCTGCTGTGCAACTCACCGCAAACAGACCTGGTACCTGGGCCCAACATGTCACCCTTGGCACTTGGAGGCAAAGTAAACTGGTACAACTATGTTAATGTCTCTGCTCTTTTCTATGCAAAAAAACATGGACATTTCACCAAAGCAGCACTGTGAACAGCCAAATAGGACATGAAAATATGGTACACATCATCAATCATTAGGGAAAGGCAAATTAAAGCTAAAATGAGATACCACTTTATTCCCATTAACATAATGATAATCAAAAGGCAAAAATGTGGACAATCAGGAACCCACAAACATTGGTGGTAGGAATGCAAAGAACAGGAATTCCTTTGGGAAAACCATTTTACAGTTCTTAAAATATTAAGCATAAACTTTCCATGAGACCAAGCAATTTCACTACTAAATATCTACTCAAGGCAAATGAAAATATCCTATGTCCACTCAAAATCTTGAATGGAAACATTCACATGGCATTATTCATTATTTTCTTAACAGCCAAAACCTGGGGGAAAAGCCTAATATAATGTCCATCAGTGAATAAATACACAAAATGTAGAATACAGCCATTCATACAGTAGAATACTATTTGGCAATAAAATGGAATCAACCATATCAATACTTACTTCAACATGACCTCAAAAACATGCCAGTGAAAGAAATTTGATGCTGCAATTTATATTATTCCATTATAAGAAATGAAATAAAATGCAAATCTATACAAACAGAAAGTCAAATAGTTGCCTGGGAATGAGGATGAAAGCAGGGATTAACTAAAATGATCACAAGGAATCCTTTTGGGATAATGGTATGCTCTAAAACTGGATTGTGTTAGTGGTTTACTATTCTATATATTTACTAAACAAAACATTGAATTGCACACATAAGTTTACAGTATGTAAATTTGTTTAAAGAATACAATTCATTATAAAGGAATATGACACTATGAGCTAGAAACAATAATTTCTTTTATTGTAATATAACTTTGGATGGTTAAAGACAAGGCAATATTGAATATGGCACTAAAGACTGAGACACAAAAGATAAAAGAACCTAATCCAGGAGTTATATCCGACCAACAGTTACATCTGACTAACAGGTTTTCATTTAGAGAGGGAAGAATATGGAGAGGGGAAATAAAAATAAGAGCAAAAATGTTCCCGGCACTAAAAAGAAGTATGAATCCTTCATACGCCAAGATTTGTTCATATTTTAAGTCTATGGAGACCCAAGAAGAAGAAATGAAAAAAGCAAATAACTCTAGACAGATTACCATGAAACTTCAAAACATTAAGGGAAAGAAGAAGGTCTTAAAATTCTTGTAACACAATGAGATCAGACAGGTACTGTCAGTCTCAACACCATCAAATACCATGAGGCAATAGACTAATGGCTTTTAGTTCTTTGAGAAAATTATTTTAAATCTAAGCTACCCAAATTCTTTAGTGGATAAGAAAAGCATCTAGCTATTAAAGATGTTGAAACATTACCTCCCATATATATTTTTTGAGGACCAGAGTAAAGAGAAGGGCAGTCACTGGATATAAGAAATAAGGAACTTTATCGAGGAGAGCAAGGAAAATGTTTCCCAGCATGATTGTCATACAGAATGTCTAGTATGCAAGTCACTAAAATTAATATAGTAAGCTAAGAACTCTAAGAACTCTAAGAAAAAAGAGGGAATAGGGGATAAGATGGACTCCAAGCAATACAAATGACTGCAGAACTATCTTACATTATTTTAAAATATTGAAAATAAAAACAAAGACATGCTCCTACTCTCAATAAGAGGGGAGTAAAATAATCAAAACACCTAAGAAAGCTAAACTGTATAGAATGGTAGGTCCATATACATTGCAAAGCAAACTATGGCATTATTATGAACAACAGTACAAAAAAATAAAATCCATTTAGCGCGAATGTCATGTAGCTGGAAATATACAGTAGGTAGCCTGATCAGATTGATACTTTCATTTAGTCACATGCATTTAATGTTCCTCCATGTTTTTCATAACTTGGTAGCTCAATTTCTTGTTGGTGCTAACATTTTATTGTCTGAACGTACCATGGTTTATCCTTTCCCTTACTGAAGGACACATTAGTTACTGCCAAGTTTTGTTAAATTATCAATAAAGATGCTATAAACAGTTAAAAGAGAGAGGTAATATCAATCTTTATCTAGCAGAGGCAAATCTTAAAATACCAAGAGAATAAAACCCTGCAATGTCCTGTTTGTTGCAATGTAGGTTCTGGTAGATGTCATGTCAAATCAAGCTTTTTGAATGTGATTTGCAGAAAAAATCCACGCAACATGCTTTTTACAAATGGTCAGGAAATGCAGACAGGAAAACATCTGCACTAGTAGACATTGAGAAAGAAGTTTGGGGAAATCTCCATAAAGAACATGATGGGTGGGATGTTCCCACAGGCTTCCTAGTACCTCATCCTTCCCAATTGCTTCCATATTTATATAAAGACCTTCCCAACAAGGTGTGAGGTACAACGGCAGTAAACAGTTCTGCATAACAGAATTCTGTCTTGACTAATAAAGTGAAATATACTTCTTATGTAGTCTGTGTATGCAGTTTTTTTCCAGCTGTTTCCTCAGAAGAACCAAACTGCAGCTTAACCTTTGATAACTTTCGCTCTGCTGTAAAAGATACCTAACTGCATTCCTCTCTACCTTATTTTCAAGCCATTAGTCATTATAAACCAAATTTTTTTCTCAAATCCCTACCATCATTGAGCCCTCCCTCCCCAAACTACTGAGTACTTACAATGTTTATTCCTCTCTTGGTTTTGGAGTATCTGAAGAAAAGAAGGTATAGGAAATTCACAGTAACATGAAAATCAAAGTCCAAGTAAAACAATGTTATTTAGGGTAACAGAAGCATTATATAGATAGTAAATTGCTGGAAAAGTTATTTTAATGTAATAGGGTTGTATTACAGTGTTTATTTTAATGGTTTTGGAGAAAATGTTCTACCCTGGTACATATCTAGTGCAGGGGAATCCGCAATCACCATATGGAAAAGTATTCTAAATTAAGATTAGAAGATGAGGTATCTGAATCATTAATAGAAACCAAATAGCTTTGTCTTTTAATGAGCAGAATTTTTCAAGGTTTCCTGCCACAAAGCCAAGGATGGAAATGGGACAAAATTGCATTAAGACAAATGCAAATAGCTGTTCTCATTACTAGAATAGGTTTAACGACATTGAAGAACTAATTGATATCAATGCTAAGCTGAAGGAGCTCTCAGGGAAAGAGGAACTCCTGACCTTTGAGTAAAGAGCCCGGCTGACACCAATTTGCCTAGAATTGAATTCCCTCTCCTTTGCCTGCTGTATGCTTTGGCTTTAATTCCTGCTGTGTAACATGGGGAATAATTACTATAAATCCGCACAAGGTGGTTATGCAGAATAAATGAGCTAATACGCATGAAGTCCTTGGCACATCATAAGCATTCATGAAACATTCACTTAATAATAATTATTACTTTTCCTGCATTTCACTTAGGATACAGAATAATTAGCTGGGAAAAGACTGCTGCAGCCACTGAGTGCTAACTGGGTGACACAGTAAATCTTATTTTGTTAGCTATCACAAACGAGAATGATGAGTATTGGTCAATAAAATAAATAAAAGTGTTGATTTTTATTGTCATGTTTCCCCTCCATTTGTGGTATCCAAACCTAGAAAACCACATAGCTATAACAGTAGAAGGAATTCAGTGAGGGTTAGGAGTAATCCTTATTTTTGGACACAAAAATGGTCATATGATCTAATTTGTGACCTCAGAGTAAGGTTTATACAGCAGTTGGCTGAAGACGGCCTGTATCTTGATTACTGTTAAATAGTTGGTTGTTAAGTCATTGATAGTTTGAAATTAACTAGAGAGGGTGTATTTACACCAAGAAAACAAGTACTTATTTTCTCTGCACTTCCCTCCTCCTCTGCTCTGGTGCTGAACCTTTGGTCAGCTGGTGGCCCATGCTTTGCCTACTCCTTTTCTTTGAATGCATATTTTGTATCTTTGCCTTGTTTCTAATCCCTAGCCTAGGATATTGTCTTAAATTTTCTCCCTTAAAGTACAAATTCTACAATTTCAAGTCTTTTTTTTAATATATATTTTTTTAAGATTTATTTATTTATACATACAGCTGGGGTACAGGCCAGAGGTGTGGAGTGGCGAGAAGCTTCACCAGAGACAGAGTGGACAGCAGAACAGGCAGATCAGAGATACACTGCTGAGGAGAGCAGCGGGCAAGGCAGGAGAGGTCTGCCGCACCATGTGGGATTCTCCCCAGCTGGGCGTCGAACTCGCATCGCTGCTGCCGACAGCTCCACAGAGCAGCGCTTAACCGCTGCGCCACCAGGGAGGCCCAATTTCGAGTCTTTTTTCCTCCCCATGAGCTTATTTGCCAGTGCAACACTGAGTATCTGTGTCCTGCACAACACTTAGAAGGAAATGAAGACACATCAAGGGAGTAACTTGTCCTTTCCAAAGTGTTTTTGAAGCAAGGACTTTAAAGAGGGGCCTCTAAATTATTAAACTCAGCCCTGGGGTACAGTTTGCCTCTGGCCCCACTGAGGCCTGCTCTGGCTGTGGTTCCTTGTAGTCCTCCAGCCCAGGAGCTTGTCCTGATCTCAATGCAGTTCCAGTCCAGCAGAGCCTGGGTTTTTCACTTTTATATCAGGTTCCAGGGTATTGAAAATGGGCTTTAAAATGAAACAATTTGACTGGAGCTTCACCCACACCAATCAAACAGCTGGGATTGGTGTCCCTCCACCCTCCCTATCTTGGCTCTTAGTATTCGGTTACCAAGCTCAACCCAACTGATGCAGTTCCCCACTTTCCCCAACCAGTGTTCAGTTATGTAAATAGCTGGGGCTATAAATGGACAGATCTGATTGGAGCTGTCATGGGTGCCAATCAACCAAAAGGACCAATCAGGTTTAAAAGGCAGGCATTCTGGAGGGTATGTAAGTCAGGCTCCAACCAGCCAGAAGAATTGGAGTGGAAAGTTGAAGAGGACTTGAAGAGAGCTTGAAGAGGCAGTTGGAGAAGTAGTGAGATTTGTCTGGAAGACCATCATTGAGCTGTAACACTGATCCCTGTGCTCTGGCACCATATCTTCACAGACCTGACCTCTGCCTCCGTTACTGCCTACTGAATGACACCATTGGCCCTGTTCTAGGTGTTCCTAAAAGAGCTGGTTGCTGTTGGCTTTATGCCTAGCATAGCTATAACACTGGTCCCTGCTGCTGACTCACCCAGCACCACTCCTGGTGCTACTGCATTTGGTGCTGACAGATCTGGTGTCCAGTGCTGCCTGCCCAGCCTTCAGATTGCTACTGCTGACTGCTGTTGTGCCTTCAACCTTCAAGATCTTTGACTTTTGAACCATTGCTACTTCTTCTGGCCCTACTTCTCTCTCCTCTCTCCCAACTTCTCCTTCTCTCTTTTGTAAATAAACTGTGTTGTTGTTGAACTCTGAGCTAGAGTCATTTCCTGCAACTGCCGTTGTAAGCACATGGGTGAGAACCAAGCAACTGTGGCATTTTGGCTCCCTGAGCATTGCACAGTTTCTTTTCCATCCCATCTACATAATCTTTACACCCATTCTATGACAGTGGCAGAGTACTATTAACATTGCTATTATTCCTATTTTACATATTTGGCAGTTGAAACGGTGCATGTAAATGGGACAGAATCAGGACTAAAACCCAGGTTTCCCGACTTAGGATAAAATTTGTTACATTCTACCTTTGCGATAGCATTATAGGATTTTATATTGGGTAATTTGGTACTTTCAATTAATTTTAAGAGATGCTATAATATTTTCTAAATTAAAAAAATAAATCATCAAATTAAGCATTCCATATATCACTTTGTTGAGGAATGGAGATGAGGAGAAAGTTGAAGACATGGTAAATATTTCCTACAGATGTAAATATTTCCATTGTCAACATTATGTAAACCCTATGCTGGTTGTCTATGGTGTGAAAAGAGGATATTTAAAAAATGGAACCTGTACACATTTCTCTGAGAAAGATTTCATAATTAGGAATCCTGAACATGTGAAATGTTTCAGAATGTTACTAAGCAAAATAACAACAAACAAAACATCATTTTGTTCAAACTGGGAAACTACAAGTTGAAAAATTAAACAAAGGAGATCTCCTGAAGGACAGAAGGGTTGAGGTGTGTTTTTCAGGAGGTGTGAGCTACGCCTGAGTTGCTGCAGAGGACGAGAGAGGAAACTGCAGCCAACATACTCCAGTGGCTACGCTAGGACTTCCTTCCCCTAGGGCTGGAAGCCTTCAGGATAGTCCTCTAGATAATGGCTCCTCCTCTAGGGAAGGAAAGAGGAAACTCAAATCAGACAATTTTATAATTTTTCCAAACCCAAACTGAACAAACTTTTCTAGTAAAAAAACAGGGATTGAAAATTAGTAACAGAGATTGACAAAGACAGAAGCCTGGAGTTTTCATTATCTTTTCACCACTTTCCATAGTCATTTTTGAAATTCCAGTGAATAAGTCACTGTACCAGACATGTGAAATCAGAAAAAGTCCAACAGTTCTCTCTGAAGCTGCATGGTATGTTGTTGTTTCACAACTAACAAAAACTTAGCAGACAAATATGCAAACTAATAAGCCAAATGCATCAGGATGTGGTTATTTGTGGTTAAGTTCTTCAGTTTGGCAAAGGATTCATCATTGTTTTACTAATTTGTTTTTTTAATAGCTATTTGCTAACTATGGATTTTATATCAGGCACTGGAGACACAAAAATGCATAAAAGAAGATCCACTGTCCTGACACATCTCAGAGTGTGTAGAAGACCAAGATGTCTGGCATAATGAGAGTCACAATCAATAGTTACAACAGAATTACAAGCACCTTAGGAATAACGCTATCAGGACAGTTAATTGGACAAGTTTACAAAAAGAGGGTGACACTGCAAGTGCAAATGAGTGAGTTCGCCAGACAAAAAAAAGAAAGAGATAGCTTTCATAAAGGATGACAAAATAGAAAAGTAAGCAAGCATTTAAAAAAAATGAACTCAATGTGTTGCCATGGTTTCCACCCCACTGACGGTGTTCTCATCTAGAATACCACTTAGATATAATAACCGAAGGACTCATGTGAGATTAGTACTAATCCTCACTTTATGTCTCAGGAGCAAAAAGACTGTTGTTATCACTGGAGCAAAGAAATTGAATGTTCTGGAGACAGAGAGATTAAATACAGGCAACAGAAAATCACTGAACATTTTTTAGCAAAAGAGGGGTAGCAATTGTAACTTTTTTAAAAGATAATTTTAGGGATGATGTAGAGATGAATTGAAAAGTAGAATTCTTTAAATAGAAGCTTCCTTATTACATTTAAAATATATTATTTGCAATGGTTCTTTCATCCCCTGTCCTATGGGGACAAAGCTCTGACATGGTGAAATCCAATAAAGCATTGGTGTTCTCAGGGTTTAAATGCCACGTGCCATTTTTCAGGGGCACAAAGCAGTTTTGCTTAGAGCAACTGCCCCAATTTGAGGCCTGACAAAGTGTGATTGGTCCTTTACCACTCACAAAAAATATTTTTAGAGGCCTCCCTGGTGGCGCAGCGGTTGAGCGCTGCGCTATGGAGCTGTCGGCAATGCCCAATGCGAGTTCGACACCCACCCACGGAGAATCCCACATGGTGCAGCAGACCTAAAAAAAAATTTTTTTTCAAAGTATCAAAGTAATGGCTTCAAACAACTCAGAAGTTTGTTTTCTGTACTGAGCTTCCAAATTGTCTTTTCCTTTACTTTGAGATGTCATGAATTAAATACTCTGTGCTCGCTGCAAAGCTGGGAAGGGATCTGCTTCATTCTTTAAGATAAACAAGGAAAGTTTACAAGGGAATTTCTCAAAAGTAGGGCAATAACACATTTGATAGGCCCTAGGTATTTTTCCAGGGGATTTCTAAATTGAATTTACAGTTTGTTTCTAATGCCTAGCATCCTGTTGGAATTATGATTTCAAATTTAGAAGACATACAATAATTAAACAAAATTGCTTTTGAAGATGGTGTGAAAGATTGAAAAAAACCACGCTTGTTGATTTGTGGTCTGGAATGTTTGGTAATACAGATCGGGTTCCTGGGGGGGGAGGTGCGGGGTTCATCCTTGTGTTTTTAATCATCTCAACTTGGAAATCCTCTTTTGGCACTGTGACCCCATTCCTACTCTGTCAATATAGCAGACTATTTCCTTACTCATCTTTTACTTTCAAAAGAGGTGAAAGACTTTAAAAACTCAATCTCGAGGAGGGGAGCACGGAGGACTATGGTGAAGGCTCTATGGGTGAACAGGTGGTACGTAACTTATGAGGAATACATAATAATGTAAAAGATACGAATAACAAAGATAAATATCTATTATGTTAAAAAAAATAAAATAAAATAAAAATAAAAACTCAATCTCAAACTTTTTGAACCAAGGTATCCAGGAAAATGAATGCCCTGTCTGATGTTTAAAAATAACCAGGTACGTATTATTTAAGTCAGAAAGCCAGAAAAACAATTATCTGTTGATGACGGCTCCTTGTATTTCCTTAGCCAAAGAAGAGGAAAAGAATGGCTGGCCATGACAAATTACCTAGGATCAACTCTAAGATCTGATAACCAGTTACAAAGTGTGTGTGTGGGGGGGGGGGGTGGTGTGTGTGTGTGTGTGTGTGTGTGTGTGTGTAGGAGGGGAGAGAGAGGGTCTGTCAACTGTTCCCCACACTGACAATTCTCTGACACCAACTTGGAGTCCTACAACTCAACTCAGTTCTGACACTATCTTACTTATCAGACCCCACAGGTTAAGGGCTCAGTCTTAAACGACTATGTCCTACTTCAGATGATAGTTTCAAGTCCAGGTTGTCACCTGGGCTACTGACCAAACACCTACAGATCAGAGGTTTCCCCATGACCTTTTCCTTGAGTTCAATTAATTTGCTAGGATGACTCACAGGACTCAAACATTTTATTTACCAGATGACTAGTTTATTATAAAAGACTAACTCAGGAAGAGTCAGATGTAAGAAATGCACAGGACAAGGTATGAAAAAAAGGAGTAGTGTCCTTGCTGTCTCAGAGCATGCCACTCTCCCTGAATCTCCATGTGTTCACCAACCTGGAGGCTCTTCAACCCTATCCTTTTGGGGTTTTATGGAGGCTTCATTATAAAGCCATGTTAATTCAACTTGTTCTCTCTGAACTTCTGTCTTCTCTGGTGTTGACCTTTTCAGCAGCTGGTGGCCCGTGACTCACTACTCCTTTATTATGAAGGTATATTTTGTGTCTTATCATTGTTGCTCGTCCCCAACCTAGGATATTCTCTTAACGCTTTGTGGTCCGCTCACGTATTCACGTATTCACGTGTTCATCTAGTCTCTGATTTTTCACGCCACGGTGGATTTATTTGGAACTATTAGGAGCTATTTCTTTGATCGTACTCAGTCTAGAAGCTTTAATCTCTATGCATTTAAAATTTCATTAAAATATATCCAGTAGTTCAGGAGCTGTGCGCGTTTTATTGAATGCTTATACCATTCATGCGGTGGCACAGAAAATAGCCGGCACACAAAGTGTTAAATCCTCTCCCCTTTTGCCAATAGAGTGGGTTCTTGTGCCTGAGTGATTGAGGAATAATCACCAGCAGCACACCTAACTGAGGATCAGAGGCTCAGATTTATTGCGAGAGAATCCTGACAGCAGGAGGGGGTCCGAGGGAGGAGGCCAGAGTTAGGGTACTGGGTTCTTTTTTATAGGGCTTCTGGGGACTCTCCATCCCTCTCTAAAGCTCCTGGGAGCTTTTTCCTTCTTTGAGGTACTTTTCTACTACCCCCTGCCCTTCCACTACCCTGCTTTGTCTCTTTACCCCCTTCTTCACACCTATAGGTGTGAGGCGACCATAAGCGCTATTCCTTCCCCACACCTCTCTTGTGGTTGCCAGCTCATGCCTGCCAGCTCTGTGGCTGTTAGCCTTTGCCCACAAGACCCCACTCCTTCACCCTAAACTGTATTTGTAATTCCTTTAAGAAAGATCTTGAAATTCCTGCAAGATGGTGACACAGTAAAGACAATGGACTCACCTCCTCCAGATACTCACAACAAAACTGCTGCAAAACAAAGCCAAACTCCCTCCCCCCAGGAAAAACTGATGATCACATAACAGGCGCATTGGTGGGACAGAAAGCAGTGGGGAAACGTTGCAAACTTTGTTTAGAATGATAACTAGTACGGGGCAATACCACTCATAAGAAAGAAGAGCCTCTGCTATGCAGAGCCCCTGTAGCTATTAGCTTGGGCACATGCCGACATCAGGGCTCCTAAGACCCGGTATTGCTCTGGATAAGGGGGTGCAGAAGCAGGCACCTAGGACGGAGGGTACATTGCTGGGAAGCTTCAGAAGTGGGGGCACAGAGCATGTACTACCGGCTTGAGTCTGAGGCTTTTAACACAGAACAGCTGTAGCCTGAATCAGGTCAAAGCAGCAGAACCTGAACTTCTCTATAGAAGGGATTTCCACTAGAAATCCAGGCCAAGTTATCCAAAACGCCTGCCATCTCCACAACAAAACATCTGAGCAAACTAGAGCTCGACCACTTAACAGTGGGAGCAGACACCCAAGGATAAGACTCTGTGCTGAAGAGGAAAAGCGATTAACCCCCAGCCTGTGACCCGATATTAACTGCAATCAGTCTGTGTCCAGGCTGCATCTAGTGGTTAAAAATAGCTTAGAGTAGAAGTGGTCACGAGACTGTAAAAAACACTGAGACCAAGGAGCTGGCCTCAAGGAGGTGATCCCTGTGGATGCCCACCACACAACTCTGGCACCCACAGCACAGCAGGAAGTTCAGATTTCTGACTCTACTGAAAGTGATCCTTTGTTCCTCTTAATATCTACACACACACACACGTTTTAATTAGGACATTTCCATAATCACAAATATCTTAAGTAGATGTTCCAAGTATCTTTGTTAGTGAGCCAAAATAAAGCCAAAATTAGTGAAATTGCCTGAAAGTGAAGACATTTCATCATATAAATGAAATGAGTTTTGATACCAGAACCGAATAACATTATTTGCAAAGTGATTAATAATTAATGTGGAAATCATAATACAGATAATATAAATTATATTGAACTTTTTCATGGTAAAAATTGTTTAATATTTTTATGACTCCCACTTGGTATCAAAAAATAAATTTTACTGGACAAAAACTTTTAAAATCTCAGAAAAATAGACATAAAAATGTTGATAAGGCATACAAACAATTTCAAAGTACTATCACAGACATGGGACTGTCATATCATTATTTGAATATAAGAAGATGCTATAAAGCAAGGGTTGTCAAAATACAAAATAAGATATTCTGAAAGAAATGAAAATTCAAGATCTTATAGTAATGACAACAATTTTTAATGTATTATAGATATTGAGTGCCCTGGTGAACATGAAAAGAACTATTGCTATTTCCTGAGGTGGTAGTACCAGTGAACAGAAGTGGCTTTAAAAACTCCAAGACAGGGCCTCCCTGGTGGCGCAAGGAGTTAAGTTGAAGCACTATGAAGCTATCGGTAACCACTGCAGCACCAGTTCTATCCCCGGCCAGGAAGCTAACCCACATGGCGCAGCAGACCTCTCCTAGCTCACCTGCTGCTCCCCTGAGCAGTATATTTCAGTCAATCTGCCTGTTCTACTCCCCACTCTGTCTCTAGTGAATCCTCTCATGCCCCCCACCCCCAACCCCCACACACACACCTCTGGCCTATAACCCAGTTCTTGTATAAAAAAAAATAAATCTTTAAAAAAAAAATTCCAAGACACATAGAATTAACTTACGAGCCCCTTAAAATAATCTCCTGAGAATCTAAGCATCATTAGCAGATGCATCTTATGAAAGTTAATGAAACTCTTCATATTTCAGTGAAAAACTATTTCAATAGCAACAATAAGGACATAGGGATCAGAAGCATATTCTGCTGAGACACAAGGAAGTCAACACTGGTGGCAGCTTTTCAGGATCCTCTTGTGAATTCTCCCAGCTGCATGACCATCTGCAGTCTCATCCCATCACCCATCAAAGAACACCACCTCTGTTGAGTATTTCATATTCTTCATGAAACACTCCAACCAGTTTTGTGTATCCTTGATTGACATGAGTATGAGTTGCCCTTTTAAATGGAGCAGCTCAGAGAGCTGGTCCACCCTCCTTTCATCTGAAAGCAGCAAGTACATAGACTCCTTCTTCTGGAGGTTTGCTAATATGTACCATGGAATCAAGATAAATAATCAACCTCTCTTTGTTTATCAATCAGAGACAAATTTGGAATAAGAAATTGTTCCTGCCATTTCTTATTTTTGGCCAAAGCTTTTGGAACCCTTCAGTTCAATATACGAAATTATTATACTTCCAAATATAAAACATTTATTAATTCTGCCTCTAAATTCTACAGCATCCAACCAATTCAGAATGAGATGTCCAAAAATGGATGTTTCTTTTAATATTGTCCAGGAGCTCATTCATTTTTGAGAGTTGAAGGTAACAGGAAACTCATAGAATATTCCATTATACTCTCTGGGGCCTGCAGCAAAAGATGAGCGTATTTGGGGTGCCAACAACACAGCCAGAACCTCAGGAGGATGAGCATGGCTTGGTTACAATGCTGAGAAGGGCAGCCAGCTGGCATTCTTTCTGATATTCCCACTCTTAAGGCTTCCGGACTGCAAGAGTGCAGCAAATGAACTAGCAGAGGCCTGGTCCTCTTTTATACCTGCTACCCCTCACCAGTACAGTTCCCCAATTACTCTAGCAGGTGCAAAGACAACAGTTGAAAATCTACACCTATTAAAGCCAACAAAAAAAAAAAGAAAAGAAAAGGAGGAGACAGAACACATCACAACTCATGAGAATCGTGGAGCGTGAGACGAGAATTCAAAGCAATGCAGGTGAAACTAAAAAGAAAAAAAATGGAGGATAGCAAACAACAGAATAAAAATAAGTAAAATATGAGGCAGCTACAATTAGAAATAAAGCAGTGAAGAAACACTATACCTGATTTTAAAAATACAAGCCAGGCGTCAGCCTCCCTGGAAGCTCTCCCGGTGGAGGAGCCCGCAGCTACTGCAGAGGCCATTCCCTCCAAGGACACCCGACAAAAAAGATAGCGGCCAGCCCTTGCAGTCCTTCCAGGATGAAAATCCCAAATGAAAAGGACTCCCCCAGGAACTTGCACCCAGGCTGCCTGGGTGTCACCAGTCGATAGAAGCCACCCGGTGAGAAGGCAGTGCTCGCTCCCTGCTCCAAACACGCCGGGGCTGAAGCAAACCTGAGCAATACACCGGTTTGTGCCACAGTCTCGCGAGAAGGTCCTCCCTGGGGCCTGCTGCGGGTGGGCCATACCCGAGCGCTTCTCTAGCAGCAGACACAGCTAAATCTTCCCCGTGTTCCCGCAAGTGCCCGGCTGCCTTCCCTCACCAGCCAGTCAGGCCAATTCCACCGCCAGGCTGCTCAGTGCGTGCCGCAGGCCCTGTGGGGGTCTCCACCATGCCCACCCAACCCGGGACTCCGAGGCCCAAGGCCCCACTCCCACCCCGTTCTGTCACAGTCTTCTCTAAAAGCAGCCAGTGCAAGAAGGCTTGATTCCAATCTAAACCCCAAGACGAAGGTGATGCCTACCCCTACAAGTCCACTCAAAATTCCCAAGTTTTCTACTGGTGAACCCCTTGACTGCGCAACGCCACAGTTCTCTAGGGCGGGAGGCCAGAGCCACACCCCTCAGAGGGGAGGCCTGCCCTACACAGCACGCCTGCCAGACGCCCAACATGGGGAGCGGCCCCGCGGAGGCCGGACACATGCCCTCCTCGCCCACACCTGCTGGCTGCTAGTGGCCCCCCGAATATGTCCTAGGCTCGGGCCCCCAGGCTGTGTGTGTCTGCTCCGCGACTTTCCCCTAAACCCCAGAAAAAAAATCCATGGCGAGAAATGCACCCGCAAGGGAGCGCTTAGCCAGGCTGCTCCTGGGTGCTTTGCCCAGTGACAGCTTTTCTCCTTGGTCTGCTGTGCCGCAGGCACTTTTCTCCGGAGAAGAATGATTCTACTTTTTCTAAATTGTCAGCACACAAGTAGCACTGGATAAAACACCTCACCCTCACGAGGCTATTCTGGTAGCTATCAAGCTAGGTCGATTTACCATTGTTCCGAAAGTCGACAGCAGGAGCCTCACGGATGTCCCCCTTGTAGCCTTTGGCAATACTCCCGAAACAACTGTGGCTTTGGCTCCGGAAGCCTGGCCCCTGGTCACCACCTGGGAAAACCGCGCTTGAACAGAGGTGCCACGGTGAAGGCCTTCCACAAGGGGGCGCAGGTGAACACAGCGGGGCAGCTGCCTACCTGGAGCCCTGGGTGCTCTCACTTCTGGGATTGTCCCTCATCCCAAGGAATATCATGGGGACCTTGTAGTGGTCATTGAGGTTTCCTAGGCCAGCGTGTCTCAGCGTGGGTAGCATGAGTTCAGCATTTACCAAGTCCCACTGAGCTTCCTAGGGGCCTGAAATGTCCTCCAGGGTAGGTACCCCAGTGGCCACAGCACGATGGCAAAGGAACTGAGTCCAGTGTGTGGCTTTCTCCTCCCAGCTTCTTAGACATGACAGTTGAGATTTCACTGTGCCAGCCAGGTATCCGCAGTGGCTAGTGGCAGGTGATACCAGCAGCTTGGTCTTCAATGAAAAAAGGCCTTAGGTGTTTATGTGCTGCGATGAGGTACAGGAAGCTGTTCACCTTTGTCTCTCTTCTCATCCAGCTGCGTACTGAGACTGACAAAGAAAACGTGAGACATATTAAAAAGGCTCCCAACAATAATGGATAAGAGGCAGAGAAAAAGGAATCCAATTTACTGTTGATGGTATGTGAACTGGTGAAACCATTACATTTGTTTTTTACTTTAAAAAACAAAAATGGAAATATCATACAACTAGCAATCCCACTCTTGGGCATATAGCCACAGAATTGAAACCGTCAACAAAAAAACTCGCATCTTCCACAATGTTCATAATAGTGTTATTTACAATAGCTAGGACATGGAAGCAACCTAAACGTCCGTCCACGAACAAGTAGAAGGAGGTGATGTGGTATAACGACACTGTGGAGTATTAGATAACTGTAAGAAAGAATGCAATATAACCATTTTCAACACAATGGAGGGAAATTAAGAGAATTACATGTAACAAAGTTAGTCAGAACAATAAAAACATACTGCATATTTGCATAACAGACATCAGTAGCTTAAAACACTTTCATAAACTAGTGGACATTAATAAACAACCTGAAGGCTCTGCAGCTAAGAGGGAGGGAGAAGGGAAAAGGACAAGGGGACACAAGGTATGGCAGTGGGGAAAAAATAAGAAAAAAAGTCAAAAGCAAATTAAACTTTAAACAATAAAGTGTCATCGCTCCTCATCTTCACAAACTTTGTGGATGGAAATATTACTACATTCGTCTTTAACTTAAATTCCTTTTCCTACCTGAGACACTAAATACCTTTTTTTTATGTCCATTTCTCACTGATAGACATGTAAAAATGGACTTTGCCCACTTCCAAATTAGAATATAGTTTCTTTCTTGCTGATTTAAAAGAATTCTCAAAAAAAAAATACCTTGAGATTTCTCCTTCCCAGATTTCTCCCACCCCTCAAACATACTTTGGCACTGGTGAAGGAAGGTAACACAACACCTGGTCATGCATTTCTTACCTTTTCATTCATAAGTCAGAGCATGTTAGTGTTGGAGAGGATCCTAGAGATCATTTACAGAAGGAGATGATGAGGCCCAGAGAAATTCAGGGACTTCTCCAATGACACAAAACAGTATAGTGAAGGCTGATGCTCCTGAAGACAGTCTGAGGCCTAGTGACACCAGGAGATGATGTCACTGTCATCAGAGCATGGTTGACATGTTCATTACAGCTTCAGAGTTGAGTCCTAGTAGCAGAAGACAAGTATTCTAGGTAATTCTTGTGTGCTGTCTCCCAGTTCTGCAGTATTGGTATATTTCATCTCATTTTTGAAGGTTTCCTTGGGTGTTTTGTGTAAATTAAGGTTTCCTCTTCCACTTTCCCATAGCAACTATTTACTTTTTCAGAGCTCCAAATAGTTGCCATTTTATAATTGAATTAAACTATAACTAATTCATCATCATCACCATAATATTATCACTGAACTGTAAAATTATGAGGCCAGGAACTGGGCCTGTGTTGTATCCCAGTGTCCAATTTGATGCCTTGAGCACAGCAGGTACTTAAGAAATGATGAATAATAAATGAATATTTATGACCTTTTTTTTTCTGGCTTAAATGTAAAGTCTATAGGACTGGACTTCGTTCTTATTAGCTTAAAGTAAATCACTTAAAGCCAAATCAGAGTGTTTAAATACATTAGACTAGAGCCAAGGTCACAAATTTAATGCCTACCAATGCAAGCAGGAAACAAGTGAGCAAAGTCAGGCTTAGTTGGATAAGTACAACAGTGCAGGTGCAATGATAAGAAAATTATACTAATGGTGAGGATTCTGGCAAAGAAAAGAGCACAGGCTTCATCTAAATAGGCTGATTGTTGCCAAGTAGAAGTCAAAAACTAATGGCCCTCGATCTTCTTAGTTGTGCAGAGGCTGAAACACTTATTTCAATATAAAAATCACATTGTTAAGATACCGGTGACTTGTTTTCAAAGAAAAACTCCGTGTGGAATAAAACAAGTATTTCTGTGAGCAGCACAGAAGCTACCAGCTCCCTGACTTCAGGTCTGGAAAGAAAGGAACACCTCAAGTGACTCTGTGTGGGTCACTGAGCCCAGTCTCCCACCTTCCCTGCAGGGACCTCCTCTCTAAGTAGTATCATTGTACCAGTAAACATTGTGCCCCCATGAGAGTCAGATGGATCAAGCCCTTTATTCTGATCCAGGACCTGCAGGGGCCAAAAAGAGATAACACAGATGTGCTCTGTTGGCAGGCTTTGCAGTTTCAAAAGCCAGTAATTGGCTTGACATTTTTTAAATAGGAAAATCAACAAGACTTAAGTACTCTAAATTGACCATAAAATGCTCTCTAAGCAAAATTACCACCCAGTCTATCTGAAACGTCTTCTCAAAGAAATCGGAAGGGGGAAGAATAGATGAGAGAAGCCACTTTTCTTAAACTTACAAATTTTACATTGCCTACGTATTAGAGACAGTTCTTAAAATAGTAATGTGTAATTTGAGATCTTTTGTACATAATGCAGAGGAACATGTGCACAAAAAAGGGCTTTTTCATGAAATGATTTCATTTAGAAAATGCAATATATCACCTATTGATATATCTTACAGAGCAGGCCATGGCTTCGTAACTAAGATGGCTAGTTTTCAAAAGGAGAAAGTTGGTAAATCTCTCTCACTGGTACACACATTAAAAAAAGAGAAAGAAAAAAAAAAAAACAAGGAAAAAAAGTCCTCAACTAACACAAGGCACATACTTAACCTGAGCTATATGAATCGAATAGTTTTGTTAGGAACAGAAGTTCATCAAGCCCCTTACTATGTGGTCTATGGGCCTTGAAAGATACTCATTCAATGCAGGTTTGCTGGTCAGCCAGGGGGAAATGGAGAGAGCTCGTTGTCAGAATTAGTATCCCATGAAAGGGAACTTGGAAACCATCTACCAACCATGTGCCTGTTCTGCTGGCTAGTGAAGCATGCTGACGTCACTCACTCAGCAACCTTTGTGTTTCTTCTGTGTGCCAACAAACTCTGTGCATACCAAGACACATCTCTTGCCCAGTGCTCCCCACAAGTCCTCAAAGATACCCATTCTCAAGATAAGGCATTTATGGTGCACAGCATCTCAGGGTGAAAAATGTAATCATTTCAAATACATTGATGTTTTCTATGATCCCATTTTTGTCACAAAATTAGAAAGAATTTTTTAATTTTACTTTTGAAACTAGTTACAAGCAACATTTAAATTGCAATTACGTATGAATTCTCAGTAGTTATCAGTAACACTTGGAAGCATTTGTGACATGAGAAAAATCTACCCTGCACATTGTTTTCAACTGTAGTAACTTGTTAATGAATACAACATTTGGAAATACTACACTTAGTATAGTTTTAAACATTATTTTATTATTTTTAAAATTATAAAGTTTTCTTTTTATACTTTGGAAGCAATGAAAAAATAGTACTTATATATTTTCAGAGCCCCTGAAAAGTGGGTAGGCATGAGTCATGTCTATTACGTCCCATGGATCAAATGGCTTTGGACAGATATAAACATTAGAGATGGAGGTAAAGATAGAGACAGAGATGGAGACAGAGGCAGAGATGGAAAAAAAGATCTGGCATTATCAACTAATAACAGTGGTTAACAGTGGCTAACTATAAGAGGGAAACCAGGACTGGGAGTGGGAGGTTCAGAAACTAACAATTCATGTTTTCACAGTGGGAATTTTTTACAATGAGAATATTTTTTGATATTAAAAGAGACTTATTAATTTTTCACTTTATACAAAGACTGGGATGGAAGATTTTATTGGCATTGATGGTTTTCAGGTAGGTATGGGTATTTTTTAGTAATGGAAAGATTTCTAAGCTTGTATTTGTCAAGCTATAACATATTTGACTAGATGAAATAGTGTTGATTATGTACAAAGCAAACAAAAAATCTCTATGATAATTACCTAAGAACTTCACTGTATATTAGGTCTCCTGAAATGGATAATTTAATAACTTAATCTCCTGATATATCTTCCCCTTTGCTAATACCTGATTTTATAGCTCGTGGACACTCATAATGGAAAAGGAAATGGATTTGAAACTTCTGGTATCAAAATTTTGACACTCCAGAGGAGAAATAAGCAGACTGTCTCATTAACGTTACTGTGCAGTAGTTTGATATCAACTCAGCATTTATTCTAAGACCTGTGCTAGTTATCAAGGCTTTTCTAAGGACACTAAACTGAAGAAGTTGTTACACAGAGGCAGATGTGAGAATTTCATGTAATATGACCCCCTTTTTCAACATACATTTTAATAATTAATTTTTGCAGACCTTTGCAAGCAGACATGGGGTATTTAAATATAAACATTAAAAGTTCATTTTTTAATGCATTCAAGAATATCATGCTTTCACCCAGTTACACAAGACAGCGTTATTATTTTAAAGTGTCAGAATTTTTATATAGTCTAAGTCAGTAAAAAGGTTATTCCTCTAGTAATATGGCTACAACATTATTCTTTTCCTGCTGCAATTACTAACCATAAAAAGTTCTTAAGGTTTATTCTTAAGAGTCTTAATTAGTCCATAAATTTCCTTTGTGTCTAGACATTATTTTCAAATCTGAAAACCGAATACGTCATGATGAACACAAGGAGCTTCTGTTCCATTTTTTTAGCAAGAGTAATTTTATTTATTTAAGTTTATTTCTAAGATAAAATCTAGAGAAAATTTTAGATGATTCCCTTAGGTTATACTTGAGAGCTAGCAAAAGTAACATTCTAAAACTATGAGGTAGTAAGCAATATTAAAGGGAGAAATAGTTGGAAAAATTTAAAGTGTAAATTTCCTAACGAATTTAGGATGAAAGAAAAACATGGAAACTTCAACACAACAGAGGGACAAGCTACAGGAACAAAGAGATACCAGATCATCAAAGTGGCATAATATTTGAAAAGTGGCAAGTAGAAAGTAAGGTGTCAAAAAAAAAAAAATCAGAGTGAGAACAATGGAATTCAAATGGAGCAATGAAAAGAAAATTTAAGAAAATTATCAAGTTGTAGTTTAGGGTGGGTTGTTGCACTTAGATATGGAAAAGGGATGTTGAAAAGAAATTTTTTTAAAATACTGACTTTATGATTTCTGTAACCTGAACCAGGTGTGACAAAAGACTATTCCGTTAAAATTAAAAGGAAATCATCTTCTCACCACAGGAAATCTTGGGCATGCAATTTAAGAACTTGGTTCCACTTTGACATTGTATCAATATTTGAGGTAATACAGAAAACAGATCAAGTCTGAGATAAATTCTGAGCCAAGGAGTGTGTCTGGGCCTGGGTTTGGCGGAAAGCAACTTGAAGTCACTTTACTGTGGGTTTTGGTTTGTCAGAACCTGATATATTGTAACCCCCCAAATCTGTGTATCTGTGTATCTTAATAATTTCCAGTGTTCTCCTTCATTTTAGACTGATTGAAATGGTCAAGTTTCATTTTGAGAGGGTTCTAACATATTTTAAAACCTCCCCAAGAAAAACATAATGAAACTGAACCCAAATATATGCAGGGCCCCGGGGCTGCCCAGGGAGCAGTGGGGGCCTGCCAACCACTGAGCTGTCCTGCTCTTCCTGGAGCCCAGGCCTTACTCATCCCTCATCTCAGAAAGCAGCCAACTCTCTCTGTAGTGACTATTTTGCTGTATGTGGAGAAGACACAGTATAGAGTTAATAAAAATGTTTTCCAGATCCTGACACGAGTATATTAATGAAGTCTCAACCTCAGCATCTGGCATTCTGGGGGGCGGGAAATCACTCCATAACTGGGAAAGTCGAGGCACAGCCCAATACCCGGGATTGAGCATGCTCAATAGACACTCTCAGAAAGAGATTCAGCAAAACTCAGAGCTCTTGTTTCCTTCCATATACCCTATACCAAATGTAAGAGAATGTTTAAAAATGAATCTCAGCATTGCGTGGTGGATCCTGAAATAAGACAGATTCAAAAGGTTTATTTTAGCTTAAAGAGTTTCAGCACATCAAAAATATTCTTGCAAAGGCACCAAAGTTACAAAAAATGAGGATGGCTGGTTGACTTTTTTAAAAAATCCAACCTAACTCTTGGACAGTGTTCACAGTTTACTTTTTTTCCCTCTGTTTGCCCAAATTAACTTAACTTGTTAGGTGTGACCTCGGGGACACATGTGTGAAGGTCTCATATTTCCTTTATAGTCCTCTCATTTTAATCATCAAAGTGGGCCATTGGTCCAGGGCAAAGTTAAGCTTCAAAAAAAGGTCTATGTATGTGACTATGAGAAGATGCCATTCCTGTAGGAAAGTGGGGAAGAAGATACCTTAGAAAAGGCGCCTCATAGGGTACTACAGCCTAGAACTATATCCTGCTATAGCTCCTATTGAAGAAATCACAGGGCTCCTGGGTCAATTCACAGCTTATAGGAGATGCTCCTGCCTCTCCAGAACATCTCTGCCCAGACGTTAGAAGCATGCCAGGAAACTGAGGGGCACTGTGACACTTGAGGCTGAAGAATTGAATATGGACTTTGAATTTTCTTTCAATGTATTCAGACTTGTCAAATATACTGTGACTAGTGTACTTGCCATTTAAAGGGCTAATGTGCACCATTGCTCAGGATCTGAGCAAAGCAAATATTCCCTGGAGGCATTAATGCATGGGCATTTTTCACACGGTATCACAACAATGATGTCTTGAAAGTAGATTGAGGTGTTTGGATATTTTATCTGGAGGATACTCTTAGCAGTAATTGCACTGAGTGGTTTTCCTTGAACCTTTACCTTAGAGGGTCTGAAGCCGAGCACCCATGCCATCTCCCCTCCCCTATGATGCCAGATGCAGAGATTGTACACTGAAATCTAAAGGCGCCTGGCCCATCCCTGCCCACGTCTTGATCAGCCGGATTCATTTCCTTTGGCCGATTTCCCTTCTGTCCTTCAGCAACTTCTACCTTTCAAAAAAAAAAATTCTACCTCCCCTTACAGCTTTCTTGTGTAATTTTTTTTTCATTTTTTTCCTGTCTCTGTTCCTTATTTTGTTTTGTTTCCATAGAAACATAGAGCTGAAAGATACTGTAGGAATTAGTTAACTGAACATCCACATCTTATGGATGAGAAAACTGAGGCTCAGAATTTGAGTTATTTTTTTAGTAAACCATGGAAAAATAGTATTCTCAATAAACAACCTGGCTTCTCTCAGAGAGTTGGCTCCGTTTCCAGGACTTTACGTCAATTGAGTTTCTCAGGGTGCCAGACTATTCCTGCACCCCTCAGGATGCCCCAAAAATGCAGCAACATGGGTCATTCTGAAAGTATCTCCTCTCCCTCAGGAATCAGCTGACTCTGTCTGTGACCCCATTGAACTCTCTGCATTGTCTGACCTAGCATCTCCTGACCCAGCTTCCTAATAAGCTGATGTCATCCAGAATGCTCTTCTTCCAGCCTGACCTGATTCCATCTCATTGCCTCTAATATTGATTTCCTTGCCATGGAATTTGCCTCCCATCCAGCAGCAGGTTGCCTCATCCTGCTCCTCCTCAGTGTCTTTGGATGACACCTGGTTACTACGAGCAGGGATTGGTCACTAGGCTGCATTGGGACCAGCTCTGCTTTCAGCTCCACAGCAGCTGCGACATGACCCATCTGCACCTGCACACTGAGCCTGCTTGCCAAGACATGATGTGCTGAGGAAGATGTTTGAAGATTTAAAGACTGATGAGGATGAGGCTCTTAGGGAGTTCCTGCTAGACATCTGTGACCCAGAGCTTCTCTTTGGAGAAAATAAAACAAGGCAAACTCCAGTGGCCTTAGAACCATAGACTGGTTCTTTAATGCTGAATAGTAAGAGATAACCTAGATGACAGACCAGTGGGTATCAGATTTAAGATTCATCCAGATCATGTTGAGGGACTATTAAAAATTCAGATTCTTGCAGTATACCCATGTAAGGTTTTCTTGGTCCATAACAGAGCCTGGGAAAGTGACTTTTTAATAATCAGAAGTGATTCTGATTTGGAACCCTTTTTTTTTTTTCAGTTTTTTTTTTAAGATTTATTTATTTGTGCATACAAGCTGGGGGTACAGGCCAGAGGTGTGGGGCGGCGAGAGGGTTCACCAGAGACAGAGTGGGGAGCAGAATAGGCAGACAGATCGACGGAAATACACTGCTGAGGGGAGCAGCGGGCGAAGCAGGAGAGGTCTGCCGCGCCATGTGGGAATCTCCCTGGCCGGGTGTTGAACTCGTGTCGCCGCTGCCGACAGCTCCACAGTGCAGTGCTTAACCGTTGCACCACCAGGGAGGCCCCTGATTTGGAACCCTTTAATAGACACATTTCATGATGCTGCAAATCAGGAAGCTGAAGGCCAAGCCCCCTGTGCTGCTGGCTATGTCTCCCCAGCCCATGCAGAGGAGAACTAACTTTGATGCCACCCCTCTGCACAGTTGTTCTCCTGTGTCTGGGACTCACTCTCTGGCTCAGTGAGGTGGGCTGTGCTCCTAGAACAGTACCTGAAGGAAATAGGAAACGCAAAAATACAAGGGAGAGTGGCACAAAAAGGGAATCGAAGGAGTAGTGAAGACAGCTTCATTGACTTCGTCATTTTGCCAAAGGAAATGACTGAGCCAGAACTTCTAGTCAATTCTGCTAAAAAAGATCGACCAGCAAAAATGGGTTGCAGGTCATTCACCTAATGAAACACAACTCAAAAGTTTGTGCAACCATTACTTCTTCCTGCCCCATCTTTCTTCTCTATCCTCTTCTTCCCTATTTTACATCCCTATGTGTGATACGAAATAGTAAGTTGGAAAGAAAGATTAATATAAAAATTGCATTGTTTATACAGTGTCAAACTTGCTCAACTTATTCATTTCAAGAGGTTTCCTTCTGACATGAGGCAAAAGCAAATATGCAAAGGTGTCCCCTAGTTCCTAAAGTCCATAAGGAAAGAAGCAAAGACAAGCCTTTCCTTTTCTCAAAGGGACACCAAAGGTTGCTGTGTGTACAGGTGGTGCAAAGGGGGAGGGATTAACAGTTTTCAAGTGGAAATAAATGCCTTTTAAAGGGTGCTTTTATCTTTCAATCTGAGCACCTCTTTAAAATTAAAACAGCTATTCTGATCTTTTGCACCTACTGTACGATTTCAACTCATTTCCCCTTGCAGTTTTCTCAGTGCTTGCCAAGACTGCACAGATGAGAATGTTTTATACCTTCAGTACAAGTTTTTTTCCACTTACAGACATTAATCACCAAATACCAAAATGTGGCAAATATATTGGACAAAGCAGCCAGTATAAATTACATTTTAAGATGCCCAGATTAAAGCAAAGTCAACATTTCCATGTACCACCTCAAATCTCCTTGGGAATTAAATGGTGGTATAAATCTCAAGCTATAAATAAATAAGACATTTCTTCACTGTTATACTAACACCATAAAAACAAACCATTTTTCCCTTCTCTTCGGGTGTCTAACTTTGAATTAGAGTGAAATCTGCTACACAAAAGTGAATTTGAAGTAGAAATTTAAAAATAATTTTTAAATCACAAAATGAAAGTCACCATCACACGTTGTAAAGAGCTCTAATCACACTGTGGCCAAAATTTCCTAGAAAAATGATCCTCTTCACTTTATTGGATAATATTTCACATGTGGATTTTCTTTAAATGTTAAAGTTGCAGCCCTGTCATTTCTGTAATCAGATATCTAGTTAAGAGAAAACAAAGGTGGAATGATGATGAATATGAGGACTAGTCCCATGTGGGCTTGGAAAATGCCACAAAGAATTTCATGAACTTATTCAAGTGCCAGTTCTTAAAATGTACAAGAAGGAGAGATTTGAGCTGCACTGTTTTTGAAGTGAAAGTGCCTCTCACAATCACCCCGGGGATACCTAACAAATGTTCAACAAATAAAAAGTTAAGATAGAAGTGTCTGTTTCTCCACATACTGAGTGGACATAAGACAAGCTTAACTCTAATATATTTCTAGGTTTTATGAAGATATTTTGGAGGAAATGAAGTACTTTTTATCATGCTTAAGCATTAAAAGTGATTTTATTGTGTTTTTGTAGGAGAAATATTTTTATCATAAAGATATCATATACCATTTATTATAACAAACACAAAAAATAATCTGCAGATGCAATAATATCCTAGCGATTCTAGGCAAAAAGCATAAAACCATATGATTACAAATGAATATATTGACATCGATAAATATAAAATACAGCAAATTTACTGGGCCTCCCTGGTGGCGCTGCGGAGCTGGCGATGTGAGTTCGACGCCTGGCGGGGGAGATTCCCACATGGTGCAGCAGACCTCTCTTGCCTCGCCCACTGCTTCCCTCGGCAGTATACTTCAGTCCATCTGCCTGTTCTGCTCCCCACTCTGTCTCTGGTGAACCCTCTCACCACCCCACGCCTCTGGCCTGTACCCCAGCTTGTATGCATAAATAAATAAATCTTTAAAAAAAAATTAAAAATTCAGAAATCTAAAAATTTTTTTAAAAAATACAACAAATTTACTGATGAATAAAACCCTATATATTTAATGTGACACTGTAAATGTAAATAACAATTTAGTTTTTCAGAAAATGCTGGTACCTGAAAAGGCAGTCATAACATAAAATGGAATGAATGGATTCTAATGTGGCATTCTGGATGAAGTAAATACAGCAGTCAAAAATAAAAATAAAAATAACAAAGGAAATAAATTTGAAATTAATTCATAAATATGAAGTCAAAGTACACATAAACAAACAAACAAAATAGCTGATAGCAAGTTTTATACCACAAAATAAATTTGGAAAATTTTCAATGTCATGCTTATGCATGCAATAAAACCAACACTTCCTTGACTGTGTGTAAACAATAGGAAAAAAGGAAAACCATCCTGAATTCTGAAAGATACTACCTTGAACTTGTTGTTATAACGGTTCTATTGGTTTTATATCATAGCTGATTTTGAGGAGAATGTATACCTTGAATGTATACCTTAAATCTAATCCAATCTATGTCTCCAACTGTACCTACAGCTTCAGATTGAGCACAGTGAATAAACTGAACATAAACCAAGAAATGACTAATATTTATATTCCCAAGGATAAGTTAAATTAAAGTGGTGTAGTCCGTTAGGCTACTCTGTTTCATAAAACAAGGAAATGTACATTTTTGAAAGTTTCCCCTTAAATTATAAAATTTAAAAGGTTTAAAAATACTTGAGGAAAAATTAACATTCAAAAAAAAATTTCTCACTTCCTGGGCCTCCCTGGTGGCCTAGGGGTTAGTCTCAGCTCTACCACGGGCAGGCCCTCCTCAGCAGCCTGAGTTTGATCCCCAGCCAGGAAGCTAAACCACGTGGTGCAGCAGACCTCTCCTGTCTCACTTGCTACTCCCCTCAGCAGTGTATTTCAGTAGATCCGCCTGTTCTACTCTCCACTCTGTCTCTGATGAATCCTCTTACCCCCTACACCTCTGGCTGACACCTGCATTCTACACAAAAATAAAGAAAAATCAAAAAAGAAAAAAAAACTCTCACTTCCTAAACACTATGAATTGTGGAATACTTTAAATAAAATACTATATAAACTGGTTTGGGTTTTAAGGAAATATTGTCTCTTTTCTAAAAATCACTTTTTCTTGTCACCTTTTCACCATCTAACCACACATCATGAATCTTTCTTTTAATGCACGAACAAATTAAGTTTTCAACTTGGTACAAATTACTCTTACCTTGTTTTTATCACACATTCTTGCATTGCTGTCATCTCTCTCCTTTCTTTCTCTCTCCTTTCTCTTCACAGTGCAGATGGCTCTTTGTTATACAAGGTGTATGGCATCTCCCTGAAAAGACAAAGCATAGAGTCTGTGCTGGGTGACACTCTCATTGTGGCTTTCTGCAGCCTTCTGAGCTCCAAGGCTAGAAACTGAACGTGAAGAGACTATACTATTCATCTGGCCAAACCTTATTTTACAGAGGAGGGAATTATAACTCTGAGATGTGAACTTTTTTCCCACATCACTCCACAGGCTGGTGCCAATAAGAAGGCTGTACCACCTTGAGTTTCCAACCAGAGCTGTCCCTCTGCACAAACACCCCCTACTTCCTTCCTTTTCTTATTGATGACAATGTGCAGTGAAAGGTCAATTTGCTTGTTCTGGAGTGAAGTGGGTATGGGAGGAGAGATGGGTGGATATTGTTTATCTGTTTTCTGGAATATTATGAGGGTGCATGAAATTTCAAATATAACAACTCCATTTCCTCCAGGAAAATCCTTCTAAATAAACACAAAGCATTAATAAAAACTAGATATGGTTTTCTTAACCATGATATGGTTAACATGCAGACATGGACTATGGAAGGCAGAAATGCATACACTCAGAACTCACCTTTTCCTTTTGGAATGTTCATATTGCAAGGAATACAATTTAAACATTTTTCATTCTCCCTGTGGCAATGATAATGAACATTTCCAACAGTATTTAGATATGCAAACAAAATGTTGTGGGATTTCTTTTTCAGAAAGTGCATACAAGATATCTACCATGGAACTGTCTTCAAATCCAAAATAACTTATGTACATTCACCGGTAGTTCTCTTCCCCACCCCATGAGTTATGACATCACCTTACCTACCTGGCCAACCAGACCTCATGGGGTCTGACTCAACTTTCTCAAGGTTTCCTTCAGTGTACCCTGGTGGTCGCTGGCCAGAATATAGCCTTGCAAGAAAGGTGCCTGGGCAAACTGTTAAATTTTGGTATGTTTATTGGTATGTTTGTTCTGAAGTTTGCACAGAACCACCTTATTGAAACACTACCTATGCAGGTAACAACCTCTGCAATTTACATGTAATGCCAGTCAAGGCCAACTGTAGCCAAAATTGTGACCAGGCAAGAGATGCTTCTAGCACATTCTGCACTGTTTGTCCTTTGGTGGGTTGGCAACCTTCAATACTCCCATTACCATAAAACTAATTTTGAAGAGTCTGTCAAGTTGTGTAATTTAATAAGATATTACAAATAAAAATCAGTGGTTCAGCACAAAGCATGGTTATTGAAGAAATGCTGAAGAGCAGTTTGGACATAGAAAGAAATCTGTAAACCATCAGCATTCCCACCAAAACCCATTTAGAAAAGCCCAACCACATGTAAAGTCACTTTGGGGCATAAAAAAACTGAGATTAAAAAAAAGCAACACAAAACACTGGTCATGAAACAGACAATATAAGTTGTCCTTTAAAATGGCAATTTTATTGAGTTGAAACCCATTAAGTCAATGAGCTATCACTTCCTGAGTTTAAAAAATGTGACTTTTATTTGCTTAGGTGTCCTTGTACTCGTTTTTAAACTGAAAATCTATCATTCATTTTTTTTAAACACTTAAAATACCCACTTCACTTTCAAAAGACCCAAGTCTTTACCTTTCCTCTTCATCCCCTCTATATGTACTTAAATTTTCTTTCTTTTCCAAAAGCCCTAGAAAAGGGGAGGGAAGATACAAAAAAAAAAAAAAAAAAAAAAAAAAAAAAAAAAAAAAAAAAAAAAAAAAAAAAAAAAAAAAAAAAAAAAAAAAAAAAAAAAAGGCAGGTTTAACCAATGGAGTCTTAGTAAAAGTGCAATAGCAATTTTCATACAACTAAGTTTCTGTGTCCACAACTTAACATACTGAGTGTTTGTGATACCAAACTTCAGGCCTCAGTTTCCCTCAGCCAATAAAAGGAAACAGTTTAAGGAGAAGGAAAGTAGTTTAATTTGTTGGCAAACTGAGGAAGGCAACAGACTCATATTGGAAAGACCACTGTCCTTCTCTGTGGCAGAGTGCAGGGGTATTTATACAGAGGAGTTTTAAAAGGGGGAAGATGGGCAAGGGTCTGCAAAGGGGAGGTAGGAAGGATCCGCAAGTCCTTTTGATGCAGGCACATGGAGATTTGGGGAGGTGGGGGGTGCAGCTTGCTTTGTTAATACCTGCTGTTTAAATTCCTCAATATCTTCTTAATGATATCCTTTTTATTCCTTAGAATGCAAGAAGACAAACGTTAAACAAACTTGTTAGGGATGCTTATCTGGTAGGGCAGAAAGAGAGACCTGTCCCTGAATCATTTGTAGTCACTCTGAAGAGCTTCTGAGGGAGAAGAGTGCTGACTTATCTGCTGACATGCTGACTTATAGTGGGTGTGAATGGAAACTGGAGGAAGAGGTGACAGAGTGATTGAATCTTCCAGATGCCCTGGGATATTAAGCACTGGTATTGGGATTCATCCAGCCTGCAGGAGACCCTGACTCCCTTTGACCTGCCACCCCACTCTGAGCTCCTTAATATCTGAATAACCCCCTTCTCCATTTTCAGCAATTACATTGGTCAACATTGAAATCGTTACTGACTTTTAAAGGCCCTAATCTGGGGCCTCCCCGGTGGCGCAGTGGTTAAGCGCTGCGCTGTGGAGCTGTCGGCAGCAGTGACGCAAGCTTGACGCCCGGCCGGGGAGAATCCCACATGGCGCGGCAGACCTCTCCTGCCTCCCACATGGCGCGGCAGACCTCTCCTGCCTCGCCCGCTGCTCCCCTCAGCAGTGTAGCTCTGATCTGCCTGTTCTGTTACCCGCTCTGTCTCTGGTGAACCCTCTCGCCGCCCCACACCTCTGGCCTGTACCCCAGCTTGTATGTATAAATAAAATAAATCTTTAAAAAAAAAAAGGCCCTAATCTGTAGTATCTTGGTGTGCTGAACATGAATATAACCCTAAAAATTTTTTATTAGCTCTCGTTTTGAAGATATTTCATATAATTCAATTTATGTTTCCCCATGTAAATTTATGCAGTAGGACTGCAACAACATTCTAAATCAGCCTAGAATGATGTAATATTGCATCACATTGCATAATACCATCATGCACATCATCCAGAGTTGATTGCATCATTTTCTGATACAATGCAATACTACTGCCAGGCAGCTGCTGAAGTAAGCTTACGTCAGCAGTGCACTAGATAAAGCCCTGTCAGAAAGGTTGAGCATTGAAAATACTTCAGACTTTGTACGAGACAGTTTAAGCTACTGTTCCATAGAACTTATTATTTTATCCATTTAGGCACAATACTGAACAGTAATGTCTCGAAAGTATGGTAATAGCATGGACAATTTCTGCTCTACTTGTGGGGAAGTGACATTTGCCAACCAGAAGAAAAGTATCATTTCTCAAGTGAAGAAGACTTACCATCTTTACTTGGGATTCAAGTTTGATGACCAAGACAAGTCTTGGGCCCCACATATATGCTGTGCTACATGGACAACACAGTTTTCAATTGGTTCAATGGCAAAAGACCATCAATGCCGTTTGCAGTCCCCATGGTGTGGAGAGAGCCAAGCAACCACATAAAAGACTGTTACTTATGCTTGGTTCCTCCTCTTTCCAGTAGAATAACGAAGCCAAAGAAGTAAAGAATGGTGTAGCCAAACATTCCGTCTGCATTGAGACCAGTTCCACATGGTGAGGGACTTCCTATTCCAGAACTTCCAGCAGAATATTCTCTTGCTTCATCTGATGAGGACAAGGGTGAGACGATCTGTTCTTCTCCTGTTACATCAGCATGCAGTGATCCAGATTTTCACGGTGGTTACATCATCAACCCCACACAGACTAACACAGGAAGAACTAAATAACCTGGTTCATGGTTTGGACTTATCCAAGAACAAGGCAGAATTGCTAGGATCAAGACTCCAACAATGGAATCTTCTAGAAGAAGATGTCACAATTACTTTCTATCGAAAGCGCCACCAGCAGTTGGAGCCTTTCTTCAGAAAGGAAAGTACTCTGGTATTCAGTTCCGATATTGAGGGCCTCATGAATGCCTTAGAAATCACTCATGACCCACAAGAATGGAGACTATTTCTAGACTCTTCAAAACTGAGTCTTAAGGCTTTGCTTTTGCACAATGGAAACCGTCTTCCATCTATTCCAGTAGCGCATGCTGTCCACATGAAAGAGACATACGATAACTTAAAGCAGCTACTGAATTCCATTGAGTATAATAAGTACAGCTGTCACGTCTCTGGTGATTTGAAGCTAGTTGCCCTTTTAATGGGACTGCAGCAGGGATATACAAAATACATGTGTTTCTTATGTGAGTGGGATAGCCGAGCAAGTGAACTGTACTACTTGCGGAAGGAATGGACTCTCAGACAAAATGTAGCAGTTGGAGAGAAGAATATCCAGCACCCAGCTCTGGTCAAGGCTCACAAAATCCTGCTACCACCCCTTCACATCAAACTAGGTTTGATGAAGAAGTTTGTGAAAGCCATGGACTGGACCTGCATGAAAAATTTCCTCTACTCAGTGGTGAAGCAAAGATTAAAGAGGGAGTATTTGTGGGTCCTCAGATTCAAGAACTCTTCAAAGATGACAGGTTCAACAACTTGCTATAGGGTGATGCGAAACAAGCATGGAATGCTTTTCGCCTAGTGTCTACAAACTTTCCTGGGAATGTTAGGGCAGAAAACTACAAGGAACTAGTAGAAGACATGCTGATGCTGTATCAGAAACTTGTCTGCAATATGTCTCTAGAGATCCACTTCCTTCATTCCCATCTGGATTTCTTCCCTGAAAACTGTGGTATGGTTAGTGATGAACATGGTGAACATTTTCATCAAGATATCGCATCAATGGAATAAAGATACCAGGGAAAATGGTCCACTACAATGCTGGCTGACTACTGCCGGACACTCCCCAGAGATGCTCCTGAACAGCTGTACAAGAGACAAATGAAAATATCTAAGAAGTAGTCTATGACTTCATTTTTTACAGGTATTAACCATAGGCCTATTACTATTGGCATGCATTTCGTGAGTAAACATCAATTTATTGCAGATTACAAAAAAAAACTAGAGCCAAAATTAGAATTTGACTGCCATATTCATGTTGAGCACATACAAATTGATAGGAAATGACTAATTTTATTTCAGTAACATGACTTTTGTAAAAATTTGTTGACCAGTGCTATTTACTGAGCAACTGTTATGCACCAGACATTCTTTTGGATCCCCAGTTTCATGAAATGGACATTCTAATTGGAAACGAGAAATTATTTATAACACCTCATACCTCAAGAGTTGAGTGTTGCAAATTTAAAAATTAATATTCAAATATTGCAAAAACAGCATGTTTTCACTGGCTATCAAAAAGGGCAACCTAGGAGCATTTACTATATGCTTCAACTGCCTTTCCTCTGGGAGGCTACAGCTCAGAAACTAATGACAGCTCACTCCTGTCAAAAGAAATGAAAATCTTCTTTAGAGAATAGTCAAATATGCATGTATGTGCACTTGGAAAATATAAACACTAGAGAATTTAAGGAAACTGGGGAGTAACTATTCTAAACAGAATGATTTGTTTTGTAAATGGCCTCCATTCTTTAAAATGCAAGTCTTAGTTCTGCTCCTTTTTGCCCTAAGGGCTCAGAAGGTAACTGCAAACTTACCAGAGGAGGTTTGGTGTCTTTGCAAAATCTTTGGGAAATGCTGTCATCACCTTTGCACTAAACACATGGTGCCCTATGAAGGAATGAGATGGAGTGTAGTTTAAGGGAACATAAGCGGTGGAGGGGCCGTAAAAGACTTGATGACTTAGTCATAGTTTTGCCTACACGTCACATCTTCTGAAGGATTTCCTTGGGCTTCTCAAAACTCCAGAGAAAAACACTCCTTCAAGAAGAGAAAGGTTGTTTCCCTTGGTGGTTCAAAACTGGCGATGGAAATGTGGCTCTAATTTGTCTCCTCTTTTGCTGTGTTTTCAATCTTATATAACACTTGACATTTTTTCCCTAACCTTTCTCTCCCCTTTTTGATCCTAAGCGGTTTAGAAGTAAAATATGTTATTAATCATACAAGCCTACTGCGCTGATCCCTGTCTTGATGACATCTCCTTCCCTAATCATCTATAAAGTCTGGGAATTTCCAACTGTCATGCAAACCCACCTCACCACTCCCCTCAATAAAGAACATTTTACAGACCCTCAAATGCCCTTTGTCATAAATCATGTACCTGATTCAGGGCACAGGTTGCTAAAAAGCAGGGGCTTCTCATTTTTATCCTGATCATTTGCATTAATGTCATCTATTGACTTTTAGGAGGGAAAAAAAGTAATAAGAGAATATTTTTATCTGGAATGTTCTTCTTAAATGGGTTTTGCATTTTCAAGGTAAAGGTTTTGTGACTTAAATTTTTTGTTATAAAAAAACATTTTTTCCTTAACTGAAAACACTTAAAATAAATGTTGTGTTATATAAAACATACTGGCAATAACATAAAAAAATCTACAAAAATTTTACAGTTGCTTCTCAGTCTGTGGGATGAGCCTTGGACAACACTTCCCACACTTTAATGGTGGTGGGAATCATTTTTTAAAACCAAATCTTAGGTGATGTACCAACATACAAAGTCAATAAAATGTGGGGATTCTCATTGAAGTGGGGACTGAAAGGCCTAAATGTCCCCTCTTTTTGATATTTCCCTGATTCCTTTGCCTTTCACACACATTTAACTCATTTTTTGTTGTGTGTGTGATTTTTTTGGCCTTCTAATGAATAAAAATAATTAAAATAAAATAATTACAATAATAAAGTTACCTTGAACAGACTCCAGAGATTTTACCTGGTTCTGCAGTTAAGCTTAAGCCTTTTGTTAGTTGATGTGTGGAACAAATATTGACTTAACTCCTTCTATATGCAAGCCAGTAAATATCTAAACCAACTAGGTTAAGGCAGCATGGTTAAATGATTTGGACAAGGCCTTTAGAGTTATCCCACTGGGTCTCAGTTTCTTCATCTGTGAATTGGGGATAATGCCGAACTTGCGTTAGTGCATCAACTGTCCGTATGAAGCTCAATGGGATAATGCATGTAAAAATACCTATTATATTGTAGTACTTGACCCAAAACATACCAAAGTCCCTTGAGGTAAGAGGTGGAGGGAGAGGGATGGGGTGTAACTAAAAAGTTTTCTGTCGTGTAATCAAAGAGGAGAGTAAAAGCCTGACATCTAGTGGAGACAGTGACCATTGCACTTCATCTTGCCGCGGATTCAAATCCGTTCTTAGCTTAAATCCTTTCAGAATGATCTGGAGAACCAGACCCTCTTCTTGAGTTCCTAAATCTGTAGATACAGGCTAAGACCAGGGAAATCTTACTTTTAAAATCTTTAAACCAAAATTATTTTGATTCACCTACCAACCATAGGTAGTTTTGAGGTCACTAACCTGAGGATTCAGAGAGGAGAGGATGGTGGGTGAAAAAGTCTTTATTTTAAGCTTTTCATCAGAAGAAGTTTTGTGTCTGTAGAAACGCCAAGGTAAGAAAGTACTTTATGAAAAGTAGATTTCCAGATGTACAAAATTAAGCAAACTTAATTCAAACTAAGAATGATTCCATGGAGAAAAAGCAGTAACTGAGACAGGCCTACAAAGAAACACTAGACTTATTGTTTCATCACATTGTGTTCTCTGAAAAACACAGAAAATCAATTGTAGTATTTCCATATGTTTGACAAGCATTCACCCAACAAATATTAATTTAGCACTAGCTATGTTCCCAGAACCATGTTGGTCCTTGAGGACATAAGTTAAATAATATTGATTTAGTATATAACTTTACAGATCTCATGGGCTACTGGGAAGAGGAAAAAAGTAATCAGGCTTTAATTAAAATGGAATCTGAAGAGTGATGAGAGACTGGAAGGAGAAGAAGCTACTGGAAGACATTTGTGTTAGTTTCCTAGTACTGCTGGAACAAATTATCACCAACAGTGGTTTAAAACAACACAGATTATTTAAAATAACACAAGAGTGGAAGGAGTTCAATGGATGTTGGTGGATTGTTGGTGGATTTTTTAAATAATATATTATTAAAATAATTCCTGATCACCTCTAATGGAATATTATAAAATCATAAAATATTAACTATAAAAGTAAGTAAATAAAAACCAATTTTCATCTTATATTCTAGGGATTAGGAGTCTGAAATGGTGTGCACAGAGCTGTGTTCAACTGGAGGTTTTGCACAAGATTCTGCCTTCTTACCTTTTCCAGTTTATTGAAGCTCCCAGTGCTCCTGGTCCATCACTCTGACCTGAGTTTCCATTGTTAATTCTTTGATTCTGGATCTTCTGATTCCTTCTTATAAGAACCCTTGTGATTATATTGGATTCCTCTGGATAGGCCAAGATAATCTCCATACATCTAGGATGATGGCAGCCTTACTGTGGGCAGTTTAAATCAAAAATACCCCTGTATTTACACATTCATTTCACAAATGCTCATTGAGCACTGATTGTATAACAAGACACAACAATGGATAATTCATCATACTCTACTTAAAAGGAATGTTATACCATATCAGTGGTATAGAAAGAAACACAAACAAATTAATAAGCCACTGTTGATTTTATAATCTGCTCTATCAAAGCTGCTTTGTCAAGGTTAATAATGACTTCCATGTTGCTAAATAAATGGTCAATTCTATCTTCTCATCTTAACCTCTCAGTAACATCTGAAGCAGTTGATTACACCCTGTTCTTGTAATATTTTCTTCCCTCAGCTTCCTGGTTTAATCTCTACTTGCTGCCTATTGTCTTTTGGTCTCTGATGATTCTTCTTCACCTCCAACACCTCTGACTATTAGGGGGCCTCAGATCCTGCCTTCCCTCAGCTTCATCCTATGACAGAAACCAGACGATCCTATTAGCAATGGCATTGATCACTCTCCCAAGCACATCTTGCTTTCCATTTTACTCAGATCAGAGCCCTTACAAGCTGTGATCACCTCTCAGGCTTCAGATCCCTGCTCCCTCTTCTCTGGTTGTATCAGCCTCATGACGTTTCCCAAACAGCCCAGACATGTGTTTGCTCTTTCTGCCTGGAAGCGTTTTCTTCCAGAGAGTTGAAATGCTCATTCTTTTACCTCCTTCAGAGCTCTGCCCAAATGAAAAGTTGAGATGAGAAACACAATGGAACCAATGTCAGCAGATAGCAGCACACCTCTGGAAGGTTGTACAACTTGCCAGAAGTCATTCAGTTACTTCTGTGAGATTTAAGGACTTAGCCCTTCAAATGCCTTAAAAAATGTTGATTGAACTAAAAAACTGCACATGGGAAATATCAAACTCTGTCTTCTTCCTCAAATAGGCCACTTCCCAGCAAAGCACAGAGTGGGTGATGTGACTGGCCACACAGTCTTTTAGTTTGAACCGTGAAGGGTGAGCCAGAGGGAAAGTGGGGAGAACCTTACTTATGTTCTGCTTTGGAAGCAGAACATGGGGATATCCTGGATATAGGACAATTCTTTACCTCAGAAGCTCATAAGCCAATCCATTTAAAAGCTCTACTTGGCAGGAAGTGATCACCAGTAAAGCAGCAAGCAGACCCACAAATCTGAAAGGAACACTGAGAACAGGGTTAGATGGACAAATTTGTCCAACCCTGTAATTATAAGTCCAGGACAACTGTTTTTCCTTGAAAAGGGTTAGAAAGGGAACACATGCTTCTTGGGGAAGCATCTAAGCTGATTTGAATGAGGATTAAATATATATTCCCTGCCCCAAGTAACCTGCCAATATGAACTCAGAAATACGAATTTAAATTTGAAGGAAATATATGACTTTTTTAAGTGTATAAAATGTGCCAGAGACTCTACAGACTATTTTACATAAATTAGTTGATTTAAACTCATAAAGACTCTCAAATTAGGTATTATTTTCCTATTATGTAATAGGGGGCAGGTGAGGGTATTGGAGTATGGCTCAGGTCTGTGGTAAATGATAGTCAGGTCTATTCACCCTCAGAGCCTTATACCCTCCACTCTATTAGGTACTGAAGAGCTTTAAACAACATGTGAGAGTGTCTCCTACATAGGAGGCAGCTAAAGACAAGGCTGATTGCCCTTCTACACACTTCTTTACCAACCTAGCTCAGCTCCTCAGATTTTCTCTGGGCTTCCCTGCCATTAAATGACTGTTGATTGTGGCCACTAGAGGGCAGTCGTGGCCCAAAAAGTCACTGTGTCGCTAGGCGCACTCTCTCTTTTTTTTTTTTAAGATTTATTTATTTATGCATACAAGCTGGGGTACAGGCCAGAGGCATCGGGCAGTGAGAGGGTTCACCAGAGAAAGAGTGGGGAGTAGAACAGGCAGATCGACAGAAATACACTGTTAAGGGGAGCAGTGGACGAGGCAGGAGAGGTTTGCAGCGCTATGTGGGAATCTCCCCGGCTGGGCATCGAACTCATAGCCACTGCTGATAGCTTCGCAGTGCAGCGCTTAACCACTGCACCACCAAGAAGGCCCAGGAGCTCTCTTGATCTTTCCATCCAGCTCTGAAAGAGGCACTCCTGGATCTACACAATATATGGTGATAATTACTGTTACATTTCTACCGGCCTTCACCGTTCACAAGTCCCTTCTAAAACACATTTCATTTTACCCTTGACACAGCCTCACAAAGTAGTGCTTTCTCTCAGCCTTTTACAGAAATGCTCATAAAGTAATCAGACTATTTCTGTGATTTCACTGTCATATTTATCTAGATTGCACCAACTTCTAGAACCTTGGAAAGTATTGATTCCTCAAGATGGAATGATTGACCCAAAGCACATCATGCAGGAATTTAGAGGGGACAACCTTATCTTGTTCAATCCTGGGCTCCTCATAAAGTGCTCAAGAAATACTAGTTAACCATAGATGTCCAAGGTAGGAAGAGATTAGGATCCAATTAGAAGGATAAGGGATATTTGTAATGGATCGACATTTACGTGCATTAGAAAGGTTCAAAGAGAAGGGTATTTCAAGAGAAGAAAGGATACCCTCAATAGCATGAAAGTATGTCTAGGTTGGCGGGATGCCTCTATGTGGCTGAAGAACGGGGGCGGGGGGGGGGGGATGTGTTTTGGAAAGGGGAGTCACATGGCTTCCTGAAATTCAAGAAGAGGGAAAACAAAATAGGCCTTCTTAAATGAAGGGTCCAGTATGTTCTGACACACAAAACCTTGAGCAGTAATTAAACCCTAACATTTCCACTGGGTGAGCTTGTGCTGGATAGAACTCCTAAGTTCTGAGAGAATTGCTGGGTTAATGTTTGCCTGGAACATCTCTTCACATCCCCCACTATAGCTCATTAAGCTCTTTCCCTCTGTTCCAACATGCCTTAAAACTCCCACCTCTTCTTCCAAGCCTTGATTCATTTCCTAGAAGAGGGGTAGTAAGTTCACATTTAATAACTAAATATATCGTCCTAGGTTGTTTCAGAGCTCACCTCCTACTCTGCCTATAAAGCCTCTGTGCCTTCCACCCTCCATATCTATAGGCAATTTGTTCATTCTCTCTGTTAAACTGCGACTGTTAAAAATTTGTTATGCACATTTCCACCCCCACATTTCTGCCTGACTCAGATGATGAACATACACCTAACGTGGTCTCACATACGCAGGGATCGCTGTCCCGGTGTGACTGGAAGCAACTCAGGAGCGACGGCAAGGCCCAGCCTGGCGCTCCATCAATGCGTGACAGGTGCTTCCATGGCTAACCCCAGCTGCTAGTAGAATCCAATCGCAGTTCTTAAACTCTTGAGAAAAAACTGAGATGTGCTGTCCAGTGATGGATTCACTCATTGACTGTTAATTTCCTGTCCCTTGACTAGCGACAAAACTTTGGACCATGTGAAAATTTGTTGCTTCCTTAGATACCTACAGGGAATGAAGGTAATTCATTAAAACATGATTGGTTTTCTCCAATTTGGTGATGCATTCACCATTCCCAGAGTAAGGACGAGAATTCTGAGGAGACAAGTTCCTGCTAGCTGTGTGTCCATTTCCGTAGAATGTGTTGTGAAGTTGTCTGTACCTGATTGAAATTCAACTAATTTTTCTAAAACTTCTGTAGATTTAAAATTCCGAATCGTTTGGAAGGGCACAGAAATGAGGGATATTTTTATGTGACCTGTAGATAAGATTTCACTAAGTCAGCAACTTCGATCAGTGTTTTTATTCCCAAGCCCCTTTCCACCTCCATGAATTATTTTCCCCAATTTTACATATGTATTTTTTCCTCCCATCCTATTGACTGATCTGATTACTAGCCAAATGTGTCAAAACTGATTAAATGCTTCATTGACTTTGATGTTTAAAGTAGTAGAAGCACAGAGAGAGAGTCTAAACATTCTGATAATGTGAAACATTAGGGTGGGATTGGAAGACTTTTGCTCTAGATATATAATATTCACCATTCTTCAGAAATCAGAATACTAAGAAGGTGATAACCAAAACATGTATATAGAAACATGGCGACAACATAGACTTCAGGGAATCAAAGTGTGTTTGGGGACTTATGTTTATTCTCTCTGTTTTAAGTAACTTATAAACTAGCCACACCTTAGTTGGCACTTTATTTTCACCAAACTATTCCTTTGATCTTTAAGTGGTTTGTTGTGCAGCCCAAGGTAAGACCAGGCACTACCCATTGGCAAGTATCTGTGTTTTGCAAACCAATAACCAGCCCTTGACATCTGACTGCAAAGTTAGGCAACTAGAAAGAGAGTGTGAAGGGGTAGAAGTCGGTAGAAGGGTTATTAAGGTTTTGTTGGTGAGCATGGTGTGTAAACATAAATTATAGAGGTTTGAAACTATAACCCTTAAAACAAACACAATGATGTAAATCACCTTTACCTTGATAAATATAATTGGGAAAATATGTGTGTATTTTAACAGACACATGTGCATAGAATTCTATGGCCATATGTTCTTCAATATAAACTGGTTGCATGAAAAGAAAGGTTTTAATCATTCCCAGTTTGGGTTAACATATTTGTATGGTCTCATAAGGAGCTTCTCAGTCTGGACGCATCAGATCTGCTGCCTGTAAGCCAAGAGAGCTCATAAAGACCAGACCTATGCAACATGACCCATCTACTAGGTTTATTTCAGCCATTCAGCTGTCAGCATATGCCCTGTTCCGTGTCCAGGATTTTGTATACCGTATATTCTCCTGTTAAGTTTATTCCAAACCATTTCATTAACATACTAAACAAAAACATTTAAATTAGGCACTCTTTTGGTTATGCTATTTTGTCCTTGTACCCAAACTGCAAAAGATAGCAGTTGTCATGAACAACCAAGCCCTGGTCTTAAAATGCCCAGTGTCTGGTGCTGGATCAAAGACTTATTTATTGGATGTTTAGCATCCTGAAGCTAACTACATTGAATTGTTTTAAAGAATCATCCTCCCAGGAGAAATCAACTCATACCCATGGCTTCCCCTGCCCACGACACACAACCTGTTTTTATCCTGGCTTTCCAGGCCTTTAACCCAGGCCTGCTGGTCCCTTTCCATAACCATCCAACATGATGCCTTTGCTGTCTTGCTCTATGACCAGGATGCACTTTCCTCTTGATTTGTCCAAATACCAGCACATCATTGTGCAAGTTACTTTTTGTCTGCTCTAAACCTTCCCCACACCACTAGGATTTACCTCTCTTTTCTGAATCCCAATACCTATTTATCCATACTATTTATTTCCTAAATTCCATGTACATGATTATGACTTCATTGCATCTCATCATTAACTTTTCATTTACTATTTCACGTTAACTGACTTTTCTTCTCAACTAGACCCTAAGTTTCTTGATGGCATGGGACCCATATGGCACCTAACAGAGCACACAGTAGGGAATCAATATATATATATATATGTTGATAATGTATGGGAACAAAACAGCTCAAGAATCTCCAGAAACCTTTTCCTTGTGAGGGTACATCATGCACAGTGCACTGCTGTTTGGGTCTAATTTTTCCTAACTTTGTTCCAGTTATACATGATCCCAATCTTGATTTTTTAAATCAGAAGCAAGTGTGGAAAAAAAAATATGGACTTTGTTAATCTTCTTGAGGTGGAATTACATATGGAATGTTTAAGTCTTTTTTACAATGAATATATTTTGCTCTTATAGGAAAAAAAATACAGGAAAATGGAAATACTTGCTTTTATGGTATGCAATTAAAACAGAATAAAAAATTTAGATAATGTGAATTAAATTTTAAAATATTGAAAAACAGAAGTCGAAAATTTGAGGGTGTAGGATAGATGTCAATTTCCCCTAGTCCACAAACAAATATAGGTACATCTTAGATTGACAGACAGGGGCACAGATAATAAGATTAACCATCACACAATGGGAAGGAATAGGCGAGTCAAATTCCTGGGAAAGCCATACCAAAAGGTCTGTACAGTAGATAACAGGATAGGAGACTTTAACTACAAAGTAAAGCTACTAATGGGCCCTGGGGCCCAGGAGCGTCAGTGCTATGTGAGCTCAGCAGTCCCAGCACCAAATGAAATACAAGGATGAAGTTAATAGGAACTGAACAAGGAAGATATGGGAACAAAATGCTATCCAGAGAAAGAATGACAAGTAAACTAAGAAAATCGATTCAGCTATTAGGCTTTTTTTTTTTAAGGAACAGTTGTCTATAATAAGTTAAATAGAAAAGTGTTATACCTGAAGGCACAACAATAAAAGATGAGAAAGATATTCAGAAATATATTTAAACTTTTAGAAACTTTATCAAATGACACACAAGGAAAAAAAAAACCTTTCTGGATAGAAATCCTTTCACCACCAAATCATGTAAAGGCTTTATGAGTTTTTCAGAAGAAAAGCACTCTGGAAATCTAAGTTATTTTTAACACTTCTGTTGAAAAGGCCATTTCTCTGCTCTAAGCCTGAATTCTTTGATGCAACTTCTGTAGCTTTAGGGTGAATCTGATTGCAGTTTTCAAGCAGCGAGAAAAATCATATAGTGTTGAGATGCCAAGTTTCCTCCAAGAAATCTTTTGAAAATAAGTAATAAAGATGCTTAGACTCCTCTGAATTCTGGTGAGTTATGGCATTCAAAGGAGCTGGTAATTTGGAACAACACTTTCCTGTGATTACATGATGTTGAATTCTAAAATGCCAGGTAGCAGTATAGGAGCAAAATGTATTCATTTTTAATTTATTGTGGACAAAATATATAAATGCAGTCTTCAGCTACACCAAGGAGGTGGACCTGAGTGTATGGGTCAGATTATCTTATTGACTGACATTAATGTTCATTACTAATGCCATGTCATCAGTTATTGGGGGGGCATAGGAGTAGAGATTATTGCATCAACCAGTTCAGACTTTTGGCAAAGATATACCAAATTCCAGGAAGAAGAAATAGGATAGAGCAGAAACAATTACAAGTCCTTATAAAACTAAGAAGCCAGGTAGTCCTATGGCCTACATAAGCAGGTCAATACCTTACCATTCTAATACAAAATAAAAATATATATATCATCTTTGGAGTTTGGGGACTTTGTGGGTTGTTGGCTTTTAGGATTTTAATTCTACTTTGTAAAAACTTAAATTTTAAAACATGCTGAGTCAGTCATTTAATAATAGCAATATCAACACAGCCTTGCTTTTTCTTTTCATAGTTTAACAGTTATTCTCTTGCCACAGTCCTTTAAGATACAGAATTGTTTTCATCCCCATTTTGCAGTTGAGAAAACTGAGTCACAGAGATGATAATTTTCCCAAGGTTACACAACTACTCACAGACAGAACTAGGATTCAAACCTAGTTACTCCAGCTTAAAAATCAAGGCCTTCAGATGACTTAGGTATACCATACACAGCAGCCTATATTTTTTCTGAGTATCAATTAAGGAAAAGGCATTTTACTTCTTTGTGTAAATGATGTGAAGTGTGAAATAGGATTTTTTAAAGAGTTTCTCAAAATGGTGGCAGAGTGAAGACGCTGGACTCGCCTCCTCCAGACCCTCGCCCTAGACTGCAGTAGAACAGAGCCAGAAGGAACAACAGTTGGCCTCGACACACGCTAGGAGCAAAAGTCTGGAAGAAAAGGGTAGGAGAACTTTCAGTTAAGATGGTTTATAGAGATACCAGGACAGTACAACCCACATGAGGAGGGGCAGAAGCTGTGCAGAACTCCCTGCAGTGATCGACTCAGAACTTTGCCGCCCAGCACTGGATAAGGGGGTACATGGTATCGGCACCCAGAACAAAGGGTGCACTACTGGAGAACTGCAGGGGTGGCGGGATGCAGGCCAGCAGCTGGAAACTCTCAGAACCTTCTGCTGACATCTTGAAGCAAAATTCTTTGCCCCTCGAGAAACCTGTTTTGCTCTTTAGGCTTTTCAACTGATCAGTGATGCCAACTAAGATTATAGAAAATAATCTCCTTTACTTAAAGTCAACTAATTTTAGATGCCAAATACAACTACAAAATATCCTCACAAAAACACATACATTAGTGTTTATTTAATAACTGGATAGGGGCCTTCCTGGTGGCACAGAGGTCCCAGCACTATCAAGCTATGCCCAGGCCAGCCACCGCAGCACGAGTTTGACCCCAGGCCAGGGAGCTGACCCACATGGCGCAGCAGACCTCTCCTGTCTCACCCACTGCTCCCCTCAGCAGTGTATTTCAGTCAATCCTCCTGTCCTGCTCCCCACTCTGTCTCTGGTGAATCCCCTCACCCCCTGCACCTCTGGCCTACACCCCAATTTTTGTATACACACATAAAAAAAATAAATCTTTAAAAAATAATAATAAAGTAACTTGGTACTGTGGTCTAGTCACGTTAACAGGTAAAACTAACCATATATGCCATTCTTTTCTCATGAAAACTCTATGAGGATGTTTCCACTTTATCCCCATTTTATCAGTGAAGAAACGTGGGCTGAAGAAAATAAAGAACTTGCTCAAGAGCACATTTTTAATAATGGATGGAATCCATGGATTTTGACTTCAGCACCCATGAATTTAACCACTAAGTTCTGTCTTGCCAAGAAGCAAGGGCTTTCTGCTAGTGATGCTCTCATTTGAGAGTTGACCAAGGACAAAACGAGCAAAAGATAAAGTCTTTTTACCTTTGGTATTGACTTTGGTGCATTGGCGAATCATAAGCTTTCCAGCATCAAAGGCTCCACAGCCATTCCACATTTTCATCGTTTCAATGAAAATGAGTTGAATACTTACTAAATGAGCCACTCCATAAAATAGAGAGAAGGTCATAGCATAGTGAATACAGGGAGTACCTGCTTGTAAAAAAATGAAAGGGGGGGAGGGTGGATATGAATGATTTGCATGGATGGATGGATGGATGGATGGATGGATGAATGACAGTCTTTCTGCCATTCCAAAAAGATTCTCCCCAAGTCACACCCCAACTCAAACAGCAGCATCTTGGAAAGCTGTCACCTGGAGCCATGACAATGTAGATATTAAGGATGTGGGGTAGTGGACTCCCAGGAAAGGCAGGCTGAAAACTAGTTGGGTGGGATTTTACAATTTTCAGAGGACTCTCACTCACCTCCCAGACACAAACGTCTCTCTCATTGTCACTCTCCTTTCCCCCATCCTCTATGGAAGCACTTGCAAACTTTTTCATGGCCCAAAAGCTCTCGGTTGTGATTGCAGATATTTCAGTAAAGACCTTGGTCCCAGCTTGGGAGAAAAACAGAGGCCAACAGAGATAACCTTCCTAAACATCTCTTTACATCACCACTAATAAAGATGGGTGCTAATTTTCTCACTGCAATATGAGTCCTTGTCCTGTGCTCTAGGCTCTGAAAATGACACCATCCATCACCTCTAGAATTTGTCCTATCATTATTTTCCTTTGCCTCACTTTTATTTTTTCCTTACCTTTGGCCTATAAGTAGAATAAATGCTTTCTTCATCTTAAAAAAATACCTCACCTCTAGACAATTGCAATGAACATAAATGGAAAAAAAAAATCTTTACAAATGGGAGATCTGATCAGGGCAGATGGGATTCAAAGACCGCTGTTGTTGATTCTGATTCCAAAAGTCACATCTTAAATACAAGGATATAAAGAGATTGAAAGTAAAAATAAAAAAAATTCCTTCTAAACTCAAAGCAAAAGACAATAAATATCAGATAAAGAAAACTTGAAAACAAGAGATGTTACTAGAAATAACGAAAACAGTTTCACAGTGATAAAAATTTAATTTGCCAAGAAGATATAAAAAATTCTAAATCTGCACATACTTAAATATACAACTCTAAATTTGTATATTCTTCTAAATATAGATGGCAAAAGTAATAGCAATCAATAGTATAGTATGGGCTTTTGCCATCATTTCAATCTAGAAATGCACTGTGACTATTCCTTGAGATAAACTCGACCAAAACAGGCACACATATACACACAGACATTTGCAAGATTGTTTGTAACAGCAACTATTTATAATTGTCAAAAATTAAAAACTACCCACTGTTGTCAAGGCCGATCAAATACATGAACTGTGAATTTTTTTTAAATTTGATTCAACTGTGCTTCCTCCTCAATAATTTTTTTTTCCTGTATACCAATTTTAAGTAAAAGTATTTTTGGAAAATCTAGCTTTAGTTGATCGCTTCTGCTGCACTGCTCAATCCTTAGCAATATCTCCACTATCATCTTGCCACAGAAATTGCTCTAGTCAGTCAGGGAAATGACTGAAAAACTCTACTATCTTTCTTATTCTTATTTTCCTTGGTTGGCATCTCTGATATTATCTGATACTATTGGTCACCCCCTTTAATGTGAAAATCTTAAGCCCTTTTTAATTCCTTGATTTCTCTCATGATTCTTTTGCTGTTGCTAATTTGTTTGTTTGTTTATAAACATCCTTGTTTATTTTTTCACAATATAGGATTTCTCCCTCAGGTGCAGTCACCATAGTTTCCTACCAAAGTGCCCACAGTCCTCCACCATATTCCACCTCCATCTCCTTCTGTCCTCTCTCCTCTCCTTCCCTCCCTCCTGAGTGTCTCAGATCTACAATCTTGTTTTTAAGGATAAGTCTTACAGTTTGTATTTGTCTGATCTTTTGTTTCATTTCTCTAGATTCCACTTAATTTTATTTTAAATTCCAGTGTCTTCTCCAGCCTCTTGTCCTAACAGACACATTGTCCTGCGACCTTGTCTCGGTTCATTCTGTGGAGTGATATTCTGTTCTGTGGTTTCAGCGGGTCTTTGTGCTGAGGCAGTAGATACAATCATGTGGCTGAGCATAGACTTTGAGGATTCTGCAAATCAACCTCTCTGAACCCAACCTGTCTCCTGAGCTTTGACAGAGTGGTGCTAAAAATAAACGGGCTCAGGTCATATCTGTGGAGTGAGCCAGTTTTGCATCCCTCCACATTTATACACTGTTGAAAACCCAAATCCTATTCGTTAATACCAGATACAATTTACTCATTCCTCAGGTTCACTCTGCCATAGTTTTCTCCTTGGAGATACAGAGGGACCTCCCAGAAGATCACTTAGCACCAATGGCATTTTTTTCAATGTAGAGCGATGATCATGTTTACTGGAGAGAGGGTGGATAAACTTGGGCCTGCCCTCATGGTGGAGACTGATTTGACATTGCACCAGGTGACTCAGCTGCAGCAAGCAAGCGATTGCTCCAGATGTCCCATGTTCCAAAAGGCAGGACTACAACGTGCTTTGTCTTGTACTTCTTACCTTACACTACAGGGCTCTCCCTTTCTGCCCTTGCACTTTCCCATCTTGCTGAAGTGCAGATGCTAATGGTTTATTAGACCCCACTGGCTTTATAGGAAGGAGCTTGGAGGCTACTGGGGGCAGAAGGATAGGTATAAAATGTTGCTGGCTCATGCCCTTTCACTAGCTCACTGTCACTGCTTTTCTGACAAAGTAACTCAGAAATGTGGGGGAGCTAACACTCCAGTGATGGAGAGAAGGGGAGTCTTTGGCCAGTAAGAAAAACTGGTCTCCTGACAGGAAGGAACCAACAGATAGATTCTTCTCTCTGACTCTTCCTGGGCAGACTGTTCTGGACCCGATGTTTCCATATGCCCTCCCTGGAGATGCTCCATGTGACGGAACAACCAATATGTTTCTTGCAAAGTCTGGAGGGCTAGAAATGCACTCCTTTGTAGTTGCTTTCTCTCTTCTCTTACCTCACTTGCCTTGTTCCTTCACTTTTGCTTCCCTGATAACACCCTCAACAAAACTTTAGCATGGAAGTTTTGAATTAAGTTCTAGAATTAAGTTCTGCTTCCTTGGGAAACTTAAGGTATTCACCATAAAAAGGAAAGGCAGCGAAACCCTCTTGATTCCCTCAGTGCCTGTATTTTTGCTAAGTGATTTATATTTTTTAGCTCTTTTAACCCTTGCCCAAAATAACAGGTATGATTCCCGCCCCCCCATTACAGAGAAGAGCTGAGGCCCCGTGAGGCTGAAGTAATTTACCCAAGATGACAGAGCTAGAGCAACAGAGCTAGGATGCTAAACTGGTGTCATGCTTCAGAGCCAGTTTTTCTCCCACTGTTCCTTACTGTCTCTAGGAGCAGGACATTGGAATCTGGGAATTCTGCAGTTATTCTGTGTGATTATTTCCTAGTGGAGTTTTCAGAAGCTTTGAGGACCGATCATTGAAAAACAAGTTAAATATCCACACAAAGTTTGATAAACAGATCCTAAAATGACAAGGTAAGCATTCAACAAAAGCAGGTGGCATAATCACCATTATTATCTGATCTCTAGATGTCACTTTATGTAGTTATGTAGTCATTTCTTTTTTTAATGTATATATATATATATATTGTTATTTATATCTTTTACATTTTGTATTCCCCTTGGATAACCCACCACCAATTCACCTGTGATCCATCTCCATGGTCCCTTGTGTTCTTTTCTACTCCATTTTGTGCCCTTCCCTCTCCTTTCCCCCTGTCTCCCCCCCCCCATCCGCTGAGTGTCTCTCTCCTATTTAGTTTCCTTATAGTCCCGTTATAAGTGAAACCATTCGATACTTTTCTCTTTCTTTCTGGCTTATTTCGCTGAGTATGATCCCCTCTAATTCCATCCATGTCTCTGCAAATTGCATGTGTTTATCTTCTTTGAATGCTGAATAGTATTCCATTATGTATATGTACCACATCTTTTTGATCCAGTCATCTATTTTTGGACATCTGGGTTGCTTCCATACCTTTGCTATTGTGAACAGTGCCACAATGAACATACGGGTGCAAGTATCCTTTTGGATTAGTGTTTTTGTGTCCTTTGGGTAGATTCCCAAAAGTGGGATTGCTGGGTCGTATGGAAGCTCCATTTTCAGCAGTTTGAGGAATCTCCATTCAGCTTTCCATAGTGGTTGGACCAGTTCACATTCCCACCAGCAGTGTAGAAGAGTTCCCTTTTCTCCACATCCTTTCCAGCATTTGTTGCTGCCTGTATTTTTAATGTGTGCCATCCTCACAGGTGTGAAGTGGTATCTCATTGTGGTTTTGATTTGCATTTCCTTGATTACAAGGGGTGTTGAACATTTTTTCATGTACCTGTTGGCCATTTCTAAATGGAATCACACTAACGAGCAACTAAAGGTCATGAAAGTAACTACTGCAGGGATCAGAGCATGCGGGTTGGGAGAAGACACAAAGACCCAGGAGGAGAAAGGAAGGAGAGAAGCTCCCCCTACTCCCCAAGCCTGGCTCAGGGCTCCACCTTCAGTGAGAAATCACTTGGCCAAGCCCATCTGGGTCATCCGGATCTGTCTGTTCTCCCTTTAAAGGTTTCTGAGAACAAAAAGTACAAAGGTTTATCCTGCAATTTAATCCTGAAATGAAGTAGATGGTTCGGGTGTGTTCTGGCTGCCAGAGACTGAAACGAGGTTTTCCTCTTCCTGCACAAAATGTTCCTGGCAGAGTCCTCTGAGTATCCAGAGGTTTGGGCCAGGATCATACTCCAAAAATTGGAAAAAGACAGGACCTGGGCCCTGTACCCTACTCGGTTAGCATCTCTTCAGATCCTGGATTACAAAATGAACTTTTCACTCTGTGTCCCTCTTGTGAGAACAATTAAAAAATCAGAATGTTTCTGACTTTTTAGAAGATGATCAAGTTTGATCATCTTCTCTCAGTCTGATGGAGTGTTGAAGGAATCTTTAAACTGATAACCTTTGAAGAGGATTATCAATTCATAAATGCATACTTATAAAAACAGGTGGATTTGTGTATATGTGAAGAAACCATTATCACCTGCCTAATGTTAAAACTCTTGCCTTTGAACTTGACAGGCATCCCAGAGGTCTCCAGGAATTCTGCAGCGCCATGGTAGCAGCAAGTTCCCTGAGCACCGTTGCCAATAGGGGCTGAATTCTCAAGGAGGCCTCTTCCTTTTCTGTATTTTCCCTACATGCTGTGCAATGGCACAATAGCAATGCCAAAACCCCTGCTCTAAGAGTCAATGTTTACCTCTTAAAACATGCAGCCACGCATTCCCCCCACCTCCTCAACAAAAACCTGTTCAAAGAGTTTAAAACACAACATCTCAAATTTTAACATCAATCACCTGGAGGTCTAGAAAAAATGACGTTCTGATTCAGTAGATCTGGGTAGAAGGTCTGAGCTTCTGCAATTCTAACACTCTCCCGGGATATGTCAGCACTGCTGATTTGTGAACCACGCCTCAAGTAGCGAGAGCCTAGAAGAACATTCTGTTTTTCTTTTGAATATTTTTGAAGAGTGTTTGGTCCCTAGAAAAAGTTGTCCCTTCAAAATGCCTCAGTGTTACTGACAAGGCCTCTGAGAACTCAGTCCCTGCCGACAAGCTGTTCTGGGCACTGCTGCAGAAATTCTCAAACAGATGGGGCTGGAGTTAGGAACGCTGAGCACACCATGTGCGAGCTGTTCTCGAGGCTGCGTGGCTTTCGCTCACCGTACAACACAAATCCAATATTGTATTGACCTAAGGGCTCCCTCTCAAAATTTCACATAAAAATGAATTTTACCGACGCTCTTTAACTAAATATGCTCGTCCCTGAGACTAGCAAGCTCATTTTATTTAGTCTCAAAATGGCTATTTTCCTTTGGTTAATTTCATTTATTGTATGGGGTAAGAAGTTTTAAATGCTAAAGGACATAAACAGAAGCAGTTTAATTGCCTATTTAAATTCTGTATTTGATTGAGCAGAAGCAATTCTTGTTACTCTGCCTCTATTCAGAGTTTTCATTTTCTGCTTGGAGAATTCGCTCATTTTAATGTTCCCCCCAACAAAACTACTGTGGATAATGCAACTTTCCAAGCATGTTTTACTGTCTAGGACAGATACAGTAAGGGATATTGAACTAGGCAACTTTCCAGACACTTCAGAAATGTTTAATATGTATTACCTTTTACCCAAAAAGTGTATCTATGTATTGTCTTAGGGAGAAATATATCTAACTTGGAATAAAATAAAAATAAACCTATGGTTATATGTGAATTAAACTAATTTTTAGATTTATGCCTTTCATTAATTTTTAAAAACTACCTGCCTAGATCAAATCTTTGCCACTACATTTCACTAATGCCTTTCTGGTTTCTATTCTTGTCTCTAGATGATATGTATTCTGATTAGACATCTACTCCAATGCACACTTACCAAAACAATCGCCTTAACTCTAAGAAGATTAAGACCTTAAGATTTACCATATCATTCTCCTATTTCAAGACATTTGCTCAAAATCTATAACTCTCAACCTGCCACTCAATACTCTTCATCAAATAAATTAACATCAAAACCTCAGAGCTGGAAACCAGTCTATTCTTCAGCAGAGCAAAATAAGAAGCCCTCCATCAATAATTTAGTCTTAGGGGGCCTCTCTGGTGGCGCAGTGGTTAAGCACTGCGCCATGGAGCTGTCAGCAGCAGCAACGTGAGTTCGACCCCAGGCCAGGGAGATTCCCCACATGGCACGGCAGACCTCTCCTGCCTTGCCCGCTGCTCCCCTCAGCAGTGTATTTCCGTCGATCTGCCTGTTCTGCTCCCCACTCTGTCTCTGGTGAACCCTCTCGCTGCCCCATGCCTCTGGCCTGCACCCCAGCTTGTATCCATAAATAATCTTTTTTTAAAATAATAATAATAATTTAGTCTTAGTTGTTTTACTTCATACTGATCTGTGAATTTAATTTCTGTAGTAGTTATTTTCTTCTTCAGTGAGTTTTGGTGGTTTGTGTCTTGCAAGGAATTATTCCATTTCATTTAAGAGGTTAATATATGGGGTAGTCTTTCATAATATTCTCTTGTTATACTTTTAATGTATGTTGTGTGTGTAATGATATCACCTTCATTTTTGATATTGTAATGTTTCTACTCCCTTGTTTTCTAGTCCCCTAAGATAGAATCATAGACTATTAATTTGAAGTCTCTCTTCCTTTCTAATACAGGCACCTAATGACATATTTCCTCTAAGCCCTGCTTTAATTTTACCCCACAAATTTTGACAGGTTATGCTTTCATTTTCATTTAGTTCAAAATATTTTCAAATTTCCTTCAATATTTTATCTCTGGCTTATGAATTATTTAGAAGCATGTTATTTAATTTCTAAGAAATTTGGGAATATTTTAGATATTCATGTTATTGATTTCTAATTAATTCCATCATGGTTAGAGAATATACTTTATGTGATTTCAGTATCTTTAAATATGATAAGGTTATATTGTGACATAGTATATTGTGTATCTTGTTAAGTGTTCCATATGCATAATTGAAAATAGTGTGAAGGATTATTGTTCAGGTCTTCTATGGTCTTGTTTATTTTTTGCCCACTTGTTCTATTTCTGAAAGTGGAAATTTGGAGTTACAGAAACCAGTTTTACAATCTTTTTGAAACAACAAAAAATATGGGCAAAACACATGCAACAATTTTTAAGGCACTGGATGTCAGACAATGAAGGCTGCAATCCATGAGAGGTATGGAAAAAATGAGGTAAATCCTATAACTTCCCCTTTTATTCCTTGAGGCAGTTATCAGGCCAAGATCAGAGAGTAGGGATATCAAAGCAAAGCCCAGTGGATTCTCCTAATTAAGGAGATTAAATTCGAGCTCCAGATAGATCACAGTGACTAGAATTTACAGTGTAAGTAGCAAGGATGAGGAAACTGCCCAGATTAGGGGACCTCAGAAATCTGCAGAGGATCCACTTTGAGTATTCTTGAAAAGTACTAATTATTGCATGTATGTAAGCAAACTACCTAATGCTAGGAAATAACCATCCTAAAGCTTTTAGAATTCACACAGGACCTGGCACCTGGTCTGTTGCCACCAATCAGAGTGGAAAATCTCATTACACATGGAGCATCTTTTAGAGTGCTCACAAGTATCTTATTTCAGTAGTGGGAGATAGTTAACCTTAGGTTAAATTCTGCTCTTATCATGCCTAAAAAAGTATTAAAAGCAAAGCACAAAAAGATCAGACTTTCTCAAGAGTGATAATGGAAACTGAGAATGTAGTACTTCAGCAACTTACAGTAAGCTTGTGATATTCTGTGAACATTAATTTATCTAGCTTTGAAAAGTCACCAATTTCTCAAGGGTGAGCCACTGGAAATAAGATATTTGTAGGAAAAAGACTGGGAATAACTGAAGAACACTAGGGTTCTTTTTCCTAATGTTGACTTAGACAAAAGTTTTTAAAGATGTTAATGACAGCATTAAAGGAAGTTACTTGATGTTTTTTTTTTTCACTGAGCAACAGGTTTCCTAGGGAGACAGTCTGTGTGAAGGAAAGGAAACAACCAGGAAGCTTAATGGAAGATTTAAGAAATAATCTTGGCCCCTGCTCTGTACAGAAAAGGCTCACAACCACAGCAATAGCAGTATCTCAGAGCACAATGCTGTCCCCAAATCACTGTCCTCTACCTCTCCCCCACTGTAGAAAAGGGGCAAAATGTATGCCCATTCTATCTCAAAGACTTCTGGGAGCATAAAATACTCCACTGGTGCTTAGATTTTTCTCTCCCACCATTCTGGTAAGTCTCTTCAGAGCAAAGATTTAAGGGTTGACCAGGCTGAGCCATCCATGAAAACCTATGGCAGAAAAAAAGAAATTACAAAATGTGTAAAAATATTTCTGCCATTTTAATTTTAGAACATTAGAAATAGAGTTTTCAAATCAAAAGCAGCCCAATAGCTACAAGCATCTAGCTATTAGTTTATCTAATAGACTGCATAAATGAAACTGCACTCATTCTCCCTCCAAAAAAAATAAGAGCGGAGAGAATTGTGTCATTTCACAAGACGATTTTTTTCAAAGCCTTTGACTATCCACTTTTAAAAGGATGACATTCGATAAGAGCTAAAAGTTTTACATTATTCACTCCTCTTTGAACTTTTCTTGAGTGTGGTATCTGATCATAGTGTTTCTGGATAGGTTCCCTTTGTAAACAGCTGCCCAGTCATCCATTAAAATGACAAGCGAAGGGCCACATGGTGGGCTAAGTGCACTTAGCACAGCACTGACAGCAGAGATGACAAAAAGGTTTCATCTAGTCACTTTCAAAGCTACCTCTGTACCTGCAAGGTATATGGGCAGACTTTCAAGCTAAAGCAGAGTCATCTTTGAAACTCCAGGAATTGGAATAGAATCATGAAGCTATGGTTTCAGGTGAATAAAAGTGATTTTAAATGGCTATTAGAAACCTAAGAATGCAAAGTTTGTAGGAGGATTTACTCCAGTAAAACTCCAATGATTACCTCTTGACAATGGGTTAAACTCTCCTTTTTATGCAGCGTTTGGATATCATTGAGTGGACAACATCATCCATTGTTGTCTCTACTTACAAACAAAGCTAAATTATTTATAATAAGTCAAGATGGATGGCAAAGAACTGTAGGTAACCTCACTGGGATTTTTATAGCCAACAATCATTAATACTCATGGTTCAGATTGTTCAGAAGTCAAACTCTGTGGAGCAAAGTTTGACAAAGACAAATGTGAAAATTTTGCTGTTTTGACACAGGACTTTTAAGGAACTCCATTTTCAGCTAATGTGAGCAACAATGAGCTCTTGCTCATAGGAAGTAAACACTGCGCGCTTTCTAGCTATTTAACAGCAAAAATAAATTAAACCTGTGAACAAATCCATGTATTTTTAACTTATTTCAAATAATTACAGGTTCGGGCCTCCCTGGTGGCGCAGCGGTTAAGCACTGCTCTATGGAGCTGTTGGCAGCACGTAATGCAAGTTCGATGCCCAGCCAGGGAGAGTCCCACATGGTGAGGCAGACCTCTCCTGCCTCGCCCGCTGCTCCCCTCAGCAGTGTATTTCTGATCTGCCTGTTCTGCTCCCCGTTCTGTCTCTGGTGAGCCCTCTCGCCACCCCATGCCTCTGGCCTGTACCCCAGCTTGTACGTATAAATAAAATAAATCTAAAAAAAAATAAATAATAATAATAATAATTATAGGTTCACAAAAATGTACAAAAATAGAATAAAATAGAATTCCATGAACTTTCATTCATCTTCCTTAATGGATACATACTATATACACTTTCTCTCCTTTGCTTTTTCATGTAATATGCCCTGAAGATCTCTCGAAAGTAGAATGTACCAGTATCCATCAGTCCAGTTTATAATGCATGGCTCTCCATTGTGTGGATTTACCTACACCATGGTTTCTTCAACAAATACTAATGATAGACATCAGGGTTGTTTTACCAGTCTTTAACAGCAAGTACTATAATTAATAGCTTTGTGTCTAAATCTTATATTTTTAACAGCTGATTTTAGGGGTGTTTTCTTAAAAGGGGTAGTAAAATTGGGCCTCCTTGGTGGCACAGGGATTGGGGATCTCAGCGCTATCAAGCTACTGCAGCATGAGTTAGATCCCCCCCCAGGGAGTGATCCATATGGCGCAGCAGACCGTTCCTGTCTCGCCCGCTGCTCCCCTCAGCAGTGTACTTCAGTCGATCTGCCTGTTCTGCTCCCCACTCTGCCTCTGGTGAATCTTCTCACTCCCCTACCTCTGGCCTATACCCGAGTTCCTGTATACATAAAGAAATCTTTAAATAAAAAGGCAATAAAATATCAAAACAGGTTAAGTTGACATTGGCACATTACTAGACTACAAATCTTATTAATTTTTCACCAGTTTTTACAAGAACTCACTGTGTGTGTATAACTATGATTTTTATCTACAAATTGTATTAAACTTTCAGTAAATGGATTATTCTAACCATATATTAGAGTGTATCCAGTCAATAGTTGATCAGTTAGAAGTGACAAGTAGTAAATTTGATGATTCTAGTTGTGCTGCTGAGAATTTTTGACAACATTCTGCTCTTTAATTTTATTTGGTTATTGAGTTGATTTTTATTGTTTTAATTTCCATGGAAATAAACAATATAAATCTTTGAAATAAATGCAAAAGTTTTTAAATATCAGCCTAAACTGAAATATCAAAACTGGAGCAGATGGAAGCATCATTTAGCCTGTGGAAAAACTCTATCAGTAAAAGGTTTATTCAACAATAGTTCAAATTTTTCATTCTGGGAATCAAATTTTCAACATTGAGTCTCAAGAGAGACCCAGAAATGTTTTAAAATTCAACTAATTAAAGATTGAATGATTCAAAACTTGTAGCAAATTTAGGGAGTGTCCATTAAAAGTATATAAATACTTGGCTACAGTATAGAAGATAAAAACTTGTCACAGTAATGGGTACACTAATTGATGGTTATCAAAAGCTGAGGCCCATTTTGGAGAGGAGAAAACCTATTTCAAAGAAAACTGAAATTGTACAATAATCACAAGCAATCAGTACAGGAGCTGGATGTTGTTAAAACATCAATACCCACAAAACTATCCCTGCAACTAAAGAAGATTTTGGTGACTCGTATATGGTCTGAAAAACCCAGGTAAAGCAACTAACCAACATCATTATACTGCATTTACCCTACTCACAGGAACAATCTTTACCATATCCTCATGCTAAGTAAAATAAGTCAGAAGGAGAAAGACAAATATCAAATGATTTTACTCATATGAAATATAGAGAAACAAAGCAAAGGAACTAACAAAGCTAAACCAAACCAACGCTAGAAATATGGCTGTAGAATTGAAAGTACGAGAAGGAGAGGGAGGATAGAGGTGAGAACAAAGTGGGGAGGCAGCCCAATGGACTGATGTGGTATGTGCATTATGTACTCTGTGTACTTTGGTGGTGTGTGTGGTGTGATAACAAATATTTGAGGAAGTGCGAACTTACTCCCTAAGTTATACACAGTGTAGCAAACCAATGTTGCCTCAATACAATAAGAAGTAAAACAGAAGGAAGTACATTATAGGACTAGAACAATTTATGCTCTCTAAAATCACTCACTTTTTGAAAATTAAACTTAATATTTAATATATCTGTTTCAGAAAATTATTAATGTTTATGGTGTATATATGTTGACTAAATCTTATTTTTTTCACGGGACTCCAGAATTTTCATTATTATCTCTAGAACAGCAACTTCACATGGTATGAATGTTTCCAGAGAACAGAAAGCTAGGACACTCCCAAACTCAACACTGAAGCTATCACAATTACAACACCAAAATCAGCCAAGGACTGTGTAATAAAGGAAAACTATAAGACAATATAACTTGCTTGGATATGTGGGAAAAAAAATTCCAGACATGATAAAAAAAAAAAAAAAGCTGGACAGAAACTACATCCTAACCACATTGGGCTTATCACAGAGATGCAAGAGTGGCCACCACTAGAAAATCTCCAGTGTGATTCATCATACTAATATAGGAGGGCAAAACTCCTGGATAGTGACACAAAGAGCATTTTACAAAATTCCACACCCATTCAAGATCAAAAACAACAACCGTAACTTGACAAAGACATTGTAAGAAATAGAACAGAACTGCCTTATTATCATTAAGGTTATCTACCCAGAATCTATAATGGCTAAACATTAGAAGCATTCCCTTGAAAATCAAGAACAGGAGACTGTTGCCCACTACCACTATGTCCATTGCACATTGTTTAGGTAATTCTGAACAGAGCATTAATCCAAAAAGGAGGAATAAGAGGAGAAACAACATAAGGATCAGAAAGGAGAAAATAAAATTCTCATTATTGGTATTAGATATCTACTTAGAAAACTCAGTCTACAAACTACAATAATAATGAGTTAACCAAGGCTGAGATGCAAATATTCAAAAGTTATTTTCATTTCTAGATACAATGTCAATAACACAAGTTAGAAATTATAATTTTAAAAGTGAAACCAATGTAATGGCGACAACAAAAAGGATAGTTAGGAATAAATTTTACAAGCTATGTTCAAGAAATTCGCAGAAAACAATTCTAAATGCTATTGAAAGCCATTTAAGATGATTTAAATATACACAGTTAATGGATAGAAAGGTTCAAGAGACTTCAGTTTAATATAAAGGTTGTACATTTATAAATATGTTTCTATATACATTATTTACAATGTTTGTCAACATCCAAACATTGTCAATTTGAACTATTTCAAAATGTCTGTAGAAAAGTGCAAAATATGTAGCTAGAAGATAGTGTGGGGACCAATAAAATTTCAAAACCTGTTATAAGTCTACAGTAATTACAGTATTGTTTAATTGGATGTCAGGATAGACAAATTGTTCAGAGGAAACCAATAGAGCTCACAAACGGCTTCATATCAATGTGGAATATAAGCAAGGGAAATGATTACACTAATTTTATGGAACGAGAGGCCAAGTTTGATCCGTAACGCACACTGTACATGAAATTGATTCCAGGTAATTTTTTAACCAATTATGTTGACTAAGACTTTTAGAAAGAAACTAAAGCATATTTTACAACCTTATAGGAGGAAAATCCATCTTAAACAAGACAATAAAGTTCTAACCATAAAAGATTCAATATTATGTCCAAATTTAAAACTTCTGTTAAATGAAACACATCAATGTGAAAAGAGAAGCCAGAAGAGAAAGAATATGTTTACCACACGTATAGTTGACAAATGGTGAGTATTGAGAATTTTATACAAAAATCTAAAAGCCTCCTAAAAACAAATTTCAAAAAAGATAAGCAGCCCAACAAAGGGGAAAATAGGCAAATCTTTGAAAAGGTATTTATTTCCCTGAAGAGTAATTACTAGTGGATATTAGATGTTCCACTAGTAATCAGGAAAACGTAACTTACAATCATAGTGAAATATCACTTACACCTGTTAAATGGGTGTTAAAAAAAAAGATACCTGACAATAACAGCTTTTGTTGTGAGTGTGCATTAATGGAAATTTTAAACCCCACTGGTGGGTGTGAATTCATTCAACCACTCTGAAAAATAATTCAGTGTCCTATAAAGCTAAACAGGTAAATATACTTTGTCAGTAATTCTTCCCAGAGTCCATATACCCATTCATTGCCCCTTCTACTAATAGAACACCCTCAAGGTTAGCTGGACACATGGCTACCCACCTACTGAATCTAGTCTACTAATCTCTGCAGGTAGATGTGACTAGATGACTAAGTTCTGGCAACAGGATGTGCGAAGAAGTGACTTGTGCAATTTCCAAGCCATCTCTTTAAAGATTCCAGATTCTCCCCACTCTATTCTAACCCCCGAGTCAGGACATGGATGGAGTCAGGAGGAGCCCAGACAATTTAAACAGTGGTATCGGTAGTGTTTTAGTTAACATTGTAGCCTTGTTCATTTGTCCATTTTCCTTCATAACTGATGTGTTCTTTTGTACACTTCAGATATAGTATAGTTTCGAGTTAAGGGGAAAAAAATAAAAAGAAGCTTTCTCTTTGGCGTTCTACAAATCTGTGGGGCCTATGTGTACAAACAGTGAATACTGTTCCTGCTGGACAGGTCGGAGTCACACCCAGCTGAACCATGAGGCTCAACCAGATTTCTGGTAGCCCCAATGGGAAGGCCATCCTCTCTGCCCTCATTGCACGTGGATGAGAACGGTACTCTTTATTATAAATAGTCTCATATGCAAGAGCTCAAGACTTTGGTCAGATTCCTATTTCCTTCATAGTTCCCTCTACCTCCACCTCATAGATCCAACCTTAATATTTCAGTCCTTAATATCCCCATTGGGCTGCCAGTCCCTGTATTTCCTTGGAAGTTCCTAATCCTGCTTTTACAGCTTTGGTCTACCAAGTAGTCTACCAAGCACCTTTGATTCTACCTTTCTCTCTTCCCTCAGTCAAGCCTTTCAGAGACATTTCTTCACACCTGGAATAGTTCTCTTTCAGAAACCAACCTCAAATATATTACCAAGCTACTCTGCAGAAAAGGGTAGTGTTTAAACAGAGGCTGCCCCCTAACATATTGGACTGGGAGTTACTGGTGTCCAACAAAGTCCCTTCATTTTAATCATCTGCCTCCAGTCCAATACTGATAATATCAAACTCGACATGAGATGAAGGTGATTCCTCCTGCACCAAAGCTCAGGGCTCACGGGACTGATTGCAATAGTTCTTATCCCTTCATACAGCTCACTCTGCCCCACTGCCTCACAATGATCAGTTTTCTTTTCCCACGCCACTCATCTCTAGCTCTTTGGCAATCTCAGTTCCGTGACTGTGATGTCTAGCTCATCCAGTTCTCTAACATACCTTAATTTGTGACCTTCTAGCAAAGGATCTCCTTGGACCGTTGCCCCAAGGACTGGTCCCTCCATCCAGCTGCTAGGACTCTATTTACTTTCCTTCTGAATCTCTTCCTCATACTGACCCAAGAGACAGTTTGGGGCCTGGTTCAAGGTTCTAGGTAACAACTACAAGTATATGCATTGTGGAATATCCCTCTCTCTGGCATCTTGTTCTTTTTTGATTGAGATACCAAGTGGACTTGTTTTTTAACCTGGTGCGATATTTCCCAATGGAATCAAGATTCATTCTTTTGCAGTCAAAATCTAATCCCTATTGTCTGAAATAAAAACTGGCAGCCACCATTTCCTACTTTCCTAACTATTGAGCAGCCTTCTGAAGTTATATTAATCATAATAATTAATATTTTCTGGGTACATACTATGTGGGTACCCACTATGTGTTTGGCGCTACATTTAAATCACTTTGCAGATATCATCCGCTAAAGATATACAACCCAATGAGGAAGATAGTAGCTTATCACTAGATAAGAGAAAGTGAGTTTAAAAGAGGCTGCCTTGCTAATATTTGGCAGAGCATGGATTCTAATCCTGACATACTTATAGCAGAACCTTAAAACCTTGAATTCAGCACTGAAAAACAGGTAAAACAGCAATGTTCAGTTTGCTGGGAGTGCTCAGTGAGTACACAGAAGCAAGCAATGAAAATTGGCTGTCCATCACTAGATGCTAGCCTCCAGTCAAAATCATTACCTCATCAAATGTATGACTCATCAAAGATAATGTCACAGTTTACATCTTAAGAACGGTTTTATTCTTACAAAGAGATGCCAGGAAATAAGCATTACTCTAAAAACTCATTTAAATTTTGGGGGATGGCCTCCCTAGGGGCACAAGGGGTTAAGTCTCAGCACTATGAAGCTATCCATAGCCACTGCAGCATGAGTTCGAACCCTGATCCCTGGCCAGGGAGCTCCCACATGGCACAGCAGACCTCTCCTGTCTCGCCCACTCCTCCCCTCAGCAGTATATTTCAGTCTGCCTGCTCTGCTCCCCACTCTGTCTCTGGTGAATCCTCCCACCACCACCCCCACACACACACCTCTGGCCTATGTCCCAGCTCTCGTATGCATAAATAAATAAATCTTTAAAAATAAATAAATAAATAAATTTGGGGGGTGGGGAAGATATGCTTGGCTCCCTCTACACTAACAAAAGAATTTATATGTATATATATTTCATAAAAGACAATATTATAATCACTCCCTTGCATATACTCACAGCCTCTCTATATAGAGAAATACATTAGATACATACATACATACATACATACACATAGGAAGCCCTTCCTCTATATTAACAAAAGAATTATGTATATAATATATATATATATATATATATATATATACACACACAAAAATTATATATATACACACACACATACATATAAGTATATATGATAAAGGGCAATATCATAATCACTCTCTGGCATACATTCCCAACCCCTTTCCAACTTTCTGCATACATATCTGTGCAGCTAATATAGCTGGAGGAAAGCATACAATCACACTGATTGATCCTACTTTAAATTCATGACCTTAAAAGTCAAGTCGATTCTTATCTTATGGCTGCCAGACAATTGTATTAAACTTTCCTTGTTCATTTGCTCTCCTATTCTGCTAGATAAGTAAAATGGATTCTCATTATTCACTGTAGTTATGTTCATCAAGTGTCATGAACGCCGAGTAAATGCTGAACCAGTAGTCCTAAGAGAAAATCAGAATTAGATTTCTGCAAGCCTTTGGCCATACCATTCTCATCAACTGATCAGTCTATAATCTCATTTTATGTGTTCTGTATAAAAGCATCTTATTAAATGTATGTTATTCATTCATTAACATTGAACTCATAGGCATTGTAAGTCATGCCTGAAGGAAGCTTATCTAACACGAGTATTTTCTCTAAGGCACATCAAAGCCTTCTCGAGCTAAGAAATACTCCACAGCATTCTACCACTGTGCTTGGGGTGGCATTTTAAACATTGAAAGCATCGATAAAAAAAATACAAAAATGCTAAAAATGGACCATTAAACAGACCACCAAAAGACCTGGCTTACAGTATGAGAACCGAAACCAAAAAGGCAGCACTTCACTTGCTTGATGTCTTCAAGCAGCACACACTTTGGACAACTAGGTATCTGCAAATGACCTTGGCAGCACCCGAGTACTGACTTGTGGGTTACAAGTTAATTTTCTTACTTTTATTTTTTATTAACTTTATTAATTTATTATATCATTATTCAGTTTGGGACAGTATTTGATTTCTTCCCTCATGTGGACCCCATAGTCCTCCCACCACCATAGACCCCCCCCACCATAGTCCCTTGTGCTTCTCCCTCCCCTGTTTTGACCCCTCTCTCTCCCCCTTCCCTGCTGTATGCCTCAGATCTATGGTCAGCTTGCAAATTAATTTTAACTAGTAGTCACCTACAAATACAAACTCCATAAATAATGAAAATCTACATTTTTACATCCTCTCATCTCAAACCTTCATCTCCTCTCTACCATTACTCAGTCTCAGGCCTCTGTTTCCTACCTCTCCCAGAAAATTGAAACTATCAGAACTTCTGAGTTCCTGCCACCAGCCTACCAGGGTTTCAGCATCTTCTCCTAAATACTCTACCTACCTGCCCACTATCAGAGACAAGTTCCCCTTATTCCTGTTTAAAGTCAGCCCCCCTGTCCATCAATGCACTAAGACCCCATACCTTCCCACCTTCTCATGGCTATTGCTCTCACTGCTCTGCCCTTTCTGCCAGTTATCAGTTTTTTGTTCCCTGGGTCATTTCTATCCACACCAAAATGTTGTGCTTTTTCTTTTCTTGGCAATCTTTCTGGAAGTCACTTTATGTATGATTAAAATATTAATACATTTTAGAAAAAAAATCCCTATGTCTGTAATACTAAAGAAATAATTATTAAACCATGAGATTATTAATTGCAGCAATATCTATAAAAGTAAAAAGACAATTGAAAGCAACCTAAACAAACAGTAAAGTGTTGGTTAAATATATACAATAAAATACTACACAAACATTATAAACTGCTAGTTATTATTTAGTAATGTAGAAATAATCATCATAACATAAGCAAAAGTAATCTTAGTACTCTAATTAAAAGTGACAAAATATTCTGCTAAACTGTGAGGCCATTTGTTCTCAGCTAGATTGAGATGGAAACCCATGGAAGTTCCTCTAGATCTTGGCTCAGGTGGTCACACTAAAACTATACATGTTTCACTAACTTGTTTCTAGGGTATACAAAAACAAGGCAGGATTGCAATATCTCCTTCCTTTAGATACACTCTATTTCATGGTTAAAATAGGAATCTCACTAAAAGGTATTCAGTCTAACAAAATGGCTGCAAAAGTAATGCTCAAGATCACCCTCCCTCCCCTTAGGAAGAGACCATGGAGACTTAGATCCAGTATGCCTGGTGGAATAAGAACAAACAGCTCTTCGATAGCAAAACCAACCATGAACTGGCTTTAAAAAAAAAAATGCAATATCAAAGAGCCAGGGAAGCCTTTTTGAGGCAGGAAGAGTTGTGTTTGTAGTAGGCCGAAAAGCTCAAAGCCAGACAGCAGTTTTGATTCTCACAAATGGTGACCATGGCAACTGCTCAGCACATATTCTTCACCAGATGTTTTGAGGTGACAAAATTTCCCAAAACCTAGCTCAATTCCCCAAAATAATTAAGACTATTATCAGACTCTAAAAGTTATCTTTGTAAAATATTAAACAATAGTCCACTACATGAAAAAAAAATAAGAATAAGCACTAGAATTTAAATTGAATGCTGCTTTTATTTTCAAAATCCTTAAGTAAATCAGGCTTTTCATTTTCACAGCAATCTTGGGCTTCTTAGCTGTCTGGAACCCTGTTTTACAGGTGAAAAAAGGATTAAGTGCTCAGTGGGATTAAATGCCTTGCTCAGTCACATTTCTGATAAAATGCCCAGGTGAGAGCCCAGAGCAGCTGCTCCTGGTTCGTGGCTCCCAGCTTCATGCCTGGCTGTGGAGTTTTTTCTGGTCTTTGAAGATGTGCACCCCAAAGCCATCACACACCATCCCTCCCACCTCTTTTTCACTCTCCCCAAACACATACCACTGTACTTTTACAAATTCTACCAACCCTTTTCTACGGTCTGCCTGAAAACGCTGCGTGAGTCAAGTTCAAAGACTAGATTCTACCGTTACAGGAAATACATGTTTGGGTTAGGTAAGTGTTTAATAAGTGTTCTTCAAGCCACACAAGTTATTCTTCTAACTCTATCTTCCCCTAAAAATAAAAATAAACATTTCTACAATGAGGAAAATGATTCACTTTTAGTATTTTTTAAGTTACATCCTTTTCTTGCCTATGTCTGTTTGTGTAGCATGACAATTTTGACCCCTCCATAATCCAGTCTTTGCCTGGGTTCCTGATTTCTGACGGGTCAGCTTCCCTCTTTGCTCAAGGGCTCTCCCACTTGTCCTGTGTCAACCTCAGGCCCTCCAGAAATGAACCTCATTACCATAAACTTGCTGACTGACTTGGGCTCAGAAACTCTGGGGATGTTTTCTGGAGGTCCACCCAAACCAAGTATGGAAATAGAGAAAGACGTAGGGTTTTATGGGAAAATAACAAAACAATATGCAAACAATATAACAAAACAAAATGCTGAATATGACTAAGTATATACTTTGAAATGAATCTATACAAGTTTGTTATAAGCATGTAGGACATCTGAGCCAGGTCAGGGCCCAGGGACCTTAGCACTCATGACCTCTGACCCAGAGGTCTGCTTCGCTGCTCCAGGCAGAACCGCTTTTTAACTGTCTTAGAACACCGGGAAAATTCTTAACTGACACTGACAGCAATGTCCAGCCACATCTCTTCATGCACCTGAGGGAGCAGGAACCCTCAGGTTTGTAGGGAGATTTGAAACCAATGAATTTTCAGATATTTCTGCTAGACTAAGGGTCCCCACAGGAAGCCAGACTGAAGGGGGAAAGTCTAGAAATCCAGAGAGAAAATCCCTGTGACTAAAGAAGTTTGGCCAATCGGATCTGACCGGCAGCAATGCGCAGGCGCCAGCTAGCAAGCTTGTCCGGTGCGTCCCTGAGCAAGCGCTCCCACCTACCTGCCCCCATCCCAGGGAGCGGCGGACTCCAGGAAGGAGAGGGCTGTGATCCAAAGGAAGGAACTGTGTCATCTGCACCCCAGTCCCGATGGGCAGGAATCCAGAGGGGATGGGCAGCAGTCTATCCCAGGGAGTTGGGGCCTGGAGAAGGGGGGCAGAGCATTGTAGAGCACGTGGGCTTTTCTTCTACGATATAAGTCACTATCCCCCCCTCTAGATACCTCTGGAAGTGATCTTACTTCCCAGAAATGCAAACCTACTTCGAACTCCTGAGGAACATTTTGAAAGAAGGACCATGAAGGGAGAACTGAAATTTTGCTGGGAAAAGAAGTGGGAAGGCAGAGCAGGGACGTCATACGGATGTGGGGCAGTGCAAGCAGAGGCAAAGGAGACTGGTCAGGAACTGAAAAGCCGGTGTCATGGGTGCTGCTTTGAATCTTGAATTCTTCCTCTCAAAAGGGTCAAAGATAAGGCTTAGCCAGAGTGGATGAGGGAATTTTCCCAGGCCAATCTGGATCCTCTTCCTCATGTCCCATGCATCGCTGATCCATAAGGCACACCCTCACTGGGTGTCCCCTTCTTACTTTGGGACCTTATTTCTGAGACTTGGACTTCACTTAGGCAGCTGCTCACACAATAGCCTCTAAGTACAGTGCCCTTCCCAGTTATCCGACGGAGGGCTGGCTCTCCTGCACTGTGCTGTGAGCTTTGCCTGCCCGCTCCAGTCCAAGCTGCTATGCCTGTTTCTGTGTTCTCTTTGGCAACTGCATTCTCTCTTTGGAGCCCACTGTCTTACTCTGGTGATCAAATAGGGTTAAATCCAGTTCAGCTGCTGAATACCAGCTCAAAAAGATCTCTGTTGGACAAAAATGGGGATGTGATTATAATATGAGCACAAAAAAAAACTCTTGCTTGAAATTTGAGGTGAAAAGTGTTCCTAATTAGTCAAAAACAGAAACATCAATCTATTCCTTTGGCAACGATAAGCAGCACGCCCCTTTGTAAACCTCCATTCCTTTTGCCTTTCTGCAGTGACTAATGGCAAATACATTTTGCCAATTTTACTCCTGTCATTTAATGCAAATCTCCACAAAGCAGGTCCTCAGGCTTTGCTGCCTACTTCCCTGGTCGTTTTGCTTCTTTGCTTCTTAACTTGCCAGTTAGTACCTAACTTGCCTAATACCTAGTCTATAGGTAACCTGGACTCTTGGTGTCTCTCTCTGTGTACCCTTCAGAGGGTCAGTATGATCCAGAAAACAGGATTCTAGTGTCACAGGAAGAAGGATCTGGAATGTGTGGTCAGGATGTTGTACTCCAGAAGTTGATTAAAGTTAAGAAGGAAAAGCAGATACCATAAGTCTGTATAGACATGTCAAGTTTCTGGGACCATAGAGCTTCTGGAGTTGAAAGATAACCTTTGACAAAGGTCCCAGGACACTAACAAAAACACACTGCTGGTTCTTGTTCTGATGAACTGGTTGGGTGAATTTGGACAGGTCACTGACTTTCTAAGCTTGGTTCTTTATCCAGATTTTGGGTGGGGGCAGGGGTGCGGAAACTGAAAAGAGTAATTCTGGGAACTCTGTGAGCCTGGAGAGGTGGGGACAAAAGAGAAGAGCAGGAGGTGCTGAGAGGACTCTGCATGAAGGCTTAACTCTGTGCAGCCATGTTTGATAATACCTGCCACATCTGTGTGGTCTGTGTAAGCTCTTGATGCTGTTTTTTTTGAGATTCCTTTACTCTGTCCCACAAGGGGCATTCCTCCATATCTGTTTTCTCACCACCATTTCCCCTAATAGACTGAATAGCATGGAGTAGAAAGTTTCCTGACTGTAAAATGTCCTAAAGTCTGATGCCAAAGCAGCTTCATTTTGTCATTTTCTTCAATATTTTATTGAAAAGGCATTTTTCATTGAAAAATTATCAAATTAATGTCATTCTCCTATTGAACACATTAGATAATGCCCCATTGTCAACAAATTAAACCAAACTCCTTGGCAAGAAATCTGCAATTCTTCATGATCTGGCCCAAATCTATCTTTCCAATGTAATATTACATCACTCATCACTCCCTCTCACTGTAATTATTCTGGCTCCTTCAGAGAGCCTTGAATGTGCTAAATACTCTCATGCCACTGTATTTTTGCTTATATTTCACTCTCTCTCTCCTCCTTAGAGCACACCTCTATCATAATTTTTTTCATCATCACCTTGTTTCCCCTTCTCCCTCTTTCTTCCTCAAAAGGCACCTGTCTTCACTGCTCTATACTCCTGAAATTCGACCTCACTTATTCTCACTTTTGTACATAGATAACCTTTTATTATTTAACTTTCCAAGTGTTCAAAGTGTTTTGTATTTTGGGAAGGTTCTCACATTTCTTTCATACTCCCCATGTTGACACAGACCACACTGTGGCAGCTCAAAAATGCTGACTTCAAATAAAAGACAAGAGAACATACTGACCAACACTTTTGAAGATGTGCCAACTTTGCATTTTCTTTCTAAGTCTGCCACATCTCTTCACTGAGCCCTTTTCCATCCTTGCTTAGCCTTCCCCTTTCAGCGGTCCAGCCAGTTTTCCAGCATTAATGGTGCTATTGCATTTCAAAAGCAGAAGACAACTGAAGACAATTTTCCAGATATTAGCCAAAGAGAAAAGCAATTTTCTAAATATTTCTCTCAGGATGTCTGAATCTGTCTTGTTGAGGTTAGACTAAAATGTCATGAAAGGACAAAATGAATGGCCTAAAGTTATACCTCTAGAGAAATGGATCAAGAGTTAGCAACTATGTAGTCCATCCTATTTTCCATTGACACAGCATTATTCAGAGTTTAAAATGGAGTTTTTAAGAAAGCTGACAAAGCAGGTAACTCAATACAGCTTTCATTTTTCCGAATGCCTTTTAAGCAATAAATTAATGTCTCAGAAGTCTTGGTTTATCCATCTTCTCTAAAGAAATCCAACTTGAGTTTCCTCTCTCCACCTGAGACTTCCTTCAGGAATAAGAGTTGAGAAAGATGTATTGCAGATAATTGAAGGGCTGAAAGCAGAGAATGATTTTTAAAGTCTTAAGGAACCTACAGATACCACTTGAGATCATTCCCACCAACTATTCCTAGAACACATATTTACATAACATAGTAGTATACATCAGAATACAAAGTTTTGATGTATATATACTGTTAGTATGCCCTTAAATTTGAAAAGATAGACTTGAAAGTAATGCTGTACTTTTGACTGAAGAAATCCTATCTCAAGCCACAAAATTATTAACACGAACTGGGGTGAATTTTACTCATATTCTCTCCTGGCATTCTTCAATCTTTCAATATAGAACCAAAAACTCAAACTTTCCTAGTTAGGATAAATTCATCCTGCTGAGAAATACAAACTTTTTTAAAACAAATAAACACACACACACAAAAAAAAAAACCCACATGAATTCAACCATTCATCAAGATGTGGGGATCATGAAGATTCCTGGCTCTTGGGCAACTGTTCCCCCCAAAAATCAAAAGACGTCAGTTTTTATCATCTTTAACATAATCAAAACCTATTTGATTCAAAAACACTTTGCGAAGTCATCATACATATGATAGTCACATCATAAGCCTTCTGTTCTGAAGGGACACTGCACAGCGTTGTAGAAATAATTCATGACAGAGGGCTTTGAATCCTAAAGTCAAACTCCTCTAGCTGAAGTTAAAATTGTCAAAGGCACTTCCAATTTATTTTCATCTGATTAGTGTATGGTTTCTGGAAATATGGACACTAAAGGATAGCACACATTATCATTTTTACCTGTGGTACTCTTCTAACTGCTTTCCCTAACTCCCTCTTTCCCACTAATCTGTTCTCCACAGTGCCAGAGAAAGTATTTCTCTAAAATGCAAATCTGATCATGTTCTGTCTCAAAGCTCCTCCATTGCTCTTAGGATGAAGTCCAAATTCCTGATCTTGGTTTACAAGACCCTGCAGTTCCAACCCTGATTTACCTCTCCCATTTTCTCTTTTCCCATTACAGCTGCCTACAATCACCACACAGCTCCTCTGCTTTCCAGCTATACTGAAAATCCCTTAATCCTGTATGCTCTCTTGTCTCCTTGTCTTCAGCATTTTGTCTTCCCCCTATTCCTGCTCCCTATTCTACATACTCCTTTAACTTAAGCCTGACTTCAATACTTATGATGGCACAAACACATGTAGGAATGAGTAAGAATGAGGGCATTAGTAGTGTGAAGAAGAGGATGTAATTCAACTGTTACACACTACCAATTGTGTGCTGATTTTACAAGCCATGTAACTTGTAATTTGAAACGCTGCCCTATTTTTGTCTTAATTATAACCCCCATCCATCAAGTCAATTTGAATGTTTGGTATATTGTGAACTAAGTTCAGTTTCAAATTAAAAGCAACTCTAACATGTAGTATGTTCTGGCCATCTCTCTTGATGCCCTTAATTGTACACTACTGAGGTTAGATGCGATCACTCCATCTGTCTTTAATTTGACTTAATCTTGACTATGTAAAAGATTATATAGTAATATTAGCAACATACTTAATTCACCACAAAAGTCATTTAGCTTTCACATTTACTAAACCAATGGGAAATATTATCTAGGGAAATAATGAAATATAACTCACCTGCCAAAATTTTAATAGATTTTGCAGTCCCCACAGGTCCTCAGAAAAAGTATCATAGCACATTTGATAGTTCCATTGGAAAATTGTGCATCTGGACAATTCTCTCCCTACCACTAATCTTTTGTTTTCAACTATTGAACTTCTGGATCAAATGCAGTAAAAAGTCATTTTTGCCGGTTCTTGATTATTGCCAAAATAAGTGTTCTGAATTCTAAATGCTCTGAATATTTCAAATTTCTGATGCTTTAGTGCCAAGAGAATAAAATCTTACCTAACTCAGCTTTAATCCAGTATGTTTTTCCTGAGCACCTTCTGCATATCAAGGCTTTGCTCCTTGAAAAAGCCAGTATCTAAAATATTGATAGGAGTGGTTATTGGATGTGCCCAGGATTGAATGGAATGCATATCTGGGCATTGATGTTGAGTCTAGGAGTCCCCCAGGTGATCAGGATCTAAAGGGTAGACTTCCCTCAAGTCTCCTAATCCTTGTGTATTGTTGGGACCCCTTGCCGCTCTCTTCTCCTCAGAGGCTACATGCTTGTGCTCAGTTAGCTGACCTACCTGGGCAAGCCATGAAAATGCAGCTTAAATGATACTAGCTTCTCAAGATTACTTCTTAAAGAATTCCCCAATTCAATATTTGTCTAACCAAGGTTATTATCCAGTTAGTTGTCCCAGGATCCCTGTTTGCAGCATCCCAAGAGCTCTTGTGGTTCTGTTCAAGTATTTATATAAGTGATGGCTGAGGCTGTGCTCTAGACTGGGGCAACAGTGGCCTTGATAGATCACCCACTGTCCTGTCCCACCTGGAAAATCTTACATCCAAGTGGCACACACAGGAAAGGGCCTTGGTCCTCCCACCCTGTCCTGGAACTCATAGAGACACCCCCTTTAATACTGACTTAAAGAATGAAGTGAGAGGTTTTTCAAAACGGATGAGTTCATCTGAATCAAATCAAACTTGTGTAGTGCTTAAGAACAAAGTCAAAAACAAGATTAAATCAAACTTATGAATTTATATGCTAAAGGGACAAAAGTGAACAAGAGCATCAAGATATGAAAGAAAATAAAAACCATGCCGAACATAACATCTAAAACTTAAGCAAAGAACCAGGGCTTTCTCTGCGAGCATGTGCTGCAGCCACAGGAAAGAGCCTGTCTTTAAAAAAAAAAAAAAAGAAAGAAAGAAGAAAAAGGATCAGCAGAACTCGGTCTCTGATTAGGAAAGATGGATAGAAGATATAAAAATAAAAATACAATTGGTCTGTGACTTCCTACGCCTCGTTGGGTCACTGCCCATTTGTCCTGGGTGAAGACGAGCCTGAGGTGAACAGACTCACCCACCAATGCATGGGACGTGGGGTTGGGAACGCTCATATCATGCTGCACGCTGTACGCTGCCAGAGGAGGGTTTATTTTCACAGAGCCACATCAGCTCTGTTTGGGAGCAGTGTGAAAAAGAGGTTGACCATTGGGAGGAGAGGCTCCCTGCAGGGAGGAGGAGCAGAGAAGGGAGGGAGGTGAGAAGTGAGGGTAGGGATGAGACCTTCAAAAGGCTCTGAGGATATCATTAGGATCCTCTCCTCAACCTCAACAGTGGTTACAGATATTTGTTAAATTACATGGATTTATACCCTTTTCCATATGTTCTTTCATTTTTTAATGTTAAAAGAACAGAGCATAAGAGCATAAAAGACCTTTCCTTGCATCTTAGTAACTGCAGGACTTTGGGCATGAAAAACAAGGGGGGGAGGAAGATAATGATTCTTGCCTTTGTCTCTGTACTAAAATTGAATTAAGCAAAATTGATAAAAGGAAGCCATAGGTTAGATATCCCTGGGCCCACTCTACCAAAGAAAAGACTGCCTTAGCAAGTAGAAGGGGGCTGCCTGAAATCACACACCCTTTGGGAAGCAGTGCCAGCTTTGAACATAAGGTCCTCACAGGTCCAGTCAGAGGCTGTGTCCTGCATGACACAGGGGCAGGCCTTCCAATGCCAGCCTGCTGTGCCGGCTTGTCCACTCAACCAAAACCCTGGTTATACTATCCCTGAGATGGGTTTAGAGAAAGGTCACTCTTTGAGATTGTGGTAAGAGGATGGGAGTCTGACAGAGTATATTAAAGAATATGCTGGCAAGATATGCATGATTAAATGTGATGATTGCAATTGCTTTTAAAGTGTGTATTTTGACATGATTGTTTCTGCTGGGTCATATAAAGGAAAACACCCAAAGTACATTATTGCTGGAAGAATTGAAAACAATTCTAGTGGTTTTTATTGTTGTAAAAGGGTGTATCCATAGACAGGTCCTCCACTGACTCCCTGTGTGGTTCCTGTTTGGCCTCTGGCTTTAAGTGACGTCACCCATCCACTCTTCAAGTTCCCTGCGATAGTCCCTCTGCCCCTAAGGAACAGTCACTTAGATAGCCCTCTGGGATCTGGTGAACCTGGGCAGTCATGCTGGAGATGCAGCTTCTCCCAACCTAGAAACGTGCCTCAGCACGTGGGGACCAAGGAGAGTGGAACCATTTCTCTAATCACCGGCTCCTGCCTCAGCGACAGGGGCGGTCCGGCTGTGTGTCCCACTGTGTGTCCAGTGAGGGCTGTTTGGGGCTATCAGAGACTGTCAATGACTCTGTGTTTGAGCCAAGCCCACAGGTCCTATGGAAATTGTTACTCCACAGTGTCCCATCTGGTTCCCGAAAATCCCTATGCTCATAACCCCGGTACTATAATGCCATCCTATGCTTCCCCCCCCCAAAAAAAGGGGTGTTTAGGGCTGGATATAAGTGGCTTAGAGTTGCCGAGTATGCCGGCCACTAGACAAAATGTGTACGTTTCCTCAGCTACTCAAATATTGTTAAAATTGCAGAATTGTTCTGGAGCCTGATTCTAAGAGACCAGGGTGTCTGAGCCTTGTTCGAGTTCACAGGTCTAACATCAAGAGAGATTTTTGGCAGTCTTAGCCTGGAGAGGCCGAGGGTTAAAAGTTAGGGGACTGTTGATGCACACATGCTTGGTTGGCTCCTCACACTTTATCTGGCGTAACACTGATGGCATGTGCTCTGGCACGTGCCTTGTGCAGGGGGTTGGGAGGGAGAGTCCTGACAAGTGCTCCCAGTTTAGGAGGCCTGGCGTGAGGAGGACAAGGTCTGTACACCATTGTATCTGCTGCGTTGAAGGCCGTGTTGAAGCTCTGGAAGCTCAGACCTCCATCTGTCACTGGGGATCGTAGCTACTCTCTCTGCTGTCTCCCCTATTTTGCCCAGGCTTCTTTCTCCCTCAAAGAAGCAGATCTGGTTGGAATGGACGTGAACCCATTAGTGCCATTTATATCAAGATGGTGGAAGTACAAAAAATAAACTCAGAAACAGAATGTTGCAACATGTAAAATTACTTATATTTTAGGATAAAGCATGAGATTTCAGAAACAGAATCAATACTTTGGGACAGTTTTGAACTGACCTAGAGGAAGGTTTGGCAGAGTGGGGTTGGCAGGAAGAATAAAGGAATGGTGCAAATTCATTCTCCTGCCCTTAGAAATATTTTGGTGCAAAAGTCTGAATAGATCCCCCAGGACCAAGCTGGTGGCTGCCTCATGGAATGACAGACAAGCAAGCTCTTTGGCAACGATGGTGCTGACCATGTGAGCGGCTCGGGCCATATTGTTGGCATGCAGACCAGGCTCATGTCCCAGCTTCACCCCCTACTGCTTCATCTCTGCATCTCATTTCCCTCATCTGAAAATGAAGATGATGACAGTCCCTACCTACTGCACAGAGTTGTTGTGAAGATTAAGTGGGTTAATTTGTGTGAGGCTCTTGGAAAGTGTCTGGCATAGTGTGAGCACTCAGTAAATGTTAGCTAGTGGCGGCAACAGGAGACTAGGAGCAGTAGAAGAAGGAGTATCATGGAGGAAAGGCTGCCATTCTTTCCAGAGATCTCAGCCTGCTTCTCAAGAAAGCCAAGCCTTCTCCTGCCAGGAGTGCTTGTGAATCTGTGCTATTTTTGCTTTCAGTGGTTTGTAGCACTGCCATGCATGTTTATAAACCCATGATCCATTGCAGGGACTTCATGAGAGAAATAGCCATGAGCTTCCATGGACCATTGTGCTGTTACAACTATTTCCCTTTTTGCCGTCTCATAGAAGCACATGCTTTCCATTGCCGTCTTTCCCGGGGGAACAGAGGAACATCAGGCTAGAAAGAAAAACCTGGCCTCTGAATGCCTCTTGATCTCATTTTCCATTATGTTCCATCTAGTGCCAGGGGTTTTCAATGTTAAATAGAAAAAGAAAGAGATAACACAAACCCCAGCTTTTTGATAGAATCATGAAATAGTTCCTTTAGATGCTAGGCATCTTCATAGTCCAGGTTCAATAATACTTAAATACTAAAGGTTAAGAGTAGAAAACACATTCTTCCTATGATGGCATTTTACCTACACTTTTTAAGCACACCCCTAGCTGAACATATCAGCGTAAACCTTCGGAAACAGTAAAGGGCCAACAGAGCCCTGGACGCACTGCTCCACTGTGGCATCCAGTCTGCAGCATTTGAAACTTTGCTCATCTCAGGCAGGCAGTGTGACTCAGACTGACCCAAAGGACTTAGTGACAAAAAACATGACCACAAAGAGAAGGGGAAAAAAGCGCCTTTCTGCCATTTGAGTTTCGAAAGCCTGGACTTTCATGGGAATGGAGACATTTTTTACATAAAAGATTTGGGAGAGAACCTAGCTGACGAAAGCAAGACTCCCCAATCTCCCCCAGACCCTTAGTGATAGAAGATGACTCCTTTTGCTGGGATGGAAGGGAGAGGAAGGGAAACAGAGGGGTTCGTGTGTGGGTCTCTGGAAGAGATGCTACTCTCCAGGTCAATCCCCAGAAGTCTCCAGGGAGCCTCAGAAGAGGGAATCTGTGCCCTATATCCTGGGGAAATGCCTAGAGAAGTGACCAAGCTTCAAAATAGACAAAGCAAGTACCTAGAAATATGAGATTATCTAGATGGCTTCCAAAAGCCTCCATGCAGCTCAGGCTAATGGAAAAGCAGAAGCTGGCTCCTTTGTGCCTGATTCATGGTTTCTCTATGGACTGAAAGGGGACAAGAAGCATGGACCAGGGACTGCTTGCAGCAGCAACTGTGGGCCCAAAGCAACAGTGGACACCACAATGGACTCTATGGACAGGTGATCCAAAACAGCTGCCTCTGACCTTTTTTTCAAGCCCCTAGAATTTAACCATAAACCAGAGCCAAAAGGGTGGAACTCCTGATGTGACCGAGATGATTTGCCCATCGCCTTATCAGACAGGCAGCTTCAAAGAGAAATTGAAATTGAAAGCTGTATTTCTGAGCGGGGTGGCCTGAGATCCACACACATCCTGAAAGTAATCAAAATAAACCTAGCTTCTTACTGTTGGAGACAGAAAGATTTGTAAACCTATAGAAAAGAAGTAAAATGTGCTGACGGTTGATGACTGGGGTTTTATTCCATGCCTGGTGTGCCACTGACCACACCACAGTAGGAGAAGAGACGTGAGCCACAGATAAGAGCAAGCTGAGGAAGCTCCCACGCCCCTGCTTCCTGGAGAAAGTGGACTAGTGCTCCCAGATCCTCAAGGAAATTTGGGAATTCTGAGACAGAAGAGTAACCTAGAAAGGGGGGCGGGGCTTCACGATCTGGAAGAGGCTATTAAGAGGAAAATGGTGAGGACTCTGTATCAGCTGGGGGCAGGGGAGCCATAACCTGGTACTCAGACCACTGAGCCACACTCGGCAGATGCTTCAGGGACAGAGAGCCATGTCCATAGGGAACCAGATACCCCTTTGCTGGTGTCAGAAGGTACTTTAGCCTCCCTCCTCCAGGCACTTGAAGTCACCTCTAAAAAGAAATGTAGGTGAAAGTGGAGAAGTAAAAAATCCCTGGGAAACAGAGCATTTACCCCACGATGATAAGTTTTGAACTTGACAATGACTGAGAAAAATGACATTTGAGTGTAGCTAGAAAAAAAAAATCCCTGGATTAGGTTGATTATGCCAAAATGGGAAAGACCAAATTATCTGCTCTCGAGAACAAAACTGATATTATTCCCAAATAATACCATGTTTGTTCATGTTCCAGTTCATGATAGGCTGATGTAGCATTGAAATACAGCTAAGGGCAGTACAAGAACAACAGTAGTGCCCAGAGTGCTCCAAAAAAAAAAAAAGAAGAGTCGGCAATTATAGTTGTGGGAGTCCAATATGCAAGGAGTGGGAGACCGCAAGAGGATTTCAAGCAGGCAAACATCACACACAAGCTAGAAAAACACTTAGTGAATTAAATTTCACCTTGGAAAATTCAAAGTAGCAATGAAGAGCAGAGAGGATGATATTAGACATAGGGAACCGGAAAGGCAGCAGGCTTTTACCAGTTCAGGGGCTAGAAGGAGCAAGCTTGAGAAAAGGGGACGGATTTAAGAGGCTGACACTTGACTAAGGAGAGGCAAAGGAGGGTGAAAGATTTGAGGGTACCCTGAAGCCAGCTCCTTCAGACAGCTGATTGCATGGGAGTATCATTTGCTGGTCTTACAGGGCAAGACGGGCTTAGGGGACAGTGTCTGGGTGTGAGAGCAAACAAAGAGGCTGAATTTGAAGCAGATGGCTCTGACAGCCAGCGATTCAGAATAGAGACCTACACAGGAAAGAATATCTGGGAGTCACCAACATACAGATGGTAGCTGAAGTCATGCTGTGTGTGAGATTGCCCTCAGCCAAGCATAGAGTGAAAAGAGAAAAAGGAGAGAAGGGGCCCCCACAGAGCTGTAGGGAGTCTGGACAGAGTAAGAAGTCCTTCTTACTGGGCAGAGTAAGAAGACCCCCAATGAGCTCGGGTGATAAATAGCCAGAAGATGGGGAAGTGAACTGAGAAGCAGCAGACCCAAGGAAATGAATGGAGGATTTCAAGAGGGAAGTTGAGTTAGATTCCCAGGGGAGCCTGACAAACCAGCAACTTTGGAGTCACTCTCTCGGGCATAATATTTCTCCATTTCTTCTTTCCCTAGATGATTCTAGATGAGCTCAGGGTTGCCGTAGACGGTCTTATTGAATCACCAACCCAAATGGCGTTTTGTTTTTGTTTTTCTTACACTGTTCCTGATTTACCTAAGAACAGTAAGTTGGCCTGATAGAGACTATAGAAGGGCAAGAACTAGGTGAAAGACATATCTAACCCAGCCCCACTGACCCTGCAAGAATTTCATCTTCTCAGCACCTTCCCTGAATCATAGATGCTGAAATCTCCAAGAGACTCTCAAGTATTTTGGAGAAAGATGGTCAACGCATGCACCCTGAGAATTATGCCAGGCCTATGACAGAGTGTCCTTTCCTTATAGGGCCCCACCTAAATGGGGGGCTATAGTGCTCCCCCTAAAGCCCCATGCTTTGAATTGTCTTCAGACATTTTCCATGCTCATTCATTTCTTTAGGAGCTGCATAGCATCACTGCTAACCTCATTTTGGTTTCTAGACCTATATAAATTGTATCCCACTCTATGGGCCTCTCAAACTATGAGCAATACTTCTGTTCTTCAGTTACAAATGGAAACAAAATGGGCATCAAACCCTCTCTGCAATTCTTCTCAGAAGTTCTGTCTGTGGAGAGGTCTCTGAGATGCCCATCCTCAGTGCTGGTCTCCTCTAGCACTACTCAGATACAGGAATAGAAGAGACTACCAAGATCTCTGCCAGCTGATCTCCCCCCTAACATGGTATTGATGTGTCTCCAGTATATTCTGGAATACCCATTTGTCCAGCAAGCCTCTTTTAATCCCAGCATGGTGACGAGTCTGAATTTTTATTTTGCTGATTGTGCTACAATTTGCTATATTAGGATGGGAACTCTGATTAACCAAATTTGTACTTGCCTTGTCCCATAGGTTCACCTTTCCATATCCTCGTCCTTTTCGCTCTCAAGAGAGCCTCAAGAAGCACTGACGGAGCATGCCTCCCAACATGGCATCTAGTGGTTTATCCATTCAACAGACACTTTCAAACGAGATAGTGGCATACAATGAGCTCAAACACAGTCCTCACACCCCCATAGGATTTGCAGTCTTGTGATGTAGACTGAAAAGAGAATTAGAAATAGTGATGCTGTGACAAATGTTCCAGCGTAGTGGGAAAGGGTGCAAAACCATATGGAAGTCAAGGGCTTTCTGAAGAATGTCTAAAGTAGATAATGAAGATTGAGGAAGGGGGAGGGAAAGAGGAAGCAGGAGTGTCATTCCGAAAGGAGTAGATACCGGGTCCGGGAAAGCAGTGTGAGCCACCAGAAGAACCACGTTCTGGGTCATGGAATATATCCCAGGGTCAGCCTGGTGAGTAGGGCAGACAGTGGAGGGCCTAACCTGAAGGGAGAAGGAACTTGGACTTTATCCAGTAGGCAACAAGGAACTGTGGAAGGATTTTAGTCGGTGGAATGACAGGATAAGGATGGTTTGTTTACTTGTTTGTTTTTTAAGATCTTGGGGATATCTTTTTTAAGATTGACTTGTTTTAATATAAGCACCCAGGTGGGGAAAGCATGCGATGCAGGACTATACAATCATTTCTTTGGGATATTGCAGCTGCAATGCCACTTTTTAAAAAGAAATTTAAGTGCACTTTCAGAAGGGATTGGGTTTGGGGTGCCCATACTTAAAATCAAAATAACTCCTTTTCATGCTCCTAGTTGGGATAGGCATGGGTCCTCTTTAATTTTTCTTGTCTATTCCTGTTCACTGTCCTTCATTTTGAAACATTTTGCATAAATTATTGGATTAGTCCTCTGCATAGCCACATCTAAGAGTCATTAATTTTTAAAATATTCCAGTTTTTGACTTGGACTGGAACCCCAGATGGAGTGAAACAAATCCACCTTACACTGCCACAGAAGCACTGTCCAGGAAAAGAATATTCAGAAACCTCATCCAGTTTGAATTCCAGTTGTGTACACTGGTGAGGGGTACAGGGATGCTTGTGGTGGTCTTTTTATGTGGCAAAAGGAAACAAGGACACCGAGGCTAACAAAAGCAGGTTTATTGTACCGGTTCTTGACCTAGCGGATCTATATCCAAAGTCTGAGCACCACTTTAAGGATGTTATGGGCCTATATAAATTTCAGCCTGTGCTGGGTGGGTTAACATTGTAACTGTTCAAGGTCAGACATGACTTAAGTCCAAAAAATGTTGCAAGTTGCTCATCACAGCAGGCAGGATTGCCTTGCTCAGGCGCCTTGCTTCAGTCTGGATAAATTCTTATTTGGTAATGGAAACTCTTTTCCCTGAATACCCACTCCTATACCTCTTCATGAAAATATCTCTTCAAAGGGACCAAAAAATTGCAGAGCTGGGTACTGGGTACTGAACCTCTGATGAACAGGGCCATTCTGTACACACCCCTGGTGCCAAGGGCAAACCCTTGTGAGAGCAGTACTGGGGGGACCGTGCCCTGAATGTTAAAGGGCACACTTGGTTAATCTCCCACAAAGCCTGTGGCTCTTGTGTTGTTTCAGCTGGAAGCATTGCTTCAGCCAGCAGAGCTGATACAGAAAGCTCTAAATCTGAGCTAAGCGGTTGGTGAAAAGAAATGGCACATGCATATTCTGATCTCATAAGATATCAGAAAACATTATTTAAATGGGTGATGGGTCAAACTTCTATTGCTTGTTAAGAGCAAAGCTTTAAGCCTTGCACATATTCCTGGGTAAGAAACTTAAAAAATTCTCAGTTCAATAAAAATAATAAAATGCAACAAATTTTTCCAACTATCTGGTAACTTTGGTGTACCCAAATCTCTTATTTCTGACATTTCTCTCATGCTAACCCATATGAATAAGTAAAGAGTTATTGCTCAGAAGTTATTGCTATTTGGGAAAACAGTTATTTAAAAAACACTTATTGAAATCCAAAATAGGTAAAATAAATAGAAGAAACTAAGGCTTTTTTTATGAAAATGAGTGATATTTTTAGAGTTCAATGAAATAATTAAATGTAACAGCATAGTCCTTTGGACTAGAACAAAGGTAAAAACAAATGACATGTATTTACCAGCTTAACTTTCGTGAACAAATACAACTATTATATTGGTCTATCTGTGTATCCCTTGTGACAATCGCTATACACATTTCATGGCACCATCCAAAAGATTCCATAAACGTCTAACAAAGTTAGTGGGAAGCACGCCTGACAAGAAAGAAAGCCTAAGTGACACTGATACCCCACCCTAGGAAATATCCCCTAGGAAGGAAAATGCAAGGGAGGGAGTTATGTATTGTAGTGGGGAGTGGAGCAAGAGGAGGTGGTAATAAGGAAAAAAGGTGTTAGCTTGCAAAGTGGAAAAAGCTGAAGGACAGTGATGGATGAGTTTGCCAAGAAGGAGGCTGGGTAGGGCTGAATGAGAACTTTGAGGGAAGAGAAGGCTACAGTGAGTGACAGTGTGGATTGTGGAGGTTCATAGAGTGGACATGGAGACATGGTAGATATATCAGATGAATTTTTAACAGCACCTCAAATTACCTGATTATTCTTAAGATACATTGGGGCCTATTGTTCTAAATAATATTCTTGAATATCATCTTTGAAGTACACACCTGATCTTCTTGAATCTGGCTAACAAGGGAAAATATTATCTTATACTGACAGTTGCTCCCTTAGGAGAAGTAATTTTTTCCATATTTCACATATCTTAACATGATAGTTCTTTTAAAACCAAAAAATAATATTTTAAACAAAAACTACTTTGAAATAAAATATTAATAACAAGTATGAAAAATTATTTTGTCATAATTGAATTTGGGCAGTTAACTTGTATTCAAGTTTGAAAGATGTAAATTATGTCACTTAAAATTCAAAGGAATATAACTACTAGCCTCATTTAAAAAAAAAAAAGTGAACCTGCTCAGCATCGTGTTTTTTGAAGGTGGTTAAATAAAAAGTCCTAATCCTCTCAGTCCATAAACAAGTTGATTGAGGTTGCCTCAGGAACTCTGCCATAGCTAGCGGCATCTAAATAAAGCCTTCTTGGACAAAAAGAGAAGGAAAATATTTTTTTGACTCTGCAGGCTTAGCCACAAACAAAATTATCAAGTGAAAAACAATCTTGCAACATCTGCTCTCTTTGCATACAGCATAGAGACTGCCAACCCCATTACACTGAAAAGCCTGTAGTCATAACAAATGCAAGGAATGAGTGAATGAATGAATGAATCGAAGGGGTAGAAAAGTGAGCAAGCATCACCAAGCTCTCAGAGCCTACAGATCACGGGTGGAGACAGAATAGAAAAAAGAAAAAAAAAAAACCAGCATAGAAAATTATTCCATTTTCTACTAAATAGAAAATAAAATACCAAAGTAGAATACCTTGGTGGCAGTAATTGCAGCGTGTTGAAGGCACATCTGGGGTCTTCCTTACTTTTACCCTTGTTTTAGATCTTCAACTCATGTCTCCATTTCATTCATTTAACAAGTGTTTGTTGGGCACCTACAGCCTTTGCCCTTAAATTACATTCTGGTAGGGAGGAACTGGAAACACAGTGCTTATGACTTAAGATAATTTCAAAGAAAACAAATGCTATTCCAGCAATAATATAGGATAATATGATTGTGAACGGGGTTGGGGGCAGTGAGGAAATCTTCTCTGATAAAGTGACTGGCCTTTATCCAGGCAGTACCATAAAGGAGAACAAATTGCAAACTGGAAAATCCCAACTAGTCAACTATGGAAGTGAGGGGAGAACTCCTAGCAACTCATTGTTTTAAATCCCAGCTCAGAAGAATGAACCATATGAGAATTTGCAGACATAATCCTGGAAATTGAATGATCTTTGAGAAATTATGGGACATAAGAGGAGAGTGAAAAACTGATTATTTCACTGCAAGGAGATAAAATATTTAGGCCCAGATTGCTTGGCTGAATGTGAATTCTTAAAACACAAGACTGACTTTCTAAGAACTGGCTGTGCGTTGGTGCGCATGTGCTTCCTCAAGGTTCTCTTCTGTCCGCTCAGCATGCCCTTGGCTTGACCGTGAGCTCTCACACGTCCCAATTATCTTTCAGCAGGCCACTCACCTGGGTGTTTGGACCACAATATGCCTAGGTCCAGCTAGTTCATCATACCTGACACATATGTTCCTTTTCCCTCATTTTCATTTACTCACATTCATTCATTCATTCATTCATTTCACAAACACTTAGTGAGCACTAAATGGCTGTCAAGATGCTACAGGCTATGGACAAAGGAGACAGTGCAGTGTTGCACATACCCACTTCAGAGTGAGACACTGGGAATCTTAGCCCAGGGACTTCCATTGGACTGCTTCTGTGCCTGTGGACAGACTACTTAACCTTTCTGTGCCTCGGTTTCCTCATCTGTAAAATAGGGATGATGGTATACATGTGGAAGTAAAGGACAAAGGGAATGAAGAGGAGGGGAGGAAGAAGAGGGCAAGAGGGGGCAACTGAGAAAAGAGGGAGGGAGGAAAGGAGGAAAAATTTGCACATAAGAGCCAAATCGGCTTCATGGGTTAAATGAAATACAGTTACCACAATGTCTGGCATGTGGAAATATCTATAAATACTGCCCCTCATTTCAAGGAGCTCACCATCTAGTGAGACAATAGGAACACAACTCAAATAATGTTAATAGTTAACACTTATTGAGTGCTTATAATGTGCCAGGCATTAGTACAGAGTTTACTCCTGTTAGACTCACTTCAACCTCAGCACTTTGTGAGTTAGGTTCTACGGTGTGGATGGGTTAAGCAACTCGTCCTACTTCACAGAATAAGTGAGTGGGTAGTTGATGGGGGATTCTTCAGGCACTTTGACTTCAATCCCCAAAATCGACCGCCTTGCACAGGTACAAGCAATGCAGCTAATAGCTCTGTGCACACGCGGTTTTGATGGACTTTCAGCCCAGCAGGTAGCGGTGTGACCGAGGAACTGTCCTCGGAGAGGCCGCTTGCCTTTGGTGGCACTGTGGGTCACAGTATCACGTGGACAACTAGAGAGAATCCCACTGGGGGACTCTGGCAGGGTGAGGGGCAGGGATAAATCAACCTTCAGGCTGCCCATGAGTAGTCGGCGCCGGGAAGAGACCAAGGGCATCTCAGAGATGACGCGAGAAGAGCTCCACCTTGCTGGAGCAGGGATGGTCCCTCCCACAGGTCATCCAGCATCGCACACCATGCTAGGGGCTTGGACTTTATCCTCTAAGCAATGGGGAGTCACAGGGAGCAGCGTCATCCAAATTGCACTTTAGAAAGATTACTCTGGGGGCTGAATGGATGTGAGGAAGATGATGGTGGGGGAGAAGGGACAGGAAGAAGACGGTTGCTGGGTTGCTCCAAGACGGCAACCAAGGATCAAGGCAGATTCGTGACATAGGTAGAAAATATTATTTTTAAACAGTAGTGCCTATAGAATAAAAGGCAAAAGCGGAAAGAAGGGATGAGGAAGACTCTCAGAGTCTTCTTACTAGGAGACTGGGAGGAAGGGGGTAGCACCTCCTGGGCAGGAAATGTGGGAAGAAATGTTCACATAAAACGCTCAGGAGCAAGAATCTTCTTGAGTCGCAAAGTCAAGGAGGTCCCTGTACCCTTTTTTAAGTTTGTGTAACAAATAGTTTTAAACACAGAGGAAAGTAAAAGGAACCATGCAATAAATACCCATCACCTAGAATCAGCAAGTCTTTACCAAATGTTAAGAACTTGCCAGGTCTGCCTTATATATACATCATATATATTTATATATATATATATTTTTTTTTATAAAGTTACATAATTTTTTAAATAACCCACAGACATCATTATAATTAATCTTAAAAACACATTCACCATAGCCCCTAAAATAGTTAAACAATAGCAATACCATTACATCACATACTTAAAAAATTAATAATTATCTGATATCATCTAGTAACAAATCTATAGCAGGAAGCCACTCTCCACTAATGTTTAGGATTATTGCTCCATATTTTAAGGAACCAGGCAAGCTGACTTGACTGTTTCAGTAAATCTCTGTCCTCCTTGACAGTACATTCTTAGTTAAGAATGCATTCATTTTCTAAATTAGCCCTCAACAAAATCTCAACTTGCTGACAAAGGTGTGACTTTTTGTTAACTATAGAAGTTGTTAATGCTACATTTGGCTGACTCAGCACTTCCTCAAGATTAACAGGGCCCTTCTCCCAAAACCAGTCTGCACCTGAGCAGTGTTTGTATCACTCAACAGAAAATTGAAAGTATATTGAATAGCCAAGCTTGTCATTTTTGCGAGCAAAAGTAAGGGACAACACAAGCATAAGGGAAATAAACCTTGGGAAATTGTTTTGTGTTTTCACTGCCTTTTCAGAGACAAAAAGATGAGCCACGAAGCTACTGGCTATTTAATCAACAGGACTATTTAATTGGCAACCAATCTAAGAGCTCCAGGGCCACCATTTTATTTCTTAGCAGTAGAATTGAGCTCTTGATTTCTGTCTGCATTCTCCCCAATTATAGCAATGGTCACCTGGCCATGAGAGCCCAACTAAGCAATGACTCAGCTGCCCGAAAACCAGCAGCCTCCTTTCTCAATACCTCTCTTTTATCTTAAAGAGAACACCCTCAATGAATCTTACTAGTTTAGACAGTGGGGCAAGCAGTGTAAATCATCTGTACATACAGGTCTACACTTGCCTTTGCAGAGTCTGTGCCTTTAATAAGCATCCCCCAAAATGGCTTTTCTTTTGAGACAAGCTTCCTTGGCAAGAAATCGAGTTCAATGAATTAGCCACCCAAAATGAGATTCCCACCCCAAACCACAGGCTGAGATATTATTATACCCATTTTATAAAACTCTCTGGTCCCTCTCTCATGCAGCTCACCTCATGGCCACAGGAGCCTTCTGAAATCTGCCACCACTAGTTTGAAAATTAGTTTCTTGAGTTCCATCTCTTCTGTGCAAGCAGTTTCTCTCCAAACCATTGCGGTGCCCTCTCTGCTGCAGTTCCAGCAGCCAGGTGTGTCGGGGGCTGTCTCCTATGGAATTATTAGAACTAGGTGACAGCTTAGGCTTAGCAAAAGGAAGTTCAGGGACAAGTTTCCAGAATACAAGCACCATGGAAAAAAGTTCACAGGTCCGATCGTTTTCTTTGTAAAGAATTCATAAAATCTGTGTTAAGACAAAACTTGGGGGTATTGCTATTTCTGTCCATTTTAATTTGCTTCATCTTCATCAACTACTCTGTCTTCAATTTCCTGCAACCTCCTACAACTGCCCAGTTGTATGTCTGATGGGATGCTTCACAGAAATGGCCCCTCATGTCAAATGCTTAGCTACAGCCACTGCAAGGAGCCCTGACATCTAGCGTCCATGGAGATGTCAGGACCCCACACGGAGCACTGCTCCAGCTGGCCTTTGCTTTCTCAGGGAAATCTGCGTCATCTTCATGCTAGTGCTTGTGTTTCTTTCCTCAGTGAATAGAAACTCCTCTAGCTGACAAAATCCTGCTGAGGCAGCCTGACCCACAGCATGAGGACAGCTCAGCCCTTTTGCCTCAGGAGGGCGCTCAGGCAAAAAAGGAGATTGCACTGTTCTCTGGGACCACATCCCCTAGTTCACAAGTTGTGACCACAATGACCCCAAAACACACACTTTTATTTGATTATAATCTCCTCCACTCATTTCTCCCACAGACAGGTTATCACACAATTGCATAAGAATACTGGATAAGAAAATTTCTACTTCCATAATAGGTCAATCCTGTCCTGATTATCTCAACTCAGAAAATTGCCATCTGATATAGAAGAGATGCTGTAGGACAGTTACTCTTAATTCAGCTGTCTATAAGAACCATTTGAGAGAGTTTTCATTAAAAATACAGACCCCTGTACCCCGCCCACAAAATTCCTAGTTTGGTGGGCATATCATTTGGGAACCACTGACTGATCTTGGAACCAATGGTAAGGAATATCTCCTGCCACATCTTCCACTCTTCCCTCTCCATACAAAATGATTATGAAAATGTTGGTTTATTGCCCTTTATTTTTCTCTCCCACACTGATCTCTCCAAGAAGAAAAGGGATTATACTGGCTTGTCTTACTCTAAATTCTACTGGGGTTGAAAGCAGAAGTGACCTGAAGTCAAACCCTCTTCCCATGTTTTGTTAAATCCACACCAAGTATAATTTTCTACTCTGAACTAAAGATAACAGAGCAGATCCATGCAGTAGGATTTCTCCCAGGTTCAGAAAGGGACAGAAGCTGCAGGGCCAACCATGGCAGAGAACCATGCTGAACTGCATGGCCCATCTCCAGAAGGGCGCTAGGCTTCTCAGAGAGGCTGCAGATATTCCAGCCTTGACAAAGGTCCAGGCTCTCAAAAAGCAGCATGGAAGTGTATCAGCCGGGGTTCACTCAGAGAAGCAGAACAAGTAGGAGTGAGACAAATTTTGGATTTATTACAGGGAAGTGGCTTAAGCAATCTCGGGGGTTCCCTAAGGCATCTGGGCAAGGCTGTCTCCACATCTGGTGCTGGAGCCCAGAGCTCCACAGGCTGGCAGCCAGGAAGGAAGGTCATGAACAAGCTGGAGCCCCACAATGCTGGGTTGACCCACATCAATACTTGTGGCCTTTGACCTTGATAACAAGAGTGTCCCACAGAGACTAGGATCCTTTTGTCACAGAACTAAATACACACACAGTTGACCCAGGGGTCAGAGAAACCAAAAAATGATTTAGGGGAGAAGAGAGAATGGTTGCAGGGCAAGTTGCTGCTTCCTGTCAACCAACATATCAGAAACAATGTGTTATCCTACAAAATGTCTGCAGGCTTCCATCCTTCCCTGCACCAAATGTCAAGAAAGAATCCCCCTCCTAGCTCTCGCCAACAGAATACAGAAGAAAGGGGAATTCTGGGAAATGTAGCTCAGCTTACAAGTGGGCGATGGCAAAACATCACAGGAAGCCACAGAGACTCTGGATAACACAAGGAAATATTGTGGACAAAGACAAGTCACCCTGGGGCCTCCCCGGTGGCGCAGCGGTTGAGCACTGCGCTGTGGAGCTGTTGGCAGTGGCGACGTGAGTTCGACGCCCGGCCGGGGAGATTCCCACATGGCACGGCAGACCTCTCCTGCCTCGCCCGCTGCTCCCTTCAGCAGTGTATCTCCATCTCTCTGCCTGTTCTGCTCCCCTCTCTGCCTCTGGTGACCCTCTCACCGCCCCACATCTCTGGCCTGTACCCCAGCTTGTGTGGCCTAGGTTCCATGTCCTTTTGGAAAACTTAATCAATGCCAAATTCCACAAAAAAACATTCCTCACATCCCAAAAGATCTAGTACAATTTTTTTCTTTCTTTAATAATGTTTATCATATTACTATAAGCACATCCTTTTTATAATATGACAATGTAATTTACCTACAACTATCCAGAGATAAGGCAGAGACCCAATCTTGATATGGGTTTTATGAAGAGTCAACTGAGTGTGTTTGTCAAAGTCTCATTCTGACAGTCCTTTGTCCCCTGAGGGCTGAGAGCTAAAGACTTAGTCTTACACTGTGGGGAAGCACATGTTCTTGGAACCAAACAAACATAGATCTGAACTCTGTCGTTAACCAATAGTGTGGCCTTAAACAAGAACTAAGCTTGTCTCTTCATCTGTAAAAGGGAAATACTGGTACCAATCTCCTAGGGGTAGTATCCCAGCTAAATAAAGTACCTAGTGGGTACTCTTTTTATTACGACTGTGATCACAATGATTGGTGTTGACACAATCACCACCTGTGCATGCACACAGGTTAAAGCTATCATTCTTTAAAAAGCATATATATACACATGTATAGCATTATATATAAAAAATCTATAAATTTATGTATTTATAAATATATGTAAATGTGAATATATTTAAATAATGCTTTATCTTATTGTACATCATATCCTTTCATTGGTAGTGATGTCTAAAGTCATAATCAAATACAATACTTCACGAAAAGTGATGGATAAATAACCTCTCAAGAAATTCTCCCAAGAATGTGGAAAAGAGAATCTCTCTATTCTCACACAAAAAGAATTTAGCGCCTGAAAGTGGGGTACCTACCAGGGTGATACAATTTTACATATTTTCAACAGTGCCTTCAAACAACCATTGACATGGAATGATAAAAATTTGCTTTCATATTTGGTCATTAGTTGACTGTGACTGGAAGTGGAGAGGGCAAGGTTTGGCAGAAAATAGAGATATTAAATTTCCTTGCTGAGGATTCTCCCAACTCTGATTACTGGCACTCAAAGGCAGAGAAAGCCACTACCCTGGAGAGAATCAGTGCCCTAAAATCAGGCACATATGCAGCTTTGGTGTGAAAATGATTAAGGCACAGAAGCCTCTGGAAGACGACTTCTAGTTCAGAAATATAACCATGGGTGAGGTGGCCTAGAGACAGCTTGAAACCCCAAATTCTCACCACTGGATTTAGAGGACTTGAGCTATCAGAAGGGCCCTGGAATGGGCTCCAGGTTTGTGGCAAAGCTGTATGCTTCCATGGAGCATAGATATTGGAGGGGGAGATGCGATTTAATGTCCCCCAGTCTGTGACTTACATTATCTTTGTCCAGGCACCATGTCTGGGGTAGATAGGGTAGAGGGGACAATCAAGAGCAAAGACTGGAAGAATCTCTATCACTAAAAATAAAAGGCATTGAGGACTCTGGATAGAATTCTTACATAACTTATGAATAGAGCTAAAAGAGGCAAAAGCGAAGATTCCTTCTCTTACTAACATCAAGAACAGACACAGTGGCCTGAAAAGAATAAATCCCTTTTCATTTGAATCCAGACTAGAGAAAGAATAATAGGAAAAACTAAATGAGTTAGCAGACTTCATTACATCATGCCAACATTTAATTTTTTAAATAAGTCCAGATATAGGGCCTGCTATGTGCCAATCTTTATTTGAAGCACTTTACAGATATCACTCATTTAACTGAAGAATCACTCTAAAGAGTGAATATTAATCTCCACTTGAGATGGAGAACTTCAGCCATTCCATTGGATTTTAATAGTTTCACAAGGATTTGGCCCTCCAGGTTGGAACAAAGGTGAAGGCCTTATTTTTTTTTTTTTTTATAACACTGTAGGTTAAACAAAGCAAATCTGCTAATCTCTTCAGGATAGTATGTGTCTGCTGTGTTATCTCTGCTTCGTGACTACATGGCAAATGCCCTTAGAAGAAACTGAGAACCTTACAAATCAAGGGCTGCAACCTACAAACCAGTTACGTTCCCTCGGCTGAGCTGCAATGAGCACAGAGGTTGTGTTTTCCTCTCTGGAGGTTCTTTCAAAATAATCTTGTTTCCCAGTCACCCCCATGAACCACAAATGAAAATGCAAGATTACTCTGAGCTTTCTCTAGTTTATTCAAGTGTACCTCGTGTGCCTGGGTCTCCCTTTTCACCACTATCTCTCACTCTTATCCCATTTTGAGGACTATCGCAAGACTCAAAAACAACCCAGTCTCCCTCTAACTTCTGCTCCCAGGTACTCCACCACTGAAGAGCCAAGGGCTGTCCCGCCAGGCTCTCAGCTTGTTGTTATCTACAGTTCCTCTAGTCTCTGTCACAGGAGTCAGAACCATGTCTGACATGTTCAGTCTACTAAACTAACCCAGGCCAGGTGTCCAACACAAATCCCTAGGTAGGTGCCAATAACCAAAAAAGTTCTCAGAATGACTTGATGTAAGAATGAACAAATTCTCTCTCACATTTCATCATTTTACATAGTTGGCCATTATTTTTAAATCTCGCAGACACTTGACTTTCAGGACATTATATCTCCTAGATTTTCACAGTGATAGTGTTTTCCTCTCTGGTCTATTTGCTCTCAGTTACCCTAAGGTAGCTCGTGAACAGTGGGTCCCTCCTCTCTCTGTCCCCATTCAGGCCTCCCGTGGCAGCTAAAGGATCTCCACAAACTGGGCTCAACCCAACAATGTCAATAGGGTTCTGAGGCCAAATAAGGTTGGAAGATGTTAGTTCCACGCTTCTTTACAGAAGGGCTTTTGGTATATTAACATGCTCTGAGGATTTCCAAGTTTTTAATTACTTTCAAAGTCTCCTTTTGAGAAGTATCTTACGATTCAAATAGTCTGTGGATCACACCCTGGGGATACCCAATCTATGAAAACATAGGCAGCCTGAAATAATCCTATATTGGGCTGCAGTCAGAAGACTAGAAGGACCATAGGTGAGAAATCTTGATTTTCACCTATGTAAAGGATTCAGTTAGTGAGCAGCTGTGATCCTTTCAACAAATACCTATGCAGTCATTGGGATGCATTGTGTCTTAGTCACTTAGTTCTAGTGAGTAGAACATACACATACAACTCTTATCTTCGAGGAGTTCTTCCTTTCTGATCCAGGCTCTGACTGAATCTGACACAAAGTCTCAGAAGAAACAGCCTCACTGAGTCAATCTGCTCTTGTCTGTCTGTGGTTTGCTCTGATGACCTGTGAGGGAAGAGGCATAGAGGAGGCAGATACAACTTTTGGAACCAGATGTGAATGCTTATCATGCACAGAGATGTGTAAAGATCCAAGACCATAAATAGACTTTGGAAAAACAATCAGTGGGCAGAGAGAGAAAGACGGGCCAAAAGACATTACAGAGGAGAAGCCAGGAAGAACAAACAAACTCTCAGGACACTGCATTAATAATAGTAACAATGGCAAACACTAGGCAAGTTCTTGTATTTATTCACTGAATTCATGAATCCTGACAAGAGCCCCTAGGTGAGCGCTGTGAAGTTAAGGACTTGGCTGGGATCACACAGCTAGTGAATGGCAGCGAAGAAGAGCCAGCAAGCAGGCCGGAGCTGCAGGAGGAAACACTCTATCTCTACAGTTGCATGTAAAGAGGTGGGGAAGCTTCCCCTTCCCCAAAGTGGGGGAAGAGTTTCAAAAAGAAGTATGTGGACAAGTGTCAAATACCACAAGAACACAAGGAAACTGTCAACTGGGGAGTATGTTGATTTGGCAGTTAAAAATTTGGAAAATACACTTCAAGCTGAGTTACAGAAAAAGCATCCAATTATGTTCCAGTGACAGGATAGAAAGGACTTAGAAGTAGTTGGAACTCCAAAGAAGTAGTTTTCATTTATTTGAGAAATTTGACCTCAAAAGAAACTGAACTCTCTGAAAGTACCTTTGTAAGCTCTTCATCTGTGTACCAGTCAAGGCCAGTGTACTAGTCAAGATACATTAGTTGTCTTAACACCCCCCACATCGGAGTAGCTTAAACCCATAGAAGTTTATTTCTTACTCTCACTAGAGTCCACTGAGGTGTGGGGAAGAGGGACACCCTGCGCCCCATAGTCATTCAGGGAGCAGAGCTTCTTTGAGTGTGGTCCATCGTCTTCTAAGACCTCACAATCCTCTGCTGAACCTAAGACTCTAGGCAAGAGAGCCTGTGAGTGGCAGGTGGGGAGAGAAGAGGGGCAAGGGCTAAGCTTACAAGTGGTACCAGTCACTTCCATTCTCATGTGTCCAGCTACAACACATCCACACAACCCCACTCTGACCAGAGGGATATCTGGAAAATGTTGTTTAGGTGTGTGTCCAGGAAGAAAAGCAAGCAACACACCTTTGGCCTCTCGGAGCCCCTCTGCCATGCCTCTTTGTTCTCTGCTCATTGAGGACATGGTCGATCAAAAAGCTTCAGATGCTCAGAGACCCTGGTTTCCTTTCCATTTTGTCTCAAAAATGAACTTGAAGTCCAGCCTTGGTATAGGCTGCCAACCTCCCCTGCCTCATCTCCTCTGACTGGTCAAGAGTTAGCCCCTACCTACTGTTTAGGCTGTCTGCTTCCAAGTCCTCAGTTGGCCCTGAAATTAAAAAGTCATTGTGGGATCAAAGCAAATACAGAGCAGGAGAAAATCCCAAGCCCACCAAGGCTTTCTTGTGCTGATGATTCCAAGGAAGTGGAATATCACATAGTGACTGCCAGTGAGGAGAAAAGTCGGGGAACAGTGGCACTCCTGGAGGGCACTGCCTCCCCTAAACTTCTAGCTCAGTATTAGTGCATCAGAATATGGGTCCCTTTTTACTAGATCTTCACATTTTTTCAAGAAAAGTCAGAGACCTGAATTTTTATTTGAAAATGCAAATTTCTAAAAATTGGCTCAAACAATCTGTGGGCCAAATTCAACCAACAGACTAGTAATCATTTTGTCTATCTAGCTTCCGTTCTGTAACATGACTCCAGAGACTCTAACCTCCTCACTATAGTGTTTCCTATAATGGTCAGAGGAGCTGAACCTCTGGCTCTGCCTGAATAGCCAGTATACTAAGGAGGGAGGGAACTGGGACAAAGGAGGGATGCTTCCACAAGCACCTTGATATACCTGACCTTGAAACAAGTGACTAGATGTCAGATGATTCCCCAAAAGTGCCAGAAACAAGATGGCCCTTCTAGGTATCTACAAGTGGGACTGTGCTGTCTAAACTATACCAAGGTTAGGCTGGAGACGGGGTATGGAGAATCCCTTCTTCGAAAGATCCCTCCACTTCTCATTACCTCCTGAACCTTGGCATACTGCTGGCACACACTGCCCCACATTCAGTTCTAGTAAATCATTTTATTCTAGGTAACAGTACCACTCTGAGCTCCTAGGGTCTCAGCAAGTACTTAAACTTAGAAATCACCTCTATAGAAAAAAGGTACAGAAAGCCAATATGATTTAACTCCATGTGATATTTATTGCTTGCAATTTAGCCTTTTTCTCCCTCCAACTTAAGTCTCTGTTGAGAAAACCTCTGATCAGTTCTGAGAAGGGATTTTACCAAAGGGAAAAGATTAAAAATAATTCTAAAATTAGAATTAGATGCATTGGTATTAACTCAGGAATTTTTAGTACATATAAACACAGACATATAAATAGTTCCAGATGGTTATATGTTACATATTAATACATATACATATGTATATGTGTGTTTGTGTGTGTATACATACATACATATATTCATATATTCTCAGTTCTGCCTGCTGAACGGGCAGCATTAGCAGTGATATGTGGGGTGGGGTCTGACACCTCACATGTGACACCCCACATGACAGCTCAGCCATAGCATATTGAATGCTCAAATTGAATTTGGTTTCTAAATACCATTTTTCACTAAAAGGAATCAGAGCTCCTCAGAAATAGCTGACTCCATCACAGGGTTAGAAACTTTTTTTTTCCCCAGACAATATGAAAATGCTCAAAGAATTAAAAGAATCAGAAAAAAAAAATAGAAATCAAGCTGAAGCGGTCTCTGGTGGCCAAGTCTAGAAAAATTTGAGTAACTAAATATAAAACAGATATGCCACTGTCCAATAGTTGTGGAGACCCCACGTGTCACTGCTAATGCTCTGGTGAAGCAGCTGAGGCCAACACTGTTCTTGAAGTGTGTAGAGTCAGAAATCCTTCAACAACACAAACAATTGTAATGTTAGTGCAGGAGACATTGGGAAGAAAGGCCACCTGACTGCTGAGCCAACACAAATTCCCACCTAACGATACACTTGACGGCAGTGTGGAACAGTGTCGGGACAGAGCCGTGTACTCTTAGACTTTTTGTTACTACGGGGCAAGAGGATTGTGACAAATTATATCCGTTTACCAATCCCCAGACAGATGCATCCCTAGTCTGTTTTTCCCTGCTCTCACTGTCTTTATTTGAAAATACAAAAGAATTGAAATTATTAGATGTCTAGGTATGAGACACCACCATTCAAGTTTCTTGTTGTTTGTTGGGACTGACACAAACTCAGGTGATCTTTCTCCTACTGATACTTGCTAAGGACAAACAAAAGCCTATTACCCCAGAGTATGCTGGAAATTAGGCCCACACATGGCCTAAAAACTATGCCCACTATGCAGATAAAAGTCTAAAGAGTGTCTTTAACAAAACACTACTGATTAGTTGCCCTGCAGCCTCCAAAACAAAAGAGCTATTGGTTTGTGCTGTAACGAATCTCTACCTCCAGGCCCCTTTTTATTAATAATGGTATCACCATGCTACTAAAGGCAATGTTTAAATCAAACTAAAGATAAAAATGAAAATTCATTTTTGCATTAATGACAAATGCTCTGCACCCACCCATGTATATTCTTGGGAGACAAAGCCCATAATATGGTCTCCTTCCCCTCCTTACTGAATTTAAATACTAGGACACTAGTTAATGTTGAGTCACTGTGAGATGTAAGAAAAGTGATCAGTACCATTTCTTGCTTTATTGCAAAAGTTTTATTTGCTTAAAAGGACAGCATTCTCATTATGATGATTCTATAATAAATAAATTCTTGGCTTGAATCATTAAAATTGTTTCCTGCTTACATTCTACAAAGTAGTTTGTGGTGTTTTGTGAGCTTTTTTGCTTGTTTGTTTTTTTTCCATGGAGGGGATGTAGGGAGCAGTCTTTACTTGGACTTGTTTTTAATTAATCAGTGGACAGCCCTTGAGCAGAGAGGATAAATGGATTACACATTCTACTTCCAAGATCTAATTTGGAAACCAGATTTTCCATCTGGTGTTATTAGAAAGTGATAAAGTACATGTCTCATTTAATAACGCATATACGTTTTTCGAAAGTTGACTTTTCTCTTCATCCTTGAGTGAATTCAGTATTTGATGAAACTTATGAAAGTGGGTGAAACAAGTCCTTTCTCTTTTCTAAGATGTATTACATACAATATTGTGACTTTGAAGGAAAAGATTTTGCCATTTGCTGGCTTTGAAGTTATTTTCAAATGTCTTTCATTGGTAAATGAGGAAAAGAAATAATACAAATGGATCGAGTTTGTCATTACTTCTCTAATTTTTTTTAAAAAAGAATTCTAGAAGGTTTTTTTTTTTAAAGATTTATTTTTTATTTATACATACAAGCTGGGGTACAGGCCAGAAGTGTGGGGCGGCGAGAGGGTTCACCAGAGACAGAGCGGGTAGCAGAACAGGCAGATCAGAACTACACTGCTGAGGGGAGCAGCGGGCGAGGCAGGAGAGGACTGCCGCGCCATGTGGGATTCTCCCCGGCCGGGCGTCGAACTCGCATGGCTGCTGCCGACAGCTCCACAGCGCAGCGCTTAACCGCTGCGCCACCGGGGAGGCCCTATTTCTCTAATTTGAAATACATACAATGTAGGAATCTACCCCATTGAATAAAATAGTAATCCATGGGTCTATATTAATATAAATATGTTAACCAAGCAAAAGAAGGGAAACTCTATAATTAAGTAAAATGCAAACCTTCATGTATAAAAGGAACGATGAAAATAATCACAACTGGATTCAACCAAAGATATCATCAGAGAAGTTACTTTACTTTGCTCCAGGGGAAATAATCTGAAAGGTAACCTATGCCAGCACTGCACATAGAGTGTTCCATAACTTGGTGTGAAACTGGAACACCTTTTGAATATCAGAGACCAGCACAAACCCTACCAGACACTAAAGAAATTCATGCTTCATTGAGCAAGAAGTGGGTGGAGAAAACCAGCAGGAGGTTCTGGCCCCACATAGGAGGTTGACTGTTAACCCACAGCTCTGTTGCCTGGCCAAGGGAGGGGAGAGAGCTCAGTGGAAGGGAAGTATGTGCAAAGAAGTTAGGGTGTGCCTAGTGGGTCAGATTCCCAGGGAAGAGAACAAGGAAAGTGCACTGAGCTCTGTACCTGCTCCCCAAACCCTCAGGACTGTACCTACCTTGTGGGGCTCACTGGCCACGCACAGTCTAGAACCCCAGTGAGCAGACATGCCACAGACATGAGCCAGCCCCTTTCCCCCACTCCCACCAGTGTCTGGACTCATTCAGCTGTCCAATTCCCCTGCTCCTCTGCTGCAGCCCTGACTCAGCACCTGCAAGAGCAGGTTTCCAGATCTATGGAAGCTGAGAAAGGACATCTAAAATAATTTAAAGCTGGGAAAAGAAAAAATAACCCACAATACCACCTACTAGAAAAGTAGAAATACAGCAAGTCTCTCAGTTAATTGCCACAGTCACTTTTTAAAAAGTAGGGAAATTGAAGCAACAATTGAAGCAACAAAATGGGCAAACAGAAAAATACAACACATGACACTTTGACACCTCAAGGGAATAGTCATCACAGGAGATGACAACCTTTCCAAATCCAACCACAAAGACGTGGAAGACTTTATACTTCTGCCAGATACAGAGTTCAAAATTTCCATGATAAAGAAATTCAAAGAACTAAAGAAAACTCAGATAAACCATGACACCCTTGGAAATAAAAATAATGAACAGAAAATAGAAATTGAAGCTTTTAATAAAAAATAATAGTGATGTAGAATGTAAAAAAAAATTAAAGGTAGAGATAAAAAATTCTGGAGAAAATTGTAGAAACAGAATACACCAAATGGAAGATCAAATCGTTGCCTTTGAAAAAGATAATCACAAAGAAGCTAGGAGGGAAAAGAAAGAGAAACATGAAGAAAAAAATGAAACACTTTGAGAATTACCTGACTCCATTAGAAAACACAACATAAAGATAATGGGCATTGCAGATGGGGAAGAGAAAAATAAGAAAACAGATCTTATTTAAAGAAATAATAGCGGGAAACTTCCCAAACCCAGAGAAGGAACTAAACATACAAGTCTACAAAGGTAAAACAATTGACTATCTAAATGTAAGAGAAATAGAATACACACACACACACACACACACACACACACACACACACACACACACAATGGAAAGATAACCCATGTATGTAGATTGGAAGAATGAACACTATTGAAATGGCCATCTTACCCAAATCAGTATACAGATACAATACAATCCCTATCAAAGTTTCAATGATATTCCTCAAAGATATAGAACAAACATTACTGAAGTTTATATGTTACAACAAAAGACCCTACTTACATACATCTCGATGCCAAGGTCATTTGAGAACACTTTCTACATTATCAGGCACTGTTCTAAAGACTCAACCAGAATAAGTCACTTAATTCTCACCACCCCTGTATGAGCTCCAACTATTGGTCTTATTCTAAATGAGATTAAGTAAACTGGTTGAGACCCATAAGCAGCATGGCTTGGATTTCAAGCTAGTCATTCTAGCTCCAGAACACACACTCAACCACGGTGCCTAAGTCAGATATTTGGTGGTCAAACTTAGTGTCTTTAGAGAGATCTCACAAGACAACCCTTAAAGATGTCCACAGAGCTTAGCAATTCTGTTTTCCATTACACTCAAATGGCTATGCTCCAAATCTATTTGAACCCCAAGACTGACTTTCTCCACTTGCCATCTAAACACTGAAATCCATTGTATTACCCTGTATAAATTGACATTTTCAATATCTCTTTTCTTACCTCAAACTTAGATATTACAAACAGGTTTGGGGAGAACACAGCAATTTTTCTTATTTATTTTAAATTGCATCAATGGTTCAAATGGTTTTGAATTTCAGTCATTTGATACTGACAGAAGAATCTACTGACTTCTAAGTCAATGTGACAAAGATATCAAAGGCTCAATAACTTTTTGAGGTGGCTTAAGCAAAAGTTCAGCTGAGTGAAGAAGGGAAAATGTGAGTTACATACTTCTGCTGCCTTGATAATGATTTTCAAAAAAATATTCCTACAGAATAATTTCCCAGATGAGCTCATGTGTTCAGAACTTGCTCAGATTTTAACAAGTCTTCCCCCAACTGCCAGGAGAAAAATTTAGATAAAATATTTTTTCCTATAGGGTTTATGTGTGGAGAGCCGCTGCTACTGCTTATCTGTAGCAACAGTCAGCAGATGACCAAAACTAATGAATCAATAGCAAGCAGAGATTAATAGAAAATTCAAAATCTGGTGAATCTGCATTTTTCCCCAAATTCATCATTTAATATTTCTGAAACGGTTGCTGGTTTCATGGGTAAATAGAAACATTTGTGAATATCTAAAATGTTTGCTTTCTGGCTGTTCTATTATCTAAACAAAGTTGTGACTCATATATATAGACTATGACACAGATCAATGTCTCCTCATAATTGTGAAATTATGAAGCATTTAAGATTCAGCCTTACACACCTTTATGCTACACATTCCACATTCTTCAAAATTCACTGGCTAAGCTAGCCAGCACCAGCGACACCTGAATTAGCACAAAAAATGGGAAAAATTCGATAACATAATTGTACCCCATTGTCTTCTCTGTGTACTTTCTCTTTGGGTCTTGTCACTAAAACTACAATGTCAGAATGTTTATTTCTATTTGTATATATCTATTTGAAATGTGGTTGTTCCTGTTTGGAAAGCTTGACTTACTTGTGAAATGAACTTCTGCGAGGATTCTTTGTTGATGGTCATTCTGGCTATGAATTTTGACTCTCCTGTCGTTATTGTTTCTATCAATTTGTGTGTGTGTGTGTGTGTGTGTGTGTGTTGAAAGATTTCGACCTCTGATCAACAAAATGATTTAAATGATTATCTCTGTGGGCCGATTTAAGATGAAACATATCAAGTGCTATGAAATAATGAAGGACATAGTCATCACACAGTAGGCAGTAATGAGGCTGGATGTTGTGCTTGGGTTAAGAGGAGAAAAGCCATCTTATATTTGACATATAGAAGCCTTGTGCCCAAGTGTTCGTGAGATAGATCATCTTGCAAGAGATTTCATGCCTCCACTAAGACATCACACTAGGTATTTATGACTCATTTCTCAACTCAAAGTTTTCTTTGCTTTTTGTTTCCAGTTCTCCTAATCATGGAAGCCATGAAGAAGTGAAGCATTAATTGGTTTCTGTGGGGATATTATCACTTTTTTCACATTATAGTGTAGTTGAACACTTCAACTCCATTTGCTTTCAAGCTTAAATATATCAACAAATTGTCCAGATTATCTTTCCCCTGAGTAGATTTTATGTCCAGACTGTCGTTACTTTTTCCCAAAGGTCAAGTTGCTTATTATAAGAAGTAAGGAGACAAATTGTCTGTATAGAAAAAAATCACCAAAATAAAATGACTCAGCAACACATGGAAAACAAGTAACAGTAAATGTACTGACTCACAGCCAGCTACTCTGACTTATCCAACTAAAATTCTGTACTACATAAAAATCAAGTGAAAGATGAAAAAGTCATTTGGTTTTCTGTTTATTATTTTCCCCAGTCTCTGTTTTCTGTTTCCCCTTAAAAAATTGCTAGTTTTGTGAGCCAAATGAGACAATCATGATAGAGAATGTGAAAATAAAGTGAGTTTCAAACAGTGTCTGTGTCAAGAGTTCTAAAATTAAGAGTAAACCTTAACCTTGACGGAAGTGGTTAAGCCAAGAGAGGTGTGGGATCAGCGTCATCCAGGCAATCAAGTCCCCAGGATGCTTCCCGTCCTCTGCCCATCCCATTAGCTATGATGTTGTTTGGGATGCTCTCTTGGCCCATGGTTCCTCCTCCTGTATCTCTCCCTAAGTGGTTTAACCCACAATCGTGGTTTTCATCAAACACCAGGTAAGTTTGTGTAGATTTGCAAACAGTCCTCCAGAGCTCCACACCCCCATCTCCAACTAGCTCAGTGGCCTTCCAGAGGTCTCCACTTAGAAGTCTTTCAGGCACTTCAAATGCAAGGTGACAAAATCCAAACTTTTTAGATCTTCCTCCTCACTAAATCAGTTACAACACTTCCAGGAATGACTTAAGCAATTGTTTCTCATTTTTTTATACTTAATTTTATCCACTTACCTTATTTGTTTCTTTTATTTTCCATAGCAGGACTGAATAGTCCTTGTTTCTCTTAGAAAAAAAATTATACTGTTTGATTTAGCTCAATACAGCTGCCCTGAAATCTGTCCCAATGCTTTCCATTCAAGTCAATAATTTGTGTTTTGGAGTTTTTATACTGCTTTTGTTGGGAGTTTCAATTTTTCCCCTGTTATCCACACCTTCCTTTCACACCTTCTTAGCCTCAAAAACCTCACTTATCAAATTATGCAAGTGTGTATTTTTGCTTTGTCAGTTTATCACTTTCCTTATTTTACTCAAATAATATGAAATCTCCCAATATTTGTCTCTATCTTTCTCACTTAGTTTGATAGATATAAATCCCTCAAACCCCTTTACTGCAAATGGTGACATTTCATCATTCCTTAGAGCTGAAGAGTACTCCATTATGTGACTATCTCACATCATTGCTATCCAATCCTCTGTCAGTGGGCACTAGGTTGCTTCCAAATCTTAGCTGTAAATAATGCTGCAATAAGCATTGTGGAGGATATCATTTTGTTTTAGTTTATAGTTTCATGTTCTTTGGATAGAAATTCAAAAGTGGGATTTCTGGGTCGGATGGTATTTCAGCTTATAAAGGTAAGTCCAGGTCACTTTCCAAAATAGCTGCACCAGTTTATACTTCCAGGTGGCAACAGTATATTAAGGTTCCTCTTTCTCCACATCTTCTACAGCATTGTTGTTGCAGGTCATTGTAACACATGCCATTCTCACAGGTTTAAGATGATATTTCACTGTGATTTTGACTTGCATCTCCTTTATTAAAGGAATGATGCGCATTTTTCCATATATCTGATATATAGCCTTCTGTATATCCACCACTTGTTTCTAATTCTTCTTATTCATATGGTTTTTACCATTAAAAAAATTCATATGGTTTTACATTTTTAGATAAGAAGCACATCAGCTCTGTAGTGAACAATCTTTATATAGTCATAGGAATATAAATAGTTAAGACTTAAGAATACAACTACAAAGAACAGAAAAATTATTGTTATAGAAGAGCATGTAAGTATAAAAGTGAAAACAGATGACAGAAGTTAGAAAGGGGCTTGGTGTAGGGAAAAGACGTCAAGGAAAGGGTAGGAAGGCAACTAACCTTATGCTACAACCAGAGTTGATACAATAAAAAATAAATTTACATTTGTGACAAGATAAATGGAACTGAAGGGGATTATGCTAAGTGAAATAAGTCAGAAGCAGAGAGACAGATACCTTATGGTTTTACTCATTTTTGGAGTATAAAGATAAAAAGCAAATGAACGAAGGAAACAACCCTCAGACTGACAACAGATTGGTGGCTACCAGAGGGGATGTGAGGGAAGAGCAAAGACAGGAGGCTGACTGGCTGGGACATGGTGACTGGACATTTGGTGGTAGGTGTGGTGTGACATGTACAGTTGCTGAAGTGAGAAATTGTACACTTGAAACCTATGCAGTGTTCTAAACTACTAATGCCTAAAAAAAGTCTAATATTAAAGAACTCAAAAAACAACTACATTATTTGAAGTTCAAAAAGTAGTCACTAGAGAGTTAATTAGGTGATACAACTACAAAGGGATAGTAGAGGATGCAAAGCAGCTAAGTAAAATACGGCAGCAAAAGCATCTTATCTAGAATGCACCTCAAAAGTAATGAGGCTATTTAACATCCCACAACAATCAATGTACTCATTATTAACAAAATAAATGAAAAACAAATGCAATCTCAAAAGAATGCAGAAAACTCATTGGGTAAAATTCAAAGACCTGTTATACTAATAAAAATAACAAATTAAAAAAGGAAGTTTCTTAATCTAAAGTGAGTACACACAGTAAATATCATGTGCATAATTATAAAATTGTGAAAACTTTCTTCGCCCAGAGATCAGGAAGAAATGCATATTGAACACTGCATGTACAGTAAGGGAAGAAAAACAAAATGTATTAAAGGCGTAAAATTAAAAATGACAATTGTGAGTGTGGCAAATTTTTGGTAAATCTCTGGAAACAATTTTAGAATTAATGTGAGTTTAGTAAGGTGAGTAGACAGGAGGTTAACAATGAGTCAGCGAAGACTCAAATCCAGAGTATGTTGTAAACTGCTACAAAACAAGAAAATATGGGGAAAATATTCAGGAATTTCCTAGCTGAGAATATCCAAATAGTTGATAAATGTGCTCAGACTCATTAATCTTCAAAGGAATGCATATTTAAACCCCTGTCATATTAGTACATCCTCATCACAATGGCTGAAATATATAGGACTGAATGTAGCACATGTTGACAAGGATGTGGAGGACAGAGAATGAAAGTGAAGAGTGAAGATAAAAGTGCCTGTCTCCCTGACTAAATACAATAAAACAAGTGGGGAAAAGAAAAGTAGAGGGAAATAAGTGATTTTTTTACATTATAGGATAGTAGGCCTTTACAAGAATAAAGCAAAGGTGAAACAAACAAAAAAGAAACTGTCTATATGTCCAACTATATATAAATTAAAATTTATGGCAAAATAAAACCAAATATAACCCATAAATAGTTAAATATCAAACCAATAAAAATACTTGCAATGTATATGACAAATGATGAACACATTCAGAGCATAAAAAGAGATCTTATGAACTACAATTAGAATATATACTCCAACAGAAAAATCACAAGGTACTTAAATAGATAACTCACAAACAAGAAAAATCAAAATAAAAAAAATATGTAATCAACCAATAAACAGGATCACCAACTTCATAACAAAAGGAGTGTTATACCCAAACATAAAATGTGTGGTAATACTCAAATCAGGTGATCTCTGGGAAAATGGGCACATTTATAAAATGCTACAGGGAGTCCTAAATAGTACACTTTCTGGAGGGCAATTTAGCCATATATGTACATATGATAGGTGATACATATATGTTTATGTATACACACACACACGCTTATCACATAAGCCACCCTAACAATTATAAATTTGACCTGAGAAAATAATTGAAGAGCTATGTAAAACTACTTGGATGAGGACATTAAATCACTGGAAATAATCAAAACGCCTGACCCAATAGAGTATGTACTGAATTACAGTATAGCCATGTAGTGGATTATTATGTGGTCTTGAAAGCAAGCACATACAGTGTAAGTATGCATTTGTTAATCTTAAACATAGTCCTGATATTTTGTTAGGTGAAAGGATAAATAAAACAGTGTGTATCATGTCTGCATATGGTTTTAATTTTGTGACCAGACATAAAATAACACTATATATAGTACAGTTTTTCGATGTAGGGTAAGACATGTGATTTTTAATTTTCTTCAAATATTTCTCTTCTTTTTGTATCCTGTATTCTCTGGACCTTATTTTATTCATTTACTTTATTTTTAGGTTCAAAGCTATCAACCCCTCAATGCAGAACTTCATTAGGTGATGGGCAGAAGTCACTGTGCTGAATAGGTCACATTCTGGAGACCTGAAACCTGAGGAGTTAGGAGATCTTTGAGGAAGGGGACTGACCAGGAACTTCTGTGCCTGTCAGGGGTAGTGGGCAAGGGGACCAGGCTCTCAGAAGCAGCCATCCATGTGGCCTGGTGAAGCGCATCTGTTTTCTTTCTCCCAGAATGATGTGGGACTTTGGGGGTGACCTGGTTCCCATCCACAGACCTGCAGCCTGAAGCTCCCAGAGATGGGTCACAGGTGCATGAAATTGCAGAAGCCACCTCGGGTATATCCCCTCAGCTCGTACTGCCAACAACTTGACTCCCGGGAAGGGAACAGCTCAGCATGCACGCCCGCCCATGGAACCAGCGGTTATTGGTTCCGGCCCCTCCCGGCCCTGCATCCTCCTCCTGCCTGAACTTGACATTGGATATTGCCCACAAGATGGTCCCCTAGCTTGCCGCACACATTCATCTCTTCTATCTCCCCCATACTTCTGCAGTTCTGTGAACACCTCCTCGAAGTTGTCACAGTGTCCCTGCACCTCCTTGTGGCTCACCTGACAGTGAGAACTGTGTGCGGCTTGGGTGATACTCGTGGGTCCCGTTACAGGCTGAGCAGCGCTGTCTTCTGGCTGGAGGCCGCTTTGTTGTGAAGCCCGGGGCTGACCCTGCAGGCCCCGATCTTACAGTACAAACAGCAATTAACCTTGTCCTCCTCCGCCCTCCAACTCTCACCTGTCTTCTCTGAATTAAAAACATGTACTTGTATAATCAGGAAAAGGAAACAGGTGTTTCTTATTTATTAAAAAAAAAAAAAAAACACCAGAAATTAAGGTATGTCTGAAGTTACAACATTAGGCAAAATAATTGCTATTCCTAGCATAACTGAGAGTTACTCCATGAGAGGAGACAGGAGTTCTTTTACTATTAAATTTGACAAAAATCTCCCTCCAAAATTGGATACCCGACTGATGTGGGCCCAATTTTCTAGGAGTGAACAGCAGATTCCCCCAATTGCCATCCAAATATAATGGGAAAGTACCAAAGAGTCTTCATGTGTTTCTAGAGCAGCCCTTGCTTTGCTAGAGAGCATACCCTTTGCAAATTCCACACAGACTCCAGCCACACATGCTGTATTAGTTTCTAAACGGATAATGCCTGGGCATCTATTTTTTCAGCGCCATGCAGGAAACCCTTACAATCATTGAGATTTTAGAGCTGAAAGCTCGAAGTTAAGATGCATGGAAAAGAATTTGTTAACTAAATAAAAGACTATAGGCTTCAAATTGAAATTGCCTACATGGTCAACTGTTTCTGCTCTTATCAACCTTTTGTCCACCTTTCTGATTAGTCTGTTTCAGAGGAGTAGTTGAACCCAAAAAACTTGAGAAAATTTCCTCACTTAAAACCTTCTCATAAACACTGACTTTGAATTTCCAAGGCATTTGGAAAAAAATGTTTTTGGGTGAATCGTTCGTGGTTTTCTATTTTTATCCCTCATCCCTCTCCCCAAGCCAAGTCATTTGCTTGGTTGGAAAAAATGAAAGGTTTGGTATAATCGATCATTTCCCTAACGAGTCCCATCTGGAAGTGATAAAAGACAAGAATTTTAAGAACAACCTGTTCTCTCTACCCTCCAAACCCACTTTTACGAACTTGAAAAATTAAACACTGGCCTCCTTCCTTGCTGCTTGGGTCAGAGGTGAAGATAAGTGAGGTACCTCGTGGTGGACTCCCAGCCACCATGATGGCTCTGCCCACCTCTGCCACAGCACATGGTGCTGTCAGGAACACCCCTACATCTTCGCTGCCCTCCAGTTCCCATTACAGAGGCAGATGGGATCATCATCTCACCTCTCTCTCATCTGGGGCAATGTAATGACCAGGAAGTCACTACGAGAAGGAAGTGAGAGTATTTTGCCCATTAATCTCTTACATAGGGCAGCTGCTGTATATAACTGACAGTGAATTTCTTCACTGGAGAAACCTCTCAATCTCCCTGCTTTAAAATAATCTTCATGAAATCAGTGAGCAAATAAATCCTATAATCTGAAATACTGGGATGTAATATATACTACCTCATTAGCAACAAGCCGTCTACAAGTTAACATAACAGGATGATGAGTTTAGGGAGCTTTATATGATTTTCATATATATTTGCTTTTTTTCAATTAAATTAGTCCTGACTTTCAAGTGAAGTTATAGAATTAAATGATTTTGAAATGTTTCAAAATTTTGAAAGAGCCTGTTTCTTATTATAAACTGATCGCTTCTTGAAATTTAAATATAAGCTCCTTGAAAATTTATGGGAGATGTAGGGGAGGAGGAAGGAAAACCTTTTTTTCCCTTTTGTGCTATTTGGTATGGTTATCCAGCAAATGACAGTATCTTTGATTAAACTATTCAAACATTTCTTTGGTTAGTTGGCCCTCTTCATGTCACTGTGGACCTGATAAATTTCAGCATCTTGATTCCAGGCAAGTGAGTGACAGGATAAAATAACATGTATTATATTAATGTTGATGACAGGATAAAACATCTATGGCAGGATGCTGCCATATCCCCTTCTGATGATAGGGGATAGATTTCATCTTTCTTAAAGTCTCTCAAAAAAAAAAAATCACCAAATTCTGATGTAAGTTTCTAAGTTGCATTTTCCACATTTTGCAAATTTCTCTCTGGTATTATATTGGCAAGTGCAGGGTAAATGAAGATTGGTCAGGCTTTTACACCTCTGGCCTCTGTGGCTATCACCTCGAGGCCACCTCTGTGGCCTTGATTGTGCTAATGCAGGAGGCACTTGGGAGCATGGGCTTGGGACACACATGGTGGAAACCTAGAATGTGGTGTGGGCATGTGTAAGGGAGCACAGCTGAGGCTGCAAGGGCATCATCACACAGAGAACGTGGGCGGCAGAGGAAAGTGGTGGCAGCAAATGGATATGAAAGGAGTAGTGATGGCTGCAAGAGGAAGTCCAGAGGAAAGAGCATATAGAGATTTTGCAAGGGGCCCAAGTTGCTATTTCCCTGTGGCTTGTTTCCCCTGCATACTATTAAAAAATCTGTGGGGATGATGCCAAGGGCTCCAAGATTTTCTTTAAAGCTGCCTGAACTGACAGTGAAGCTACATGGCTTGGGATGGTTGCAAAACAGCAGGTATGTTTGGGTTAATTACACAGCCCAGAGGAAATATTCAGTGCACCTATATAGGGAAGTTATTTAAACCCATTAAAAGGTTTTTATTGGTAGCTAAAGGAATCCTAATTTGCAGCATCCCAAAATCATGAGCTAAATCTTCTAGAATAGCAACCTTAAAACTACGTAGTGTTGAAAGTTTAACAGACTCAGTTTCCAGATCTGTACTTGCATACATTCCCTGAATTTTGTACTTGAGGTACAGATTCTACTTCCCCTTCTCCTTTCATAATCTCCCTTCTTACTCTATAAACGAGAGGTATTGCTCTCACATCTCTAATTTCACCATGGTATATTGTTCTAAGTAGCAAAACCTCTGGGTATGAAACCAAAGGTCCATGTAAAACCTTGAAATCAGCGATGGAAAAAGACTATGTTAAAATCCTTATGTAAAATAAGTGGTTTCCAATTCTTCACCATCAACAAAACTGAAAAATAACATAATGGAGTTATTAGCTGGTAGATGACTAAATATGATTTTGGATTAAAAAACTGTGATGTAACTTGTCATATAACTCAGGATTTTGAGGAATTAAATGACAATATTATAATATGTTTTCCATTCTCATCTTCCTATTGATAAATTTACATCAATAAAAGTAGCTAAGATTTTTCCATAACTATACAAAAAATGTATAAAGATCTACCAATCTCATTAAGTTACAATTCCAGTAAAACTTTTGTATATTTAATAATTAAATTAAAATGTAAGACATGTTGTTTCTGATTAACAGAATTTTTTAACATCTAAAACCTCAAAGTTGGAGCACTTTTTTAAGACAATAACTTGCTAAGAAGTATAATAAAATTAGTAAAAAAAAATGACTTCCCAGAATTCTGAGCATGAGTTTAAGCAAGAAAAATAATGAAATTAAAGCTTCTGATTGTTAAAGAAGAGTTCATTCCTGTATTTCTTAAATGAATGATGGTAGGTATTAAATTACCATTATTTTGGATTCCTCTGGCTAGATCGAGTGACTTAACAATTTTAAATTTTTTACAATATACTATAATTATGTTTTATGACTGTAAACGATCAAAGCATATTTCACAAAATGTTAAAAATATAAGTATTATACAATAGATGAGTAAAAGTTTTAGTTACCAAGAAAGAAGAAACCAATGTAAGAAAAAGCTGTTTTTTAAAGGATATGAGAAACTGGGATTTTAGCTAATCAGAAATACAACAAAATTCAGAAAAACAAATTAATGAGCTCAGAAATAAAATCAATACAAGGTAGAAGTTGAAGCTTTAAGCAAGAAAATAACAGGAATCCAGGAGATAAGGATTTAATAAATGAGATCAAGAACTCTAGAAAAAACTATGAAAGTAGAATAGATCAAATAAAGGATCAAATCTGTGATCTCAGCGATAATAATGGACTAAGGAGCAAAGTTGAAGTGGAAGATGACGGATAGGAAATGCCACACACAAAAAAAAAACCACCTCATTTTTTGCAAAGGTTTCTAAAACTGTGTTAGAACTTTTATCTACAATTAGCTAGGACTTTATTCATAAGGTTATTGTTCCCTTAATTTTGGATCCTAAGAGGCACTCTAAAAAATTTCTAAATTAGGAGATGCTGAGCATTCACCAATCCAAGGTTCCTGTCATTTGAAAGAAGCACTATTCTGATGAAAGAGGTTGGCTTCCAGCTCCACCATCAAGAGATCCTTACCTCAAATTGTTGCACAACATTGGGCCTCCCTAGTGACGCAAGGGGTTAAGTCTCAGCACTATCAAGCTATCACAGCCATTGCAGCAAAAGTTTGATGCCTGGCCAGGGAGCTAACTCACAGTGCAGCAGACCTCTTCTGCCTAACCCGATGCTCCCCTCAGCAGTGTATTTCAAGTCAATCCACCTGTTCTGCTCCCCACTCTGTCTCTGATGAATCCTCTCACGCCCCCCCCCCACACCCTGACTCTTGTGTGCATAAATATTAAAAAAAAATGTTGCACAACATTGCTCTGAGTTACTCTACCTTCCATGAAGTATGAGAACACCAAGAGGTGATAATTATGTGTAAACAGCCAAGTTGATTAACCATTACAAAATGTCAGTGGGTCTGTCATCTATAACAACATATTCAGCAAAGATAGTCCAAACCAAGTCTGTGTGATGACAGGGAGAAATACATATAGCTTCACAAAAACAGAGGAATTTTAGGACAATGCCAGTTGTACTCAAGCTGTACATAAATGCATGTGGTATTGATTTGGTAAAGAGAGCACTGGTCACACATTTAGCATAGTCACATTTGTAGCCCAAAATAGCACTTAACAGATCACCCGGGTAATTTTGAATTCTAGCCAGGTAAAACAAAGCCTACATTGTGGCAGGAAAAATGCTGGTTCCCATGAATGCCCACATCCCAATCCTTGGAACCTGAGAATGCGCTACCAGAAATTGCAGAAAGCATACAGCTATGACTAAGTTAAAGATGTTACAATTGGAAAATGATCCTGTAAACTAAACAAAGGTACTTTCTGGTAGGTTTCTTCCTACTGTGGACATTTGTGCCTTAAAGACACTCAGAAATGTGGAGTCAAGAAGCGGAGATGAGTTAACTTCTCACAGAGCTCCTTCTGGGTCTGTTTTATGCGGCTGACCCACTCCCTCTGTAGCCAGCTGATGTCTTTGCCTGCTTTCCACTAACTGCCTCTGCAACCCATTGCCAAGTGGGTCTTTCAACCTGTCACAATAGAGCTCAAAGCTTCCCAAAAGACTCAGTCTTCATTTTCTCCTTTTTCAAAAGCATTTACTGAGCCCAGATTGTGGAACAGTCCCGATTCTGTGAGCTAGGACATTACCCCAAGCAATGGTAATGATGAATATGCACAAATCATATCTATTCCAAGGCAGAATAATGCTGCCAGAGACTAATGGCAAAATTCCTTCTAAAATAAAACAAATAATTCACATATAATCTAGTTATACCATTTCTGGGTATTGATCTGAAGAACATGAAAACAGTAATTAGAAGAGATAGGTTGCACCTCCGTGCTCATTGCAACAACATCATTCACAAAATAGTCAAGAGTTGAAAACGACTTTAAGTTCCCAGGGACAGTTTAGTAGACAAGGAAGATGTCACACACACACACACACACACACACACACACACACACACACACACAATGGAATACTAATCAGTTATTAAAAAAAGAAAGAAAGAAATTGGGGGAGGGGGAGGGGAGGATAAGGGCACAAAATGGAAGAGAGGAGAATACAGGGGACCATGGAGATGGATCACAGGTGAATTGGTGGTGGGCTGCCCAAGGGGAATACAAAATGTAAAAGACACAAATAACAATAAAAAAAAATGGAAAAAAAAAAAAAAGAAATCCTGCTATCTGCAACAAGGATAGACCTAAAAGATATGCTTAATGAAATAAATCAGACAAAAGACAAACACTGTATGATTTCACTCAGGTTTCTTCTTCCCAAAAAACTATTTTTCACCCCTTTACTGGGTTAATTACTTTTTATTTTATATCTCAAAACAAAGTCCAACTCCCTCTTAAACTTGTTAAAGTTTATAATTATATGTTTTAGTAGTAGTAGTCTTTCATTACATCTTTGCCCTAGGATATAATTCTACGAGGACAAAGAACTGGTTGTTTTTGCTCACCATTACATCTCCAGGATATGGAACAAAATAAAAATAAATATTTATTGAATGAGCCAAGGCTGGCTTTTGCATCCACAAAAACATATTATCTTAAAATTATCTTATTACAGCTTTTCTGTTTCTGAATCTATGCATGAAAGTCAAATATATTTCAAATTGATTAAATTTAATATGGCCAAATTTTCCAGATTGATAGAGCAGATAATTCATCACAATTAGAGAAATTTTTAAGTCACAAAATTAAAGTTTTTTCATAATAAAATACATGTGCAGTCTTCTTTCATAATACAATATTTAGAAATGCAGTTCCTATATTTAGACAAATGAATCATAACATATTAAAATTCAAACTGCTTCACTTTGAACCCGAGACAGAGTAAATCAATCAAGATTACATAGTGAGGTCACCACTAGAACCTTTTATCTACTTTTTTTAAAAAGCCCTGACATTCTTTTCCAAAAGTGCAAGAATAAATGAAATGTAAAAACATTTTCAGGAAAAGATTTGAAAATCTAATGCTGAGCTTGAGTACCTTTTTGTTAATTATAGAGATTTATTTTTCCAGAACAATATGGAAATTTATTGGTTACTCAACTCAAAGTCCCTGGGTTACTTAATGGCTCAATAATATCATTAAGCATCCTTAGACTCACCATTGTCAGGGTATTAGCTTTTCTTACTCGTGTGTTATCTCCTGACCACAAGATGGTGGCTACGATGCCAAAGTTCTAGAGTCCGGAAAGTCCAAAAAGCCCTAGAACCTTTTAATCCAGTGCTCATTGCACCACAGTGTAAAGGAACAGAGTAACTCCCAATTCCAAATATGAAATCAGGAGAAACTCAGATGAGGAATGAGACAAGGAGGTAAAACAGTAAAAAAAAATTCTAGATTTAGGAATGTCTGAAATGTCTCGTAGACCAGGGTGTAAGAAAGCCCAGAATGCTACAAACAGACTTAACTTCATCTCTGTCTAAAGAATGGCTTTTATAACAAAGAAAACGTATGTGTGTGTTTCCTTATGGGGGATGACCTAGGTGGCACCGAATACCCAGTATCTTCCAATGTCTAGTACAATGCTGGGCAAAACAGAGTTGCTCAAAATATATTTGTAAAATGAAAGAGTAAGTGAATGTCTGAGTGAATTCATCAACCCTAAACTCTCACCTACTGACTTGCCAATGTCTGAAAATAGTTCACTAAGGGCAGCACACTGTGGTAAGCTGAATCATGTCCCTAACCTCCACCCCCTATCGCCTCCCCCACTCCCCCCAGAAAAATAGTTCTGGAACCTATGAACATTACATGATATGGAAAAAGAAGAATTCTGAAGATGAGATTAGGAATAGGATCTAGAGATAGGGAGATTTTTCTGGACTGCCCAGGTGGGCTCTGAATGAGACCATATGCCTCTTCTATAGAGGGTATTTGACACACAGCCAGAAGTCAGTGTGACCACACTGGCAGAAATTGGAAAAATGTGACCACAAGGTATGCTACAGATACAAAAGCTGGAAAAGACAAAGAATGGAACCTCCCCTCAAGCCTCTGGAAAGAGCATTGCCTTCTCAACACCCTGACTTTGGCTCAGTAACCTGGCTTCTGGCCTCCAGAACCGTAAGAGAATAAATTCCAGTTGGTTTAAGTCACCAAGTTTATGGTTATTTGCTAATTATAGCCACAGGTACAAGTTTTGGTACTAGGGAGTGAGGTGTTGTAATGGATGCCCAAAATGCGGAAGCGGCTTTGGGACTGAGTAATGGGTAGAAGCTGAAGAATTTTGACATCTATAAGAGAAAAAGCCTACATTGTTTTAAACACATTGTTGATAGAAATGGGTCTTATAGATGCTGCTAGTGAGGACTCAGGAGGAAGTAATGGGGCATGGAAGAGAAAGTTTATAGCATCTTTAAGATACACATTATTATGAACAGAAATCTGAACTTTAAAGACCCTGCTGGTGAGGAGTCAGATGCAAATGAGAAAAACATTGTGGAAAGTGAAGGAAAGGGGATGCCTGTTTTATAGTGGCAGGAAGTTTAACTGAATTACACCCCCACAGTAATATGGAAAGGTGAACGTGTAAGCAACACTCGGATATTACATTGAGATTTCCAAGCAAAGTGATGAATGTGCAACCTGGTTTCTTTTAGCTTACTATAAAATTTAAGAGGAAAGAAGGAATTTGAAAGAAGAACTGTTAAGCAAAAAAGAACCTAGACTTGATGATTTGGGGATTTCTCAGTCAATCCAGACTGTAAAAGATGCTAAAATCAGGAGCTCCAATATTAGGAAAGTGTGCCCTGAAGAGAACGCCAGTGTAAGTGGACAGTCGCGGCTTATGCTCTGAGAGGACTGAAAGGTCAGAGTATTTCCTCACGCAAAGGGTTCCTTGAAAAGATTGAATGTGAGTCCCATCGAGCTCCTAAATCATCTCAGGAGAAGCCAGGAATTGGGATGAAATCATCAGGAAAATCGATGGAGAAGCCCCTGGCCTAATGTCATGAATCCACTAGACGGACAAAGGAGACTTAGGTTTTTGAGATTGTTCTATAAAGCAGATGCCCTCCCAGTTTAGACTCAAAGAGACAGAAACAGGACAAAATGAAAGATGGTTGCTAAACTCTCAAAATTCTATGGGCAAGACACGGGATAACAATTCTTCCCTAAGCTACCCAACTTGTGACAAATTGTCACAGCCACCACAGAAAATTAATGCTCACACATTAGGTGCTCAATACGCCATTTCTAATCAAATCAAATCATTTTTTTTCTTTTTTTTAATATATATTTGTTATTTATGTCTTTTACATTTTGTATTCCCCTTGGGTAGCCCACCACCAATTCACCCGTGATCCATCTCCATGGTCCCTTGTGTTCTTTTCTACTCCATTTTGTGCCCTTATCCTCCCCTCCCCCTCCCTCCTCCCCCACCCACTGAGTGTCTCTCTCCTATTTGGTTTCCTTATAGTCCTGTTATAAGTGAAACCATTCAATATTTTTCTTTTTCTTTCTGGCTTATTTCACTGAGTATGATTCCCTCTAATTCCATCCTTGTCGCTGCAAACTGCATGTGCTTATCTTCTTTGAATGCTGAATAGTATTCCAGTGTGTATATGTACCACATCTTCTGGATCCAATCATCTATTTTTGGACATCTGGGTTGCTTCCATACCTTTGCTATTGTGAACAGTGCCGCAATGAACATACGGGTGATGTATCCTTTCGGATTAGTGTTTTTGTGTCCTTTGGGTAAATTCCCAAAAGTGGTATTGCTGGGTCGTATGGGAGCTCCATGTTTAGCAATTTGAGGAATCACCATACAGCTTTCCACAGTGGTTGGACCAGTTCACATTGCCACCAGCAGTGTAGAAGAGTTCCTTTTTCTCCACATCCTTTCCAGCATCAAATCAAATCATAATGGAGATAGGACCAATATAGTGAAACAGGGTCCTTGCTTCACTCCTGAGAGGATCACCTAACAGTTCATCGAGAAAATGTCCTGTGGCTTGGAACGAAACTAGGACATCTCTTGGACATTGGATACCAACACAGATGGCAACAGAGAAAAGGGGACAGAGAAGAAAGTCATGCTTCACTGAGCAGGAAGTGGGTGGAGAAAAAAACCTGGACGCTGTGCTCCAGAGCAGGGGACATAGACAGTGGGGCGGCCACTCAGCCAGGGGACCTGAGGGTGGGGGGAGTTAAACTGTGGACACATACATACTTGACCAAGGGCAAAGGTGTGGAGGAGCTGGGGAGCTCCACATAGGCCAGATTCCCTATAAGGAGAGATCAGAGACTGTGCTCTAGACTGCACACCTCCCCTGCAACTCCCACCCCCAGGACCGGCACTGAGGACACAGTCTGAGTCACAGATCTGGAACTCCAGAGCGGAGGGCTATCACCCAAGCCACGAGCTCCAGCCATCCACCAACCCTCCAGGCCTCCGCCACCCTGCTGACTCCGAAACTGCAAAAATCAGGTTTTAGTACCTACAGAAGCTAGTAAAAGCGAAAAAATAAAATAAACTACAGTACCACCTGAGGGGAAAGTAAAAGTAGTTCAGTACTCTAAGTTACTACTAGATATTTTTGAAAGATAAGGAAATCTAGAGCAAAATAAACATAAGAACACTCCCCTAGGCTTCCCTTACACCCCAACTCTTTCATGTCCCCTCCCACTTCACTAGCCTGCTCAGATGAGCCCTGATTCTTCTCTCTCCCTTCACTTTTCCCAGAGAGAACTTTTCAGTTTTGTTATTTACAAAACCTTTAAAATGCTGCACTCCAAATTTTCATCTCCATCCGACTTCACTGAGTTCTAAATTTCCCAGTCAACTGTTTATTTGACATCATCTGGAGGTCTAATAGTAACAATGCTGACAGCCAAACAATCAAACTCGCTTTCTTTTCTCAGCCATGACTCAACAACCTTCACATTTGCTGTCCCTTCTGCCTAGCTCACCCTGCACAGGACCTTTGGATCCTGACTCCATCTAGTCTGGTATCTTTTTTTTTTTTTTTAAGGTTTATTTATTTAAGCTGGGGTACAGGCCAGAGGCATGGGGCGGCAAGAGGGTTCACCACAGACAGAGTGAGGAGCAGAACAGGCAGATCAGAAATACACTGCTGAGGGGAGCAGCGGGCGGGGCAGGAGAGGTCTGCCGCGCCATGTGGGAATCTCCCCAGCCGGGCGTGGAACTCCCGTCACCGCTGCCGACAGCTCCACAGCGCAGAGCTTAACCGCTGCGCCACCAGGGAGGCCCCCTAATCTTGTATCTTGACTCCAACGTCACCTTCTCAGAGAAGCTATCTGAACACTCAGTTCACTCATCGTCCCCGGATCCAACCTGTTCTATCACGGTACCCTGTTCTAAGTGTCGTTACAGCATTTATCACTATTAGAAACCATCTGTGCTTACTGGTTAATTGTATATCACTTCTTGCACCCACCCCTTCTTCCTTCAACGTGTCTTTAAAGTGAAGAACCATGCTAAAAGACTTAATGCCAGAAATAGATTCTTCACTTTCTACCCATGGGAGGAAACGCATCTTGCAGGTGACATGTTATAGAATGCTTGGGAACATAAAACAATGGCACCTATAGGCTAGGCATTCAAAGGTGCTGAGGGCAGAGTGGTGAATAGAGCAGACAAGGAGCATCCTGAGATGTTTGGCACATAGTGGGAGTTTTTAATACACAGTTCTATCAACTCATTTCTTTTAGTCCACAGAAATTACATTTCTGATTATGAATGGAAAACAATTGAACCATTCCTTACAAGCATCTACTTTATCTATTTTGGGGGGAAAATATCAATAAACAAACAATTATAATGGATATGAATATGGAAGCACTAAGTTCACTCAATCAGGAAATCTGAGAGCGCTTGTATTTACAGGTTCCTAGTCAGCCTAGCAAACTACTGTTTTATGTTCCCAAACATAAAAAAAAAAAAAATCATAGTCAGAAAACTTGCTTTGCCTAGCTTAAAAGCAAAAATGGCATTCCAGTTATTCCACATATAACTCCTTGATGTTAGTATCCCTAAGACAAAAATAGTCATTTGGAAGTAGATCCCTATTAAAAAGGCAAAAGAAGTATGAATAGAACAGTTCTTCAGAATTGTCAGAAAAATTCAGATTCAAAACTTCATTCCTAAGGTATGACCTACATGGGAATCAGTTCCAAAATATCATCTCCAACTCTTTATAGAAAGGATTATGGTTTTATAGACTTTGTATAAATATATCTTCAGTGTCTGATGGTTTTCTCTATTCTTACAAGAATAGCGTTTTACTATTTTTTTTCTCTGAAAACTGTTGACTGAGCTACCAATGCTTTTCGGTGATTTCTCTGAAAACTGCCCCCTCCCCACCCCCACCACCCCGTCCCTTCCTACTCTCCCTCTAGGTCGGAATGATGAATATATTGGAGAAATCAGAAACTTAGGCAAAGATCTTTATTGGCGGTTAGGGTGACACAGTTCCAAAAAGTAAACAGAATTAACAGAAACACCAAAGTAGCAGAGGAGGTGCTCCGGTATCAGTAGAAGGCACTGGTCCTAACACAGAAAGCTGCGTGGGTCTTCACACACAGATGCCGGCTTAACCCCATCAAATGAACATGCTGTATTTTGAGCATGAAGATTTGTAGGTAAGAGCAGGAAGGACTGAGGACTCCTCTCCCCTGGGTCAGACAGACCCTCCAGCAATGTTATTGCAGATGACATGAAGGTGACCACAATGACAGTAATGACGACAGTCCCAGGATGACAACATGCTGATGTCACAGCAACAGCCTGACAGGACCTATAAAGCCTTAACATTCTCTAATCCAGCTGACAGTCCTGGGTCCAGTACTTGGATAGGTCACAAAATCCACTGTCACAAAAATGAATCCACTGCACTCAGGTGTCACTGAAAACATGCCAGTCCTGATCTTCTCTAACTTGAGAAAATGACAAATACTATTGCATCATTTTGGAAATGAATCAAATCTAAGAAGAAAAATATACTGTTAAAAAAACACACACATGGGGACTTTTGGTAGTATGGCTTTTAAAACCCTGTGCTTGTCTATAAAAGCATTACAAGCAAAGTTAAGAAAAGGGAATTTTTATTAAAAAAAAAAAAGGAAAATATTTTACATACCAAAATTAGTTTTAGACATTAAAATCAAATTTTATGCAAATATCTTTAGAAAACTGAATTATATAATTAAATCATTAAAATACAGAGTAGTTTTTACAAATTAATATTGAGTATGTTAAATAACTATATATTAAAGATTTGATTTGAAATTTAGAGCTGTTTCAAAATACTATGTTCAAATGTCATTCCTTAAGAACCCAAGAAAACTGCCAAATCACCATGCTGTCACTTCACCAGGGTTTTATGGTACGCTGGGGCAGGGGTGGGAGGCCTATTCTGAGTCAGGAGAGAGTGGTTAAGTACCATTCAAAGAGAAATAAAAGTAAAGCATTAGGTACAAATTAATTCACTTCCTGAGACTGACATGGTGCTCACTGACTGGAATGAAACACAACATTGTTTTTAAATATTGAGGACACTGTTTCCTGGCAGCATCCATTACACTTTCATGTTACAAGGAGGTCATAAAGATAGGGCTTCAGGGAGAAACAGAATGCAGATGAACCTCCAAAGAAACAGAAAGCTCTAGTCAAAGACTTCTTATTTTCTTTTTTATGAGGCACAAACAGAAAAATGGATGAACCATAACAACCCTGATTACAGACAACAGGAGACTGCGAATCTAGATGGTTATGGTGTTTCATGAATGATCCATAATAGAGCATTATTGCTACTGAGACACCAGGCAATAATTGTTATCATCACATTATGGTTCAAAAAGTTCACACTGTACTTATCCTTGTACTAAGCCCTTTCCGTCTTCCAAGTACAAGATGATAAACAGTTGTCTCTCCTTGGTTTCATGACCAAATGAAACCTTCATTATAATGAAGAAGGAAGATAAACAGAAAGGAGACTTCTGGTACCAATTATTTTCCCGTATCACAGCTTGAAGAATACACGGTCAACACAGTGTATTACAGTAACTGTGTAATAGAAAAGCAAGTGAGTTTTCAAAAAAAAAAATCCCCATGACTCCTTTTCTTGCCCCCTCGAAAGTACCATATACATAATTTCCAACTAAAGTTAGGACTCTCCCAATGCCACGTGGCACTCCTTGGAGTGTGCCCACAGCACAGCAGGAAGAAGTCAGTCTCTGCTACTTTTACTACCCGAACTCTGCTCACTGTGCTTTACAATTCTTCTTTAAAGCCTTTTTGTGTCTCTTGAGTGGTGTTGTCTTCCTCACTGGGTGCCAACCATGTGAAATATACCTTTGCTGGATCGATGTTCCAGTGTTTGTGGAATGATATTGGAACCTGGTGAGAAAGGTAGTCCTTAGGGTAATCCACGGGCCGGGCCTGCCGGGAAAAGAACAGAGAACTGTGCTCTCTTATTCGTCAAATGCGATTTTGCTTCAGAATAGTATTTGAATTTATGAAGCGCTTGCTTTCCTTCAATATTTAATACTGGTTATGGGAACCTAAAGGCAAAAAGGAAAATCTTCTCCACCCTCTTCCCTTTAACTCTAGGCTCTTTTGTTTTACCATTTCAATTACTTTCATATCCCAAATGCGTCATGCCTCTGGACTCCTCAGCCACAGTAATAAATAGAAAAAGTTTTCCTTGCAAAGCCATTTAAGTTACTATTATATTAGGATTCCTGCAAAATGGCAGAAAAATTATTTCACAGGTCCCACTAAGGAAACTGGTCATATAGGTTGGGGGAGGAGTTCTGGAACAAGGACCTCACGGGGGTCCCTTTGCCTCTCTACTGCACTAGCATAATGCTTATCAGGCAGAAGGTTGAGACAGCGACTTGCATCCTCTTCCTACCTAAATATTAGCCTGGTTCCAGAAGTGTCCATGGAAATTTCAAGTAACCCAAAAAGGCTTCAAGAGAGCCTAAAAAGTTATCATCACCTTGAAATTCTCTAAAACTTAATGAAATTTAAACAGAATCAGTAACCTACAGCGTATGGAAGGAAAATGACACCAGACACTATTTTGTGTGCTCTAAGCCAAGCATCCATCTTCTCTCAATGCTTATCTTGTTTATAAATTATATAGCCTACCTTTGCTATACAGTAACTCATTAGGTTGTCAATATTGAAATAGAAAAACTAGATATATTTTAAAAACAAGTTTTCTCTAGGCTTTTTTATTACTGCTTAAATTTTGGATGTGATATTAAAGCCCCCTTCAATGGTTTACAGAATACCTTCATTAAACTTTATCCCATTCAGTCCCTCAAACTCCTACAAGATAATCAGAGTATCATGATTCATGCCAAGTTTAGACATGAGCAAACCAGAGCTTACAGAAGTTAGCACTTTCTTGGGGTAACATGACTAGTAGAGGCTGGAATGGGGGCATGGAAAGGTGTGCTGTCCCTGGGCCCTACAGCCTGTCCTCAATGCATGGTGCCTTGGGTCCCAAATGAGCATGTCCTAACCACCCTGGCCTCTTTGGGAGGCTTTTATCTGACAGGAGTACAAATAACACTGTTCAGATGAGTGTTCAGACAGTAATAATCTGTGAGGAAGACTTTAAAAGTCATAAAAGACTTTCATAAGGGCTATCTTGTGCCTTTTAAAAATTCGGTGTGCTCCTATTTACAATAGGTAAGATATGGAAACAACCCAAATGCCCAAAAATAGATGACTGGATCAAGAATATGTGGTATATCTGCATGGTGGAATACTATTCAGCAATCAAAAAAAGACAAACTCATGCCATTCACAGCAACATGAAAGGAGTTGGAAGGGATTATATTCAGTGAAATAAGTCAGAAGGAAAAAGAAAAATATCGGATGGTTTCACTTATAGGAGGAATATAGGAAAACCACATAAGGAATCAGGAAAAAAAAATAAAAAACCGAAATTAATAGGCAACTATAAATCAGACATTACGCAGGGGCAGGGGAGGCAAAGGGATCAAAACAGGGGAGGGAAGAACAAAAGGGACTGTGGTGATGGTGCACAGGTGAATTGGTGGTGGGAATTTTATGGGGACTACACCTACAAGGAGAAAGAAAATACTGCACAAAAATGAACAGTGATGTAAGATATATATAAATAAATTTAAAAGATTAAAAAAAACTCAATTTTCTCATGGAGTTAAAGATCTAGAAGAGAATTTTAAAGAAAAAGACAGACCAAAAATACATACTGGAATAAAGTCTAGCTGAATTGGGATGGTTTTAAATATTATCTAAGGGAGTTCATATATTTTATGATGTTTATTGGCAAGGATGTTTATTGGTTTTGTTCACTGCCAGTGAAGAAAACCTAGGAGAAATATATTCTCAATTCAGTTCTCAGATCATTTCACAATGGTCCTAGAATAAACAAACAAACACAGTGAAAACAAATCTGTTCTTGTTTTTTCGCATTTAAAAATGAATATTTGCAGATACAAATGCATTTAATAAGAAAAAGGAAAGACATACATCTTTCCTCTATTAATGCAGATTCTAGAAGTAATTAACTGCATCTCAGGAGCAGTTGGAGTGGCTTATCGAGCATTAGAATATACTGAGGTATATGAAATAATGGAAAAGAATAAGACAAATTAAAAAAGTAAAATACACCCAAACAGGCATTTGTAACATCCTAGAGTCTCTAATAATCACATCTCTGGGCACAAAACAATGCCAGAAGGAAACTTTTTTTTTTTTTTGTAATCTGCTTTTATTGTTATTTATGTCTTTTACATTTTGTATTCCCCTTGGATAACCCACCACCAATTCACTGGTGATCCATCTCCGTGGCCCCTTGTGTTCTTTTCTATTCCATTTTGTGCCCTTATCCTCCCCCCCACCCCCCCACCCCGAGTTTCTCTCTCCTATTTGGTTTCCTTATAGTCCTGTTATAAGTGAAACCATTCGATATTTTTCTTTTTCTTTCTGGCTTATTTCACTGAGTATGATCCCCTCTAATTCCATCCATGTCGCTGCAAATTGCATGTGCTTATCTTCTTTGAATGCTGAATAGTATTCCAGTGTGTATATGCACCACATCTTCTTGATCCAATCATCTATTTCTGGACATCTGGGTTGCTCCCATACCTTTGCTATTGTGAACAGTGCCGCAATGAACATACGGGTGCATATATCCTTTCGGATTAGTGTTTTTGTGTCCTTTGGGTAAATTCCCAAAAGTGGTATTGCTGGGTCGTATGGGAGCTCCATGTTTAGCAGTTTGAGGAATCTCCATACAGCTTTCCATAGTGGTTGGACCAGTTCACATTCCCAGCAGCAGTGTAGAAGAGTTCCTTTTTCTCCACATCCTTTCTAGCATTTGTTGTTGCCTGTATTTTTAATGTGTGCTATCCTCACAGGTGTGAGGAAACTTCTGACCCGAACAGGCAGGGTCGGTCAGGGTGAGGGAGGACCCAGAAACAGAGGGGGGATGTGGCAGAACTGTGTACAGGAAATGAAGAGACTACCCAAACCTGCCTGAAGACCAGGGCATTAAGAGGAAGAAATTCAAACTGATGAGCAGGGCACCGTGCATAGTTTGGAATCTGCATGTACACACACTATTTGACCTGTGACCTGTTTGCCCTGAGTTAACTTTCCAGTGCAGGAGGCTCCTGAAAGAGTGATGGATGCCGTCTCTGACAGAAACTGAGCCATCCTAGGAATGAAGTGCTCTAAATGCAGATGCAGGCAGAGTGGGAACTGCCAGAGAGAAGGGGCACCATTAAACTCCTAGAAGTTGTTAACTGCCAGGAGTGGAGGCTCTTCACTGATAATTAACTGTCTTTGTTTAACTATAAAGTAGCCTGTTAGAGATGAGGTGCTAAAACAGTTTTCTTTGGAGCATGATGCGCCTCAGGTCTCAGATTAGTTTGCTGATCTAATTAAAGTGCATATTAAAGATTCAGTCCCTGTCCTTTGTCTTTTGATTTAGACAATTATGACAGTGAGAAAGAATCTAGTATTTTCCAGCAACACCAGCTTATTCATTACTTTAAAAAAGCCTACTATAATTCTGATATGGATTACACTGAATCTATAGATCAATTTGTGGAAGGTGGGGCAATAAATTTCCCTGAATTTCTGTGTTCCTATTTTTTAAAAAAAGCCTTTGTCCACTGGAAACATCATATTCTATAGGAATCAAATCTGTATCCATTTGTCCAGTTAACTGCTCTGATCCAAAATGACAGTAAAACTTCCTCTATCTGTTGAAGAAGGCAAATGGTTACACCCTTAAGTAAGTGCTGAGGTTAAGCCCCAGGAAGCCAGAAGAGATGAAGACTATTACCCTAGGGGAATACATTTATTTCAAGGAATGAGGCCCAGAAGAGGTTTATTTGCATATGAAGGAGCTGGAATGAGGAGGGGAAAGAACCCAAAGGCTCTTTTACCTACATAAGCAGAGAAAGCAATTTTTCCTTATCCCTGCTTTACAGGTATCTGGTCGCTTTTGTAGGATAACTCAGCTAGCTCTGGCCATACTGTCCTAGATTCAATGGATGCTTGGAGCAGGGTTGGGAGCAGGATGTGCTCATTATTTAATGTGAGGTACTTAATTTAAAATCTGTCTCTGATTCATAAGACATCATATGTGTATTCATAATAAAGTCTAAGTTAATTTTATCTGAATAAAATGGGTTAATAAAATCCCTTTTAAATGAATATTAAAAAAAAATCAACAGTGGAATTTGTCACCATAACATATTGAGCCTTTCAATACATGAACATGGTATATAGCTCTCTATTTATTTAAGATCTTCCCTCAACAATAATTTATATTCACTGAATAGTATAACTTCTGAAAGGGAGAAGCAGGTAAAAAAGAGAGAAGGCAGGCATAATGACTTTAAAGCAAGTCTTGATTAATGTGCCCCTGGGCAGAGGTTTACAGACCCTCAGAGTGAGGTCCTCAAAGTCGCACCCTGGCTCAAGTGGGCAGAACTTATATAGGGTAGGGCTCAGCCAAGGGGGTCTGTGAGGAAACTTCAGTTATGTGGAAGAAGTTATTTTTTTCTCTCAGTCCCTCTTATCAGGGTGGTAAATCTGGTGTTCAGGTGAGGGTGATGAGGGTGTGGGCACCATGGTGTCGAGGAATTGTTTTCTGTATGTTACTTCCTGCTCAGGTGACTGAGAGGCCATCATGGCTTCCCTGCTGCCAACCCAGGCCCCGGCCTAACAACTTCTTTTTTATTTATCCCTGAGTATTTTATTCATTTTGATACTATTTTAAGTGCACTGTTTTCTTCATTTCATTTTCAGATTTCTTGTTATTAAAACAATACAATTGTTTTTGTATATTGATCTTGTAGCCTGCAATCTTGCTAAATTTGCCTATTATTTCATTTTCCCTTCGGTGGAGTCTTAGGATTTCTTCTACAAACAAGATCATATTGTCTGTGTGAGGGAAGAGAAGGACAGAAGGTTGGAAAGGAGGCACCACTAGACCAGAACCCTGGCTCATACAATGCTTGGAGCTGGAGGTTGGGGTAGAAGTGGTTAACATAGTCATTAAACCAGCTATAGGAACAATAAATCCTTAGGTGTCAGGGCACAGACCCATGCAAAGTGTCAGGCTGCTGTTAGTGTCCTAGGGCGCAGACCAGAGGTAAAGATATGGAGATTGAGGGCCACTGTAGAATCTCAGGTCCCTTTCAAATTCTACATAGTTACCCAAAACCAAGAGCAAACAACCACTCAACAAAGGAATGAGAAGACTAGATCCCATAGAGAAGGCTAGATCAGTGCAATCTTTGCTCTGGCCGGGGCAGCAGCCCTTCTGCCCACCTGTGACTACGCAGGTGCTTCTTTTCTCCAACTCTCTCCCTCCGCAGGGCAGCGGCCTTCCTGCCTGCCCATGACATGTACCCTGTGGGGTCTTTTCTTCACTGACCTCCCTTAGCAGAGCAGCTCTCCTCAGGGCTGCCAGCCTGCCTGCAACCATGCAGGCCTCTCTCTTAGCAAACTTGTCCCTTTCAGGGTAGTTCTTTCTGCCCGCTGTTTCTATGCAAGGGTCCTTTATTCTTCTGTCTCTTTCCCTAATAAATCTGTTCTTTTAGATCTAACTAACATCTCTGTCTCGTGGAGAAACTTGCCTGGGAAACTCGCCGTGTGCCACTGAAGGGGAGAGCTCTGGTGAAACCTTTCCCAGAGTAAAACCAAGGACCCCGCTCTCCAAACCCATCAACTCCAAAAATGACATCAGCAACCCACAAATCTGCTTACTTTTACTACATTTTTATTTTTTAATAACTTGCTTACATTTAACTGTGGAATCTTTCTCCCTGCAGAGTGTTGGTGCTATGTTTCCACCCGACCTTCAAGGCTTATTTTTATTACTTGGTTTGGGTAGTAGTGTTAAAGTATGTTACGGGTCCGATACGACTGAGGCAGAGTTCGATGCAATCAGCAAAGCAGTGATTTATTGCTAGCTCGAGCTAGGGTCCCAATTAGCCCGGTGTACCGACGCAGCGGTCCGTAGGCAAAAATGGAGACCCTGAGTACAGAATTGGGGCAGCTCATAAAGGCAATGGAATTCAGCAAATCATAGTGAACTTGGCAAGCCATCAAGGATGAGGGGGTCGTGGAGCAGATGGTCTGTGCTGTTATCTTTACAAGTTCCTGGAATCCTCGCCCTAGGCAGGGGGAGTTTTATCTCAAGGTTGCTGGCCTTGAGACTTTTACAGCTACTGGCAGCCTGGCGCCTTGCTGCCACTGATGTTGGTTTTAACCTTTGTCAGTGGCCAAACATTCTGAACAGTTTTTAGCATTCTTACTTTTACAGTAGAAGTCACTTCTGTACCTTAAATTCAGTTTATAACACAGCCTATATTATTGTCACCTTACAAGACAGATAGAAGTTGTGCTAAAAAATCTGAAGCCCATAAAGTGTCTACCTATGTGTGGGCTGCAGCGCACATTCAAAACTTCAGTCAGTTTTCAAATATGCCACGGTTTCTACTCCCCACTGGCTCACCTCACTGTCCGTTTGCACACACAGTTTCTTAATAGGTCAGCAAGCTTTCCAACTCTACTACTGCTTTCTTCTTTCTAGGGTGTCAGGTGGTAAATTTCTGGCTGATATGCCTTTACTAAAACTGAAACTACAACAACTTCCACCCCTACAACTAAAGATGAAGGTTTAGATTTATCTTGTTTGTTTCCTACCAAGTTTGACCATTTCAGGTTTCAGTTAACATATCTGTGGGTTTTGATCTCCCTGCCCCCAAATCAATTCCACTTTGATAGCAAAGCTTTCTTTTTTTTTCCAGCCAGGTCCATACTCATAAAACTACTGTGGGTCTCTCTAACCAAGCTGTGGTGGAAGGGTGCTGGGGCGGGGTTTTACGCAGAAGGTCTCAGAAGGCTCCAGACTGCTTTTCTTACCCAAAACTACAGCAGTTTTTCAGGAACAAATGCTTCTCAATGATTCTGGCTCATTTTCAGCATCCTAAAGTGGTTACTTTGAGCCTTTGGTGCAGGGGGTTCACTGGCCATGGCAAGCTGCCACACTCAGTGGCATATAACTGGAGGAACAGAAAACCATGTGCTCCGGTATTTTGCTTTTAACAAATGGATGGACCAGACAATCCATAGCACCCCCGACCCAGCTTATGATTTCACAATAACTTTCCCCTGATATAAAGAAAACAAATGTGGCCCAGCCAACTTTGTATCTGAGACTATTTCCAAGAGTCAGCCTTCCTCTGCCTTCCTGGACCCAACTCACCAAGAATTTTAGATTTTTTACTGTTTATTTTAAATCTCTTTCTCTATATGAACAAATACACTGTTTGGATCAGTTTCTAAACATTACAAATGGAAAGTAAATCCCAGCAAACTCTCTAAAAGAGATTTCAGAATTAGAAATTACTGTAATATCTATTGGGGAGGATAGGTTTGAAGCATATTTTATGATTTTGGAAAGGTTTAAAATGTAGTATGTGACTTAGAGAAATCAAGAGTTTTGACTTTGAGAAATAAAAAATATATATTAATTATCTTCAAAGGACTTTTGCATGAGAGTTAAATTATTTCCCTTTTTTCTTTTCTCCTTATCACTTTATTTACTGGTGTAGTTTTCCCTAAGTGAAAAAGGTTGTTATAAAAATCTAAGACCTGTTATAGTAACAATAACAAATTGTTTCCTTTATACACCAACAGTTTTACTTACCCTTCCTTTTCTATGAGGGAAACATTATGAGATGACTTGCCTTTCTAAGTCATCATAACACAACATATAGGCTTAAAATGGCTAAGACCAGTCAAGGGTTTAAAAGATGGATAAAGGGCCTCTCTGATGGCGCAATGGGTTAAGCGCAGCACTATGAAGCTATCCAGAGCCACTGCAGCACGAGTTCGATACCCAACCAGGGAGATTCCCACATGGCACAGCAGACCTCTCCTGCCTCATCCACTGCTCCCCTCCCCTCAGCAGTGTACTTCAGTCGATCTGCCTGTTCTGCTCCCCACTCTGTCTCTGGTGAATCCTCTCACCACCCCACACCTCTGGCCTGCACCCCAGATTATATGCATAAAAAATCAATAAATCTTAAAAAAAAATAAATAAAAGATGGATAAGGACCTACTCACTAGTACCACAGAAAAGGTTTTCATATATTCCTTATTATTAAAGGTCTATTTTAATCTTACTTGTGGTCCTCGAGAATGCAAAATGGGGACTCCACATCTCTGGCCTACACACTAGTTCTTGTGCGCATAAATAAATAAATCTTAAAAAAATGCAAAAATGAATTCTGTCTTTCTGGATTATACAAACACTATTTCTTTGCCTTGTTCAAATTAACTTCTAGTGTTTCTGGCATGCTCAGTTTTCTTTACTGCTATGATAATGTTGGCTACTGGTCACTAAATAAAGCATGAAGACTATATTTTCAATATAAAGGAGGACACTTAAAATATACATGAAGTGATACATTTCAAATTTCAAAAGGCTTTGAATTTTTTTGAGAAATAAGTATGCATTTTGACTATTTTAAGTGTAAGTATAGCAGCTATTATTCTTGGAATATAAGAACATCCACTGACCTGATTCTTTAAAAACTACTAAAAATAGGATTCCCTTCTCCAACCCCAAACTGCAGTATGGTGATGCAATTAGCAACAACCACTCCTGTTAGATATCATCTCAACACTTCTTTTCTCTAACCCTTAGAATATAAACTTGTTGAAATAAAGTTTGGTCACTCAGCGTTAATAGCAACCAAAAGGAAGAAAGCCCAGCCCAATAGCTTGCCAGTGGACAGCGTAAAAACTGAGGATGGCTTAGAATTATACACACTTAGTGGCCTAAAGGACAATGTTGTCAGTCCTATCTATTTTTAGGTAGCATTGAATCATGTATTTACATCATCAATTTTTCAACTCAAAGAAAAAATAAACTCAACCCTTCCTTGGTCCTACATATAAGGATACATAGGTCAAACACCACTTACAGTTCTAGATGTTTCTGCCTTCCATCTTCATATTGCACCTGACAGAGGACCAACCTTCTGGACAAAGACCTGTTAAGGGTGCCCCCCTGGAGTCTGTCCACATAGCTCTTAAGACTATTTCCACAGTATAGAAAGGGAAAGAACTAGGATCTTTAAGTGAGGAGAAAATCCTCCTCTCTCCCTCTAAGGCAGGAATAAAACCAATTTTCTCACCTGATGGAAGAGAGGGCTGTGGGTCACAGGGACTCCGAGCCCACTAAAGCACATTCCGAGGACCATATCATCGGGAGCATCATTGCTGTAGCAGCGACAATTACTGGCGAGAAGTCTCCTGATGGCTTCTCTACTGAAGACCATTCTAGAAGAAGCCAGACAGAGAAAGGAGTTAGAGTAGCTCCTCCAAACAACTAACCTGAATAAATATGGTTCAGAGGCCACCTTTCTGATAAAGACTAAAGATGTTGTCATCAGGAATGTTTCATATTTTAATAATTATTCCAAGGGAAATATTATTGTACTTCCTATGAAAACAAAATCACTTTTAAGAGATGTCTACCTATCTAGTAGGCCATTTTATTCCTTTATACATCTCATATATTTTGTAAGCTAATACTATGTCATCTTCATTTTCTAATACATCACTAAAAAATTAGAATAGCTCTTCAGTTTCAAAATTCTCCCTAACAAAACCCTGTGCACATTCCCAGCAGGTAGATGGACCCAAAAATACTATGTACCTCACTCATACAGGTGATGACTGACAATGAGATCAAATCAAAATGGAAAAAACCATCTACCGCCCGAGTGATTCCAGTCTACAGAAATATCATTAGGTGATTTTGAAAAGAGAAAGAAAAATTTAAAAAAGGGAGGGATAGAAAGAGACTGATTTGAATCTTTGAGTCTGTAACGTTACTTGATCTGGAGTGTTGGGTTCCTTCTGGTAGAACTTGGGCCCACTCCTGTTTTTCAGCACTCTCCTTAGCATTGCAGGAAGTCAGAAACTTTAAGGCAATATTTCCTAGGCTTCCCTGCCAGCAAGTCCTGGCTTCATTCCGACAATAAGAGGCACAGCATTAGGGAAGACCGTATTTTTCCAGTGGTCTCTGAGACAGAGTCCGGTGATTGTGGGCAGCCAAGGGCTCCAGCAGAGCCAGCACAGTAAGGCAAAGCGGCTCCTCAGCAGCAATGGGGTGCTAATCCTGGGTCTGGCTCAGATGCAGTTTCACAACCTGAGAGCAAGCTATACAAACAAGCCCCAGGAATCAGCACTTGCTTGACTTCTCCAGTCTCAGAGGCAACAGCAGCTTTCTATGGTTACTGATTTCTATGCAAAATTACCCAGACCCTTTTATTTCTCTGGCCCTTTCCATCACTTCTGTACAACTGTGATAAACCTCCTCTTTTTAAAATATAGCTTGTTTTCTGGTCCTAGAATAGTAATAAATTTTCTTATATCATGAATAACCCTTAGCTGAGAGTATTAAGGTACTAATAAGATTCACAAATTCATTGCCAATCCCAATCAGCAAAGACTTTTTTGAAGGCAATAGGATCTAAAATGCATCCATATAATCCCACAGGCTTTGGGAACATAAGGTCTTCTATATGACAAACACTCAATAAAAGTTCGTTACACCAAACAAGAGGAAAAAAAAAACAAAACCTGCCTTTGAAAATACCTTCTTCCCAAGAATGAATATGAAAGGGGAAAAGGGCAAAGAGCATGAACAGAACTCCTGATTCACAAGTGTTGATTCCACACTCAGTGGGGAGCAGTGTGGGGGAGCGTAACCCTAGTGACCACGCACTGGGATTGCAACAACTCCAGAGACAGGTTCCCTTCCCTTGCTGAGAGATCTAAAGAATGAAATATGAAATATGACCAGACAAGTAGAAAAAAATGTTTTCTTTAAGATGACATAAGAAAATACAACTGTATACGGAAAAAAAGTTCCTATGAATTATATTAGAAAGAGAAACTGCAGGTCTGAAAACTCACCATAAACCGACCCTCTCTTAAACTGACCTTCTCTTGGAAATTCTGGTGACCACTAGTGACCCTGGGCTTCACTCACATGGCTGTCAGACATCTGCTCCACTGACCGACTTCAGGAAAAGGGCGAGTGTGAGAGGAAGTGCATCACCATAGACAGACATTTCCCCCTAAACATCTCAGATGCTAAGTCAAGGAAAATTTCATCAATATGCCAACTGTATTTAATCAAGCTGTTGTCTTGTTCTCTTAAATCCTATTTAAATAAAAATGCTTCTTTTCTCTCTTTTGCCAGCATCTTGTAGAACGAGAAAGAAAATGAAGGCCTTTTACTTGGTCTATCAGGCTAAGAAAACAATAAAAATTAACTTTAGAGGAAGATAAAACATGAGTGGAAAATTGTTATTACCAATTTTTTTTCTAGTTTTGCTACTCACAGCCTTACTTTAATTATTCACATAAAGTTTATGTGAGCCTTCAATAACATTTGCTTATTAGTGTGCTGATGAGGTCTTACAAAATGAAGTTGCCTTCAAAAATGGAAAATTACCAGATACATACCTGTTCTGCTCACCAAATTTAAATATTAAAACCACTGAAAGGCTATAAGATGAATAACGTGATCTTCTTTACTGTGCATTATACTAATATTTATAGTAAAAAAAAACAACTGAGGTTCCCTACTCATTCCCGGGGGAATAATCTAAAGTAGTCTAGCCAGGCACTGGACTCAGAGCATCCCATGACTTAGGGAAACTAAGTGCCCGGCTAGACTAGAGCACATCCTGGGCAACAGAGACCAAGGCTGGCTGTGTGTGCACCAGAAAAGCTGCTGAGGAAACCAGACTCCACAAAAGGTAGGCGGCGAGAGGCGCTGGCCAGGGCAGAAGCTGCTCTTCATACCCACACTCCTGGGACAGGGTGGTCCTTTCAGCAGCACAGAGCTGCTTAGTGTGGACTGAACAATGGGGAGCTAGGTGAGAAAATGCTGGGGTGGACAGGGCCCCAGGGAAGAAGATAAAGGGCAGGCAGATGCAACTCCCTCCCCACACCTCCGCAGGGACTCAAGCTGATACAGTGAAATGTGCTCGCAAGAGCCTCCACGAAACTGCACTGAAAGTCTCCCCACGCCCCACCCTAGACTGAGGGATGTTGGCTCTGAACCAACAGGCACATGAAAAAATGCTCATCATCACTTCCAGTCAGGGAAATGCAAGTCAAAACCATGAGATACCACCTTACACCTGTGAGAATGGCCCGGATCAAAAAGACCAATAACAAGCATTGGCAAGGATATGGAGCAAAAGGAACCCTCATATACTGTTGGTGGGAATGTAGACTGGTCCAGCTCCTCTGGAAATCAGCATGGAGGTATTTCAATATATTAAAAATAGATTTCCCATATTAGCCAGCAATTCCAATCCTAGGTATCTACCTGAAGAATGCAAAATCACTAATTCAAAGTGACCTAGGTACTCTTATGTTCAATGTAGCACTATCTGTAATAGCCAGGTAACAGAAACAACCTAAGTTCCCAAGGACAGAGGAGGGGATCAGGAAGATATGGTATACGTACCACCATTTAAAAAAAAAGATGACTTCTTGCCATTTGCAACATGGATGGAACTGGAGAGGATTATGCTAGTAAGCAAAGTCAGTCAGAAAGAGAAAGACAAATACAGACAGTGTCACTGACATGTGGCACACAGAGAAACAAAAAGAAGAGGCAGATAAAGGCAAACCATCAACAAACCCGGAAATCTGAAAGTTGAACTGAGGCTACGAGGGGGGTGAAAGGGCAAGGGGGGCTTTACAGAAAGAACAAAGCGGGAGGGAGCACAATGGACGGTGATGGAGGACTACGGGCCGTCTGCTGACGGAGGCGGTGTGGAACAGCACCAGCAGGGGGGGATTCCACACATCTCAATCACAAACAACACTGTAAGCCAGTGCTATCGCAATCAATAAATAAATTTTAAAAATGAAAAGAGTAAAATGAAGGAAAATTGAAATAGAAGTAGGTAGGCCATACCTGCAAACCAAGAACACATGTCAAAGAAAAAGCACATCAGAAACACACCTGCCCTTGCTGTCTATCAGTTGAAAAGGCCAGGACTGTCTCTCTGGTAACAATATCCAGATCCTCTTCAAAGAGCTTTCCAAAGAAACTAACGGTTCCCAATCACAGCTTCCTACCTATTAATATGTAGTTAAGTACAGTAATTTTAAAAAAGAGAATAGCTATTGATCTAATTGTCTACAAGTACTCAAACATTAAAGGAAATAAGCAGCAAAGTGGAAAAAGGCTTCAAATAGTGCATAAGCCTCATTTTCTAAATATAAAGCACCTGCACAGAAATCCCTGGAGCCCATCCTCCTGACTCAGCCCTGGTAGGAAAGGCTTAACACTTTGTGGTCCGCTCATGTATTAGTACGTGGTTTTTGTCACCAGTTATCAGGTGGCCGCTCACGTACTAATACGTGTTCATCTAGTCTCCGGTTTTTCACGCCACGTGGATTTATTTGGAACTATTAGGAGCTATTTCTTTCATCGTACTCAGTCTAGAAGCTTTACACATTGTTTTGGTGAAAGTGTAAGGTGTTTTATGAAAGATATTACAGTTTAATATCCAGTAGTTCAGGTGTTGTGTGTGTTTTATTGAATGCTTATACCATTCATGCGGTGGCACAGAAAATGGCCAGCCCCAAGGGCTGGTAAATTTAAAGGGCACCGGCACACAAAGTGTTAAGAGGGATAGGCGATGGTTTCCAAAAACGTACTCGACTAATACCACAGTGAGAAAACAAAAAATACACGTCAAACTGCAATCATTTATATGTGTTGTGTATGTGTATACAACTGAAATGAAAATATCACTTAACAGTAGTCTTCCCTACAACATGTGAGATGCACTATGCCCTCCTTTACTGTTATTTTAAAATGATGGTTATGATCTGTTAATTGGTCTTATAAGCCATTTATGGATCTTGACTTGCTGTTTAAAAGTAACAAAAAACATGTTTCTTAAGCTAGATCATAAGTCTACTGTAATACTAGAGAAACTATTCAACATTATACCTGCAGCTACTATCAAAAGTTGAAAAAAAACAGGGGAAGGAAGAGCACAAGGGACTATGGTGATGGTGCATGGGTGAACTGTTGGTGGGAATTTTACGGGGACTGTGCCTGAGAGGAGTAAGTATACATTGTACAAAAATGACATAAAATATATAGAAATAAAATAAATTTTAAGAAAGTTGAAAAAGCAACAATCCCATGAAAAATGATTCTGCATCTTTGTAAAAGTGCATTGTGTAAAGTATCACAATGGCCAGCACTAGTTATACAGAGATCAATGTCGCGTTTATCCATTTGTTTATTCATTTATTCACTGAACCATGTAAAAAATGAGCCCCCATGCTAGGAAGTGAGGACAAAATAAGAAATGAGACACAGGTGCTGTCTTCAAATAATTCATCATTTAGGTGGAAAACAAAAAAGTAAATAGGCAATTAAATGATAATGGTTTGCATAATATGCTATGAAAGTATACTAGGAAGTCATCAAACCCAGGTTTGAAAGGCTAGAAGAGGTTGAAGGATTCCAGGAATATATAAATAACTCTATCAGACCCAAAAGAATGAAGACTAGCCACGACACAGAGGCAAGAGGTTGAAGTGGGGGAACAATGGTATGTAGAAACCAGCAGGTGCCATGTCTTGGGGAAAGTGAGGGAAAAAACAGTAGCTCTGAAATAAATGCAGCATAAATTCTTGCAGATGAAGGTACAGAAGAATAAGGGCAGAGAGGTAAAACTGCATCTGCCAAGGTCATGAGAGGCCTGGTAAGTCCTGATGAGGCATTTGGACTTTATCCTAAAGGCAATGGGAGGTTATAAAAGGATGCAAAAGACTTTCACTCCCTATGGTAACATAAAAAAAGTCTGAATGAAATAAAAATCCATTAGCTTTGTAATTGTTGGAGAGAGGCGGATGTTAAGAAACTCCAGTGGACTAATTCCAGAGAGTCCAGAGTGAGGACTCCTCCACAGGGGAGTAGCAAATTGGGGCATCTATCAGGGGCAAATTGGGCCTATGGGCAGGAGGGTAGAAGAAAAGATCAGCTTAAAACTTTACATGTGGATGAATACAATGAGGTGATTAAAATGAGGTCTAATCCCAAATCACCTTGACTCTTGTTGAAGTGTGAATAATTATCTCCTAGTCTTAGATGCCAAAAGTAAGAAAGGGTTCACATTCTTAGAGAAAAATAAAAGCAATAGAAAGCTAGTGAAGGCCTCTTCGTAAGAAGGAGGTAAGAACAGATGTGCTCAGAAGGTCTTCCTGACTGCAGCATAGGGAACAGCATGGAGTGGAAATAGAACAAGATGAGGCTGTGGCCGGAACTCATAAGAAATGAAGGTGACACAGACCAGAATTACGGAAATAGACAGAAAGGGTTATTGAGGGAAGAGACATTTCAAAGAAAAAACTGACAAGACTTCATGACTAAGTTAACTGCAGGAGAGTGAGGAATGAAGATAAGAAAGGGTGAGAGCTGGCTCACAGATCTCTGGGGCAGGAACTCACACATGCTGGTGTCCACCCTGAGCAAGGCACACTGGAACACCAAACAAGGCTGACATAAGAAACAAGGAGGTCAGCATGGGAGGTGTCGACTTTGCTGTACCTGTGGGTCATCCTGGCAGAGGTGTCCTTTGGTGGATGGGTATATGACTCACAAGGTCAGAGAGAGTTTTAGGTTGAGGACAGAGATTTGAACACACTCAGCATAAATCCATGGCTAAAATCATGCAAGAAGAATATAACGTGAAGAGAAGACAGACTAAAAAGAGATGACTGGAAAACACAGATATTGATGGCCAGATAAAGGGACTGGAAAGTTCTGATTTGAAAGACAGGAGTAGGCAGGAACAGGATAGTGTTCTGGAGAGCAAGACAAAGGAGTGTTTCCGGAGTAGACAGTCAATATTTCAAAAGCTGCCATGAGGCTAAAGAAGATAAATATTGGAGGCAAACCATTTGATTTGGCTACATGGAGATCACCAGAAACCTTAGCAAGTTATTTTAGGCAGAGGATGAGTGTGGAGGTCAGATGGAAGGAGTTGAGGAAGCAGGGATGTGAGAGTAGTGAATTCTTGAGAAGCTCTGAAGGGGAAAGAGTGATGGTGCGGTGGCAAGAAGTAGTTTTAAGATGGGAAAATTGTAGGTGATGGGAAATACCTAGTACCATGGTAGAGGGTGAACACATAGCAGGTTAAAGGTGTTCTTATGGAGGTTTAGCAGCATCCCCAGGTGCCTGGGAAGGAGGAGCAGTGACACTTATGCAAGTTACTTGCCAATCTGGCACTAGACTGTGAGCTCCCGTGGGGAAGGAACAGGGACTTTCATCTGCATTCTCACTGATGGCCTGGCACTGATTAGGCCTGTTAAGTGAATGAATTACCAACTGGAATGATGAAAAGCAATGCTGGCTAGGTAAGGTAAAGTACAGTTTTAGAAGGACTCAAGTGCCAATCTCAAGAAGTAACAGCTAAATCCAACAGACAAGGAAAACGAAACTGTTTTCTTTGCAGAAAACATATAGAATGTCACTTCTGTCTTAAAAGCACATGAACACTTTTGTGTTACCAAACACATAAACCCATATACAAACATCAGGGTGCCTTTCAAATGAATAAAGTGCTGGTTTAAAAGGTGCATGCTCTGATCCTTCCTTGGCCCTAACACCTCACCCCAGAAAACTAAATGCATTACTATCAAGGTGCAAATGACTTGAACCTTTTTAATCAAGAGGTCAACACTTTCTGACCTTACCCTTCACAGGCTCACATGGATTTCCCTCTCCTTTACCAATGATCCAGGTAGACCCATGCCAGCACCCAACAAAAGTCCAGCACTGCTGCCCAGGCTTCACTGCTCTCGGAAAGAGCTACTTCCATGACTATGCTAGAGTCACCACTGAAACAGCCAGACCAAACAAGAACACCTGGAATAAGACTCCTGCGATCCTGCAGTAGGAACTGTTCTATACTGCAAGGTAAGAACACAATGTCTTAGTCCTTTAGAAGATTTAAAATCCAATTCCATACCACATAGTAGATATTTAACAGACCCTACTGAAGGAATTTAAATTACTACAGTTGATAACAAGCTAAGTTCTCCCTAAATATCCCAAAGCAAAGACTATAGAAATAATAGAAAAGGCTAACTGATCAATAGATTTAACCATAGCAAATCAAATTAAAATCTTTCCCCATAAGAGATCACGCAGATGCGCCATTTAAAAAAATTTTTTTGAATTGTTATTTAAAACCTTTAAGTCCTACACAAATACACTTAATTGCTTAGGTCTAAACTATTTACCACTCTTTTCCCAAATAAAGCTTACACGCACTTAATAATTTAAAAGTATGATGGCTTATATTCTGAAACTAAGATCTATATCCATTTTTTTTTCCATTTAAACAGGCTATCAAAACGAATTGGCTGCTGCCTAGATGCAATCTACAGGGACATTTGTATCAAAGTACCTTGACATACATTTTTCTATTATCTCTTCAAGAGGTAGAATCGTCTTTATTATGAGGTCTTTTCAGATTTAGTAATCTCAAAGTTTACTCTCCTATCAGAATAACAACTGCCGACTACAGACCAGTCACATGTTCTGTGTAGACTCCAGTGCCACAGACCCACCTCTGCCCTGTGGAATGGGGATTTGAACGTTCAGAGTATTTGCAGAAAAGCAAGCTCATAGTTACCCTCCTCCTCCTGTGACGTAGCTGTAGCCGCCGGAGCCCAAGCCGTAGCCGTAGCGCTCGCCCAGAAACACGGCTTCTCGGGGGTCATAACAGCTGAGCAAGTGCCGAAGCCTGGAGATGCTGAGATTCCAAAGGGAACACAAGCACTGTTTACTTAATTCAAATATGACTTCAGTGTAAATACTTTACAGTTCTTACATCCCACTGGTTATATTATGTAATGCTACACTGAAATCATTTGGAGAGAAAATTTGAGTGATTTACAGAACTGAATGTTTTTAAAGACCAAAAGGGAAAAATAAAGAACACAGACTGTGCATTACCTGAAACAAGAGAAAATTGAGAGACAAAGAGTTTATTTCCCAGTTTGGACAACCCCTGTGAGGTGTGGCTGCCCAGTTTGGGTGGGAAGCGTGACAAGTTAATGACGCTCAGGTGGCCAGGGGACCCCATGGCTCACCCCCACCAGCCCTGTTCCCCAGCGAGTGAGGCCCTGTCAGGCATGCAGCTAGCAGATGGGGAAAGGGATTTGGGCACTGGCTTTCCCAAACCCCTCCCTATATGATGCACAACTCTGCTTAGTTACCTCCAGTAAGAAAGCTCTTGTCTATGATCTTTTTAGGTTTCTTTGCTTATACCTCTGGCTCCTGAACTTCTTTGTGGTATCAAGGGTAGCTTACACAGGGTGTGAGAATACCCAAGAGCTGGTCAGGAAAACACCTACAGTTATAGCTGCTGTGCAAATGGGGGGGGGGGGGGAATTTCACAGGAAAATAAAATCTAGAAATAGCTTTTTTTAAGTGGAGACAAATGTTGATGCTAAATTTTTCCATGTTTTCTACTATTTCTAGTTTTCCACTGTTTTTTCGAATTTAGAGTTCTCCAGGTCACACACCACCAGATCCTAGCGTCCCTTATGATATTAATCAGTGTTCCTGAAATAAAGCTTTCTATGTTAAATAACTTGAGATTAAATATTTTTAATGAAATAGATAAACCTCAGAGTTTCTCAGGCCTGAAATTCATGAACATCTTTTATCTCCAAGAGGGAGATATGATATCAAGCATTTCTCCGAATTATTAATCACAAATTATTTGCGGAAAGAGCAGTACTAACATCCAGGACACTACTGCATTCCCTCTCTGTTTTTTGAGGCAGGAACTCTTAAGAAAAAAAGAGTCGAGATGTACAAGAGGTCATTCCTTCCATCCATGTCAAGCATCTTAACAAAAACAGCCCAGCTAATAGAGACAAAGCTGAAGGCAAAAAAAAACCCAAAAACAAAAAACAAATTTAACGTATGAAAAAAAATTCTCACAGGTGTGCTGCTAAGAGAATCTACAAGTACAAGTCTGTTATTCGGGTTTCTACCTATTGGAGGGTCAAGGACTCTGGTAAAATTGAAAGCTTCTGAGTGACAAGAAAATGTTATCTTTGGAAAACATCCTGCTTTTCTGCATACAAATTAAAGATTCTAGACTCCTAGTCTAGTGTGAACATGTCTTCAGAAAGCTGTCTAATAAATAAGTAGCAGGGGGAGGCGAGTTAAGTGTGTGCATCTCTGATCAAACTCCATTCAGGGATGGAGAATATACTCTTGAAGATCACTCAGGAAACCACAGATTTGATTGGTAAAAGGCTTTGTAAAAACTCAAAGGTCTCTGGGGCAAATTTATGTCTGTACCAACCTGAGAAGAAATGAAAAATATTTCTCTTCTTCCCACATACTGTGATATTACTAACTTAATCCTCAATCTTGTATTTCAGAAGTTAAAATAACTGGGATTTAACATTTTCTCTAGGGTTTTCTTCCTTGTAATATTAGTTGCTTCCACATTCACAGTATCATTTTAAAGCTGAAGAATCACAAATTGAGTCTGGCAACTCTCATATACTTTATATTTGCTAAAAACTGGAAAATATGGTAAAAACAGATAGATCCTCAATTCTATCCAAGGAGACTGGCTGCTGATCCAGGAAAAGAACTTCATTTAACAATCTTTTACCATTTCAGGCAACTTTGAGATACAGAAATGAAGACAATTCAGGCAACTTTGAGATACAGAAATGAAGAAAAACCATATGGAAATTTCTAAATTAAGTGCTATCAAAATTATATTAATACATTTTAGTGTTCATATAGATTTTAACAGTATACTACTGATTATGAAACCCCACTCTAAACTATTACAGCTTTTAACTTTTGACTTTTTATTTGGAAATAATTACAAAATTGTAGAAAAGTTGCAAGAGTAGGTCAAAGAATTCCCATATACCCTTTATCTAAATTTATCAATTAACTTTAGCCTCATTTGTTTTATCATTCTGTCTCAAATTCTTAATAGATAAATATTACTATATGGATATATATCTGTATATAAACATTGTATGTATGTATATATATATACATACACACACATTTATATAAGTAAATACACACACTTTTGTTCTTTTTGTCTGATATACTTGGGAATAAGTTGCATAGATTATACCTTTTCTGCCTAAATACATGAAAGCATATTTCCTAAGAACAGAAAAAGCAACTTCAGGAAATGTAACATTGATATAATAGGTTTTTTAAAAGGTTAAATATATACCTACTATATTTCCCAGGCTTTCCACCCCTCAGTATTTAGATAACAAAATAGATGTCTATATAGAGATATGTATCGAAAGTTCATAGCAGCTTTAAATATCTAAAATTGGAAACACTTATGTCTACCTACCACCCATATTCCAGTTTTATCAACTGACCCAAGGGATGTCCTTTCTAGCATTTTCCCCATCAGTATAGGATGCTCCCCAGGAACACTTATTGTGTTTATTTTTCATATCATTTTATTCTCCTTTAATCTGGAACAGTTTCTTCAGCTTCTCTTTGTCTTTGATAACAATGGTATTTTTAGTAATAAATGCCCTTGCCTTTTTAATAAAATGATCCTCAATTTCCATGGCTGTGATTTATTTTATTCAATTCTTCTATTTCTTCCTGGTTTGGTCTTGGTAAACTATATTGTTCTAGAATATTGTCCCTTTCTTCAAGGTTATTAAATGTATTTGACTTATAGTTGCTCATAATAATCACTTATGAACCTCTATTTTTATGCCATCTGTGGTCCTCTCTCCTCTTTCATTTCTAAATCTGGTTTTTATTATTTTCTATCTTCTGCTCATTTTAGCCTAGCTAGTGGTTTATCAGTTTTGTCTGCCTTCTCAAAGAACCAATTCTTAGTTTCATTGATTTCTTTTTGAAATAGTTTTTTGATCTCTATTTTATTTCTGCTCTTACTTTTATTTCATTTTATTTTTTTAAGATTTATTTATTTATGCATACAAGAACTGGGGTGTGGGCCAGAGGTATGGGGGGTGAGAGGATTCACCAGAGATAGAGTGGGGAGCAGAACAGATGGTCTGACTGAAATACACTGCTGAGGGTCCTCCCTGCAGACAAGACAAGAGAGATCTGCTGTGCCATGTGGGAAGCTCCCTGGCGGGGGATCAAACTCATGCTGGCTGTGGATAGCTTCATAGTGCTGAGACTTAACCCCTTGAGCTACCAGGGAGGACCCTCTGCTCTTACTTTTAGTATTTACTTCCTTCTACTAATTTGGGTCTTATATGTCCCTCTTTTTCAAGTTGCATTAGGTATAGTATTAGGGTAATTTGTGATTTTTCTTGCTTCTTAATGTAGGGTTGTACTGCAATTATCTTCCCTCTGAAAACAAGACTGTTTTTGCTACTCTGTTTTATAAATTTATTCTCTCTCTTGTTGACCTGTTCATAGCTATAAGTGGAATATTAAAACACCCTAATATTATTGTGTTGATATCAATCTGTCTCTTTATTTCTCTTTTGTATGTATCGTATGTATCTTGGTTATCCATCTTTTGGTGCATATATATATGAGTGTTATTTCTTCTTATTGTATTAGGCACATAACTATAATATAATGTTTGTCTCAATATCTTAATAACTTTTATAATTAGGAGTCTATTTTATCTGATGCAATTAGAGCTATTTCTGAATTTTTCTGAGTGCCATTTTGCTTGTAGGATTGTCTTCCAGCCTTTAACTGCTGGAAGTTATCACAGCAAAGACAGTTCAGTTACAGTTTTTCCTATCTCTTCCCAATGGATCATTGCTCCTGCCCATTTGTCTTGCAGGGGTTACTGATTTGCTCTGCTGCAATTTAGTTGTAAATACATGAAGGAGGCGAGCCCAGTGTCTTCACTCTGGTGCTACTTTGATAGATTCCACATTATTTCTGTTCTTACAATTCTCTACCCAATACCCTATGAATCAAGGATTTTCCAATCTGGCTGGCAGGAACAGGTACCACACTCAGCCCTCTGTGGGTGCTGATCCCATTTTCTAATCATATTGGTTATTTCTTTCCCAAGCTCCTTATATAAATACTGATTTCCTTATATAAATACTGATCAGCACTTTACTGAATACTTGAGGGGAGTTGCCACAGAGCTCCTGTGTTCTGTCTCTCTGCAGATCTCTGCTCTCCAGTGCTCTATCCTGTAAACTTTAATGGCCTTGGTCTCCCCAGACTCTCAACTTCATCCCTACAATTCAGGTACCATCTGGGTTCTCCTTCCTGAGCAGTAACTTAGAAACTCTTTCAGTGCAGTTAGCTGAGATAAAAGCTTATCACTTTGTCCTCCTGGTTGTCATGCATCACTTTCCTTTGTTGCCTAATATCCAGTGTCCTAAAACCCCTTATTTTGTATATTTTGTCTTTTTTTTGTGATTGCTTCAGATAGTAGGATAAGCTAGTCACAGTTAATCCACCTTAGCTGGAATAGAAATATCTATCATCTTTGTTAATATAAATATATGTGGAATTTAAAGGTACCCTAGGATCTGAATGATCCCTTACCTTATCAATGTATCATCATCCACAATGACTAACCATGCTATTCTGTCATAGCTATGATTCAAAAATCTTTCCAAAATGGCAAATGTCTTTCCACAATGACCTAAGAAAGGTAAGAGGAAAACTTACAATGTATTCTTTTCCTTAAAATATATATAATTCATTGTAAAATACATCTTTGCTTTAAAGTATGATAAGTAAAATCCTAAACATTGACATGTAATTTAATAATTTCAGATTTTTTAAATTAGCCTTTTCTAATTTTATAAGCATAGTAAACCAGTAGAACTTAAGAGATTATGAGGTCTAAGTCACTGATATCATCCATGTGGAAATGGAGACCTAGAGATAAGAAGAATTACACAAGGTCAGATAGCTAATTTGAGGTAGAGGTAGGAGTATCTTCACTCTAGGCAAACAAGATAGTTGTAAGCCTCAGAGAAATTATACAAACCTGGCCTGTTTTCTTAGATATGCTTATTCTGAAGGAACTGTTAGAATCCCAAGTGCAAGCAATGGTGCAAAAGTAGAAGACTGAACCTTCACTTATTTTATAAATATTTGCTACTAAGTTTCTAATATGCTAGATATTGTGGCAGGTTCTAAGACATGCACTAAAGTACTGAATACAACAGAGTCACAGTCCTGCAAACGCCAAGAGATGAATGATTATATTTTAATGGAAAATGCCAAAGCCGGGATAAGAATAAAACGTCTGGAAGCAAATTCAAGTAAAAAGTTAGGAAGATGCGTCTTGTTTTAAGAAAGCATTTGGTGACAATAACACTAATGAATTCAATATTAACTAATCACTATTAAACCATTCAATAAGAACTTTATTTTCTTTGTTTCTGATCTCATTTTGTATTTTTAAGTATTATGGTATATATTTTTGAAAGTCATCTAAAATTCCTTGTGTAATAAAGTAGAATATAAATATAAACAAAAATAAAGTAAGACTAAAAATGTAACTAAGAAATTTTTAAAAAGATTGCGTGAATAAGTGATTATTAAAGCCAACCTCAACTGAAGTTCAAATGGCAAGATCTACCAAAAAGAAATTTTCAATCTAAAATTACTATTTTAAAAACATTAACAGAGACTCAGTAATATATCTAACCTTGTCAGAAGAACTGATAACTATAGGAATGGCATATCCAATTTTATGTTGTACTTTATCAAACAAAAGGCACTGTGAGACTACCATAAAAAAATTAAAATTATCCTCTAGAAAAAGATAATCAGCTTACTACTATTGCTTTTTCAGTTCATAAAAGAGTTTGGGGAACCTGAAAACCAGAAGAAAAACACGGTTGGAATACTAGATAAAATTTAAATGAACAAAGAACATCTGAAGATGAGGTCATCAAATTTTTACTTCTGATTATTTTAAATCAAAATTGCTTTTATTAGAAAGCCTGCAATCTGCAGAGAAAAGCAGGTACACTTCTAACAATTTACTAACTTAAATATGAATATCTATGTCCTCAATTGTATTTATCATAGAGTCTATATACACATACCCAGTGTCAAATGGGGGTAAACGCAACTCAAAGGTAACTACAAAACACGAGTGAGACCACTGACTCCATGAGCAGAGGAAATGTTCAGGTTCATTCCTAACTCCCTCAGTTTCTGACCATGGCTGGAGTTCAGCCATCAAACAAGTTTGGCTGGTAAAATTGCTAGTTCAATGAGAAGTTTTGTATAAGAAGATGATAACTTAGCTCTATTATGGCCGCAATGAATTATAAAGGTTCTTTTTTAAAAATCTACTGTTAAACTCTAAACTGTCATGCACTCAACTGCCATCAATAAGACCTACTAAAAACTGCCAAACTCCGTTGTTGGTACTATAAAGCAGCTCTTAATCTGAGAGAATTCATGCATATCCACGTATAACAATGCTGAGAGAGGAGGAGAGAAAAAAACTTACATGAGGCAAAAACTAAGGCATTTATAAAAGATTTCATTTTAATCCTACTTTAATTCACTATATTTACAGAATGGACATTCTGAATAAGAGAAGTAATAAGAATTCAGGACCCACCTCTATCTGTATTAGGAATTCCCAAATCTACTGAAGGAATTGAATGTTCTTCGTGGTCACTGTAGTATTCAATGAAGCTCGCCTGGCCCTCCCAAGTCTGCTTCACAATAGGTACTGAAAAAATCAGAGGTGACAATCACTGGCACAGTTATGTAGGGAAGCTTGGAATCCCAAAGGCAGCAGCATCACCTATAAATGGACAGACCTTGTTATCTGTCAGGTCCTTCCAGACTTTGAGTGTGCTTATCTGAGAAATGCCCGAGTGATTTATTCATTGTAGCACATGAATACACTCCTCTTAAGGCATTTTCAATATACTCTAGAATCAAGTACTTCTCATTTCTGGTAAAAAAACACCTATACTTACATGTAATGATAAATTTTCTAGTTTGTTTATACTGTCATGTTTAATTTTAACCAATTTTTTTCTTTCCCTCATGGGCTATTTAAAATTCACAACTGGATTTTTAAAAATTTTAGGGGGATAGGGAATATAATTACTTGTAAGAATTGGAATACTCTTTGTGGTTCCAACTAAAATGCAAATTTATTTTCCTTACAATGGAATGGTCAGGGAACAGGGATCTCTCAAATTACACACAAGCCCACCCAAAGATTCTAAGAGGAGCACTTAACCCTGTAAAACATAACCTTAGAACCACCACCCATAATAACATACTGTGTTGCATTTTTTAAAAATGTAGAAGAAATAAGATTGATAATTATTACAAATTTTAAAGCTCTATCATGAACAGATAAATCATTTCAATACAGTGAACACAAACAACAGAAAACTTTACTGGTTTTCTAAACTTTAGGTGATATGCTCAAAGATAGCTTTGGCTCAACACCTGACATATTTTGTGGATCACTATTTGGTATTAATTCATTTAACCAACTAATCATTATCTTCTAATTATCAACTAATTATTTTCTTCTATACTTTTTTAAAGTTACTGTCTACATTTTAAGGAAAAGAATGGATTTCTATTGTTTTAATAGAAAAGATCATCATATCTAGATTTTATGCTCCGTTAATTCAGGAATTTCAGTTCCAATGAACCAAATCTTCAGGTCACTATATTGAGAATTTATTAGATCATTTATCTTTTGCCTTTTCCCCATCCCAAATCAAAAATACATTATATGCAAAACTGCCAATGCAATGCCAGTGCTTAGCCATGCAGGTCAGCTAACTCAAAGTCAAGCTCAGCCAGTGTATAGAAAACAAAAAGTGCACCATTCTATAGCCCATTATAATTTTTAAGAAAGAAAAAGACCTGATCATTTGCTACAAAAATCTCCAAATTACCTATTAAAATACATTTTTTTTCTGAAATCATAAAAAGGCAATAGATTTCTCTATGTCAAAATAGGCCAAGATGCATAAATAATATAAAAGGTTACTGGGGGAAGGAGGTGGGAAGAAAAAGGAAAAAACAATCTGTGCTAATTCCAAATACCAGCACAACAAAAACCTTAACCTTGGCACCGCAGAGGCAGTTTGTTTTGCATATAATAAGCAGGACTTCCCCCCCAAAAGGGCTCCCTGCAGCTTGCAGCCACTAAATGTTCACTCTTGGGTAAAATGTCCTCCACTGATGGAAGAAGCTGTGAGGAAAGGTCAAGAATTTTCCTCAGCTCCATCCCCCCCCTCCCCCCCTCCCCCCCCCAACTTGGTTCTGCAAACTTTGCAAATTGTTTTCATTTTCCTCAGCTTTCAGCCTTCAGTTCCTGTTTGTGTTAATAGTTTTAATTAAACAGCACAAGTGCTTTTTCTCAATTCACCCGATTAAAGTGAAATCAAAATCAAAATCAAGGGTGAATTAGCTCTTTGCTATATCTAACTACATGCTTTCAGTTTTAGTCTGAAATAATGGAAACAAAAAGTTTACTGAAGATACAGCAATTTTTATCTTACAGCAGTTCATCTTTTCATACAAGACTGGTACCATTATTACCAATCACTTAAAAATAGAACAACTATTTTACTATCCTAAGGTGTTATAACTCTATAATACCAAAAGCATCAAAGAGTTTGTCATTTGTCCCCTCATCAGTATAGCTGTGATGCACATCTGTCTCATCTACCAGCTATAAAGAATTTAAAGGAAACACTCTAGTCTTCTGTAACAGGCAGAGTAAAGCTTTATTTTCAACCAAGATTGATTCTAAATCACTTAAAACTTTAAAAATATTGGCCCATGTTATTAGTATTGTTTGAACTCTACATCAAATTTATTTTATCACTTATATTTTATGTTGCATTGAGGCACTGTATTACTAAAGATATTAAACTTTGGAAAATATTTCAATATATTTTCAATACATGACCTAACCTAGTATTTTATTTCCAGTAAAGAGAAGCATACTTTTCTATCACATAACAAAGCAATAGTGAATCATCTTTTAGCAAAGAATTGTACTGCTCAAAAGCCCACTGCACAGATGGCACAAATCTTCTGCATGATGTTACTGATTCTAAGCAGGAGATATGGAACAAAAATTTTTACCACCAGTGAAATTACTAGCAAAATTCTGATTACAAGTGAAAATGAACTTGGGCACTTGAATACTGTACAAAGACTACCACAAAATCAAATGTAAATGACTTGATATGAGGGAAATTGCTATTTTCAACTTACAAATGGACCTTTTGATTCAGTGTACAAGCCTCCAACTCAAAATAAAACCCTGGTGCTCTTCCCTTGTCAGGAAAGGGCTAGAGATACACCCAAAAGAGTGCCATGATCGCTGATTTTAAAGATGAGGTGTACACAGACTGGAAAACCATGGCTCTTGGCTGATCTATAAAATACTTTAGGGTAGTGGGGAACATCTTCAGTTGGTCAACAGCCAGGAGAACTCAACCAGGCAACACCTGACTCCCTCCCTTGATTTAATGATTAATCCAGTCACGTCATTTAACACCGGGGGTGGCGATCTGTCTGGCTGTGTTTCAACTCAAGCCTCATTTTTTAAATTAAGATTGCACTATAGTACCTCAAGCCTCTCTAATTAAAGAGAACACAGCTCCTTTTAATAAATTTGTTCAGGTTTGTCGATTCTAGATAAGACCATTGCAGTAAAGATATCAGACAGATTTTTGTTTTAATCTGAAAGGAATAAAGTATTTTTAGGAGCTTAGGAAGCTGTGAAATGAACTAAAGGCTGAGCATCTTAGCCTCTAGTTAACTAGAAGACCAACAGAGGACCATTTCACAGCCCACCATTTGAGGGACAAAAACAGTTCCAGATACTTGACACATGCTCAGGAACCACACAGCAAAATGAGGCAAAGAAAATTCCTGACGTTTTCTGACAGCTAAGTCACACAATGAAAAACACATAACCCAAGAGGAAGTTATCGAGCTGAATATTAAAACTCCAGAGGTCTTTTGTTTGCTTAAATATAATTTGACATGCTAGGCCGTACTCACTACTTAATGTAATACTTTCAAAGTTTCTTTAAAACACTACTGAGTGCTTGAACTGCAGGGAGTGGTGCTATTTTGATAGTGTCAATATATATTACTTTCTTAAACCAAAAAATAGAATATATTTTTTGCTATTTCTAGGAATGTTATATTTCACTCAGATCAGAATGCATATAAAAGCAGTTACATAAATGTATCACTGGTGGGCAAAAGAAAATACATGTAAAATAATTTGTCAAAATTTCAAAACTTGGCTTTATTACCAATATCTTTTTTCCATGCGAGTATAACAAATGAGTTCAGTGTACATTTTCCTTTGCTTGACTAAAGTTTTGAACAGAATGTTCCATCCCTCAGCCTCATCCTGGAGGTGGCCAACATTATAAGGAGCCATGAGTGGGAGCTACCTCTGTGTCCTATTCTACTCACTACCCAGGGTTTGAACACCCACAATGAGAACTTGCCACCACATAAGTCTCTAACAGTACAGCCAACTCTCAAACTTTCAAAGATACAGTCCACCTACATTTTTCCCTCCTTATTGTCATTTGCTTTTTGTAATTTGAAGTGTTTCTTTCCAGCACAGAGCGCACAGGAGCAGAAAAGAAAAGGAAGCACCCCAGTCCATGTATTCTACTTGACAGCAGCAGTAATGTGCTTGGACAGGGATGGCAGCCTAAATTCCCAACTCAATGTGTATTCTAAATCATCTGCGGATTGCAATACATCGTTATTCCCAATATTACTAAAAATTAAAGTCTTCTTTCACAGCTCTGGCCAAGTCAAAACTGACCTTGAGCAAAGCAGGGCAGCAACATGAATATCAAATACTATTTATCAAGTGTTAGGTCTGTGGAGAGTACAAGAGAGCTGTGCTGAGCAGGAAAAACCTGCATCCCGGCTCACCTACTCAATAGTCTACAAGAACTGGGGTTGGCTATGTCTCATCCCAGACTCAGCTTCTCTATAATATGTGAATAACAATAATTATCAACTCACAAGGAATTATCATCCTGAAATTAGATGATAGAATGTATGTGAAAAACACACCAGAAAATATACTAAAAGAGTAGCAGAAACAGTTACTATGGTATTGTCACTCTAAATAATATGATTACTGGATAATTCCTTGGGCCAATTGGTGGCTAGATTAGACTTCCAAAAGGAGGGGCAGAGCCTCTTTATTTCCATCAAGAAAATGGGACTTCAAAGCCCCTAAAGTCTTGCTGATTATCTTTTAAAACAAACATGTCTACATTTAAAGAAGACTTGCCACAGAAACCCTACTATAAAAGCTTCATAGGTATTCCTAATATCTTTCAGGCCTCAGGCTTCAACGACCCCAGATAATTAACAGCAGCAAATCAGTGCATCTGGTTTTAGGAGGTTTGTTTTTAATGCTTCTAACTGGCTTTGTAATTTTTAAAGATCTCTGACTCAAAATTCAAATATAAAACCATTTAATAGGTATCAGAAAAGATTAACTCAACCTTATGCAAAATAAGAAAGCAACAAACTAGATTCTTCAAAATTACTAAATTAAAATTAGTCAACTTTTTTAAATCAGTAGAATATGAAAAATACAAAAGAACAGGAAGGGTCCCTAATTTAACTATTTTACTGTCACTTGAAAAATGTATTTCAAAAGAGAAACCATTACCCCCACTCCCAAAACTACCACCACAACCCCATCACAATTCTTAATATCAATAACAAGTACAACTCCAACTACAACTTTGAGATCAAGTAAATCAATGCAAATACTTCGCCGGCTATAAAACATTAAATATGCAAATATTTAAATGAGTAATCAACAAAAGAAAGGCGACATAATTATGTCCTTTAATACTTTTTTGTAAAAGACCTTTGTCAAAAATCCCTTTCAGATTATGAAAAACAGCAAAAGGATATTAAATTTAGGAAAATTTGTGAAAAATGAAAACTTTTACTGCTATATTGATTTTTTTTCTTTCTTTCTTTCTTTCTTTCTTTATTTATTTATTTTTTGCTATATTGATTTTTTAAAAATGTTTCTGGGCTCCTTATATAATGAATGCACATATTTATCTAGGTTGATTTGTTAAAACTTTTCAATTATTGAGGAAACACCACTTTATAACACTGTCTAAACTAGGAGACTAGGTTTGCACCTCCTCAGATGTGTCAAACACCACACCTATCATCAAAGCACCCACAGTCCTTTATCCCAGGCCACTGGACACCCTCCCTGCTTTGTTCCCTTTTTAGCCTGACTTAAAAGGATGTGAAAAGGATATGACAGAGTTAAACATGAAAGTTTATAGTTGACTGTAGACTATACTTTCACGGATTGTTGATTATAACCAGGTTATAGTTCATGTCAATGTCTTAGACAATATGATAATAACATACTACAAAGTTCTTTTATTTGGAAAATATGTTCCCCTTTAAAATATAATTTGTAAGTATCACATTTTCACATAAATCATCGAAATAAATTTTCTCCATAGCTCCAAACCCATGAAAATAACAGCTGGTTTAGAAATCTCTCCTATATAAATATCACACCCATGGTGAAATTGACAGTCTTTTCATGGAAAAACAAATTAAAATCTCTGCTAAAATTAGAAAATGTAAAGACTGTCTGATCTTCAATTTCAGAAAAGTACTACTTGAAATAAGGTGAAAATGAGAAATTAGGGCCTCCCCGGTGGCACAGCGGTTAAGCGCTGCGCTGTGGTGCTGCTGGCAGCGGCGACGCGAGTTCGATGCCTGGCCGGGGAAGATTCCCACATGGCGCGGCAGACCTCTCCTGCCTCTCCCACTGCTCCCCTCAGCAGTGTATTTCTGATCTGCCTGTTCTGCTACCCGCTCTGTCTCTGGTGAACCCTCTCGCCGCCCCACACCTCTGGCCTGTACCGCAGCTTGTATGTACAAATAAAAAAATAAAAAAAAAAAAGAAAATGAGAAATTATGTCCATTTATATTTTGGGTGGGTCTTTTTTTTTTTTTTTTTACATTATCATCAAAACTTAGCAGAATTTTGAAATGACAACAAAAATTTGAATAAAACAACATTTCTCTGTGTACCTGGATATCCTTAACCTTCTTCCTTTTCATCTATGTACCTACTAATGAAAAACACACATTTCAAAGCACCAATGTGTGCATTTGAAATGAATGTAAGAGGAGTGGTATTCAAGAAAACATTCTTTTTTGGCATTCTGTTTCCTTGAAATCCCCTCTAATGTTCTTCATCCAGTTTGGAGAAAGTGCCTGAACACAACAGAACATTGTTTTACAAAATGGATTGTTATGTACATAATGTCTCCAAGATTGCCACAGCTGAGCTTTTTCCATTTCCAATTTAAAATACTGCTCTAACACTATTTAGAAGGGCTATGGCCACTCATGCTTGAATACAGAGTTGTCCTTCCTAATAATCTCAGAGAAGTGGTATGATGAGGAATACAGATTAATAACTGTCTCACTTCAATAATAGATGTGTCATCCCTCTTCTGGGTTTTCATCTGGGTTGTTTTCTTAAAAAGACAGTTAGAATTTTAAAAGTTCAAAAAAAAATGAATAGATGAAACTTACTTCTATCACCATGAAATTTCTTGCATGTTTTTACTGCAACAAAAATATCCTCCTTCTTCACTGGATTTCCCTAAAAATTAAGACAAAAATATGTGCATATGAAAGTCAACATTATCTTAACCTCACACTCACCTTAGATTTCACTTGCTCTTAGAGTTCAAATGTCAGAGATAGCAAATTATTTCTAGAATTAAGTTTTAGGGCAAAAGAGAACTGTACTTTCGTTGACATAAAGCCTTTGATGTCAGACAGCCCTGCCACTGAATCTCAACTCAGCCATTTATACAGTGTGTCATCTGGACAAATTTCCAAAGCTCTATGAATTTCTGTGTGCTCATTTAGAAAACAGAAATAATAACAACCAGTAAAGTTTGCTATTACTACTATTATTTATTAGCACATGGTAGGTGCCCGGTAAATGTATTACCTTCCTATCCCTTTTTCCAGCTGGTGAAGGTTTTGATAGGAGAGAGGTAGGGAGAAGTGTTAGTATAAAATACGACTCCCTTTTGTGGGCCCAGCTCATTTTGATGTTTGAAGTATCTTTATCGTCTACCCTAGACTAGGTTACAGTGATATTCTGTCCTCTGCCAAAGGCAGGATTAAGTCAAACACTGGGGCCGGGGGGAGTCCTGGAGCCCTGGGCTGGCTCCAGGTAAGCTGATCCCTCTGCTGAGAGGGAGCAGAGAGGGGTGTGGCCAACCCATGCCTGAGGCCTTGGACTGCTTCATGGGGCTGGGGGTTCTGACCCCCTTGCAAAGGTCTTAGGCCTATAATGTTCAATCATAACTCCCACATAATTTGGGGTTGGTTTAGAGTGATTTATAACCAGTTTTGTCAGGTTGCTGAAGACAGTAGGAGGTTGACCCCTTCAGATTCCCTAAAAATAGCATTTAAAAAACATGCAAGCATGTCTGAAAAGACAGGTCTTCCCCCTTGGGAACTGTGTAAACATTAGTTTCTCTCCCATTGTTGCAGAGTGTGAGTGTGTGTGTGTGTGTGTGTGTGTGTGTGTGTGTGTGTGTGTGTAACATGTATCTTTGAAATTTAACACACATTCGTAGTGACTGGGATGAGAATAACAGACATTTGAGGGTGGTGAACATATTTTTCCTTATGAGGAATTACTGTTAACAACTTCAGGTTCATCCTGGGGACCAGACCAGGGTCTGCTACAAAAAGTAAGTTGATCCTGCAAGTTCCAGCAGTCTCAGGTGGGATGAAAGCTGGGGCCAACAGCAGAGAGGGTCAAGGGCATGGGCTTGGGGAGAAGGCTCAGATATGATGGAAAATGTTTAAAATTGCGTTTCTAGAAAACAAAATAGAAATGTCAAAAGACACAAGCTGTATCATCAACAACAGAAATTACTCCGGGCACACTGACTCAAGAGCCGCAGCAGGCAGTGCAGGCACGCCTCCCAGATCCTGAGGGTTTGGTTCCAGACCACCAAAGTGAATGTTGCAATAAAGTGAACCACAGGAACGTTTTAGTTTGCCAATGCATAGAGAAGTTATACTTTACATTGTACTGTATCTTTAAGCATGATGTCCAGTAGCATTTGTCTAAATAGAATGTGCATACCTTAATTAAATGTGATTCAGAGGCACAAAATGAGCACATGCAGTTGGAAAAATGGTCCCAACTGACTTGTTTGATGCAGGGTGATCACAAACCTTCAATTTGTTTTTAAAAAAATGCAATAAAGAAGAGGTACCTGTACTTCACAAGGGCTCTGGAACGAGACTGTGCCAGTGACAATCCTCACCCCTTCCCTACTTGCTGATTAATCTTGAGCAAGGACTTCTCAGGGCCTCTCTTCTTATATGCAAAAGGGAATAACAGCAGTGCTGACCTTACAGTGCTGTTATTAATAGAATACAGTAACTGGTTCTTGGGCCTCCCTGGTGGCACAGCGGTTGAGCGCTGCGCTATGGAGCTGTCAGCAGTGGTGACGTGAGTTCGACGCCTGGCCGGGGAGAATCCCACATGGCGCGGCAGACCTCTCCTGCCTCGGCCGCTGCTCCCCTCAGCAGCGTATTTCTGATCTGTCTGTTCTGCTATCCGCTCTGTCTCTGGTGAACCCTCTCGCCGCCCCACGCCTCTGGCCTGTACCCCAGCTTGTATGTATAAATAAAATAAATCTTAAAAAAAAAAAAAACTGGTTCTTTTTTTTTTTTAGTATGTAAAGTACTAAATCAACATTACGTACAGCATATCCATTGTCCTTCGATATCCAGGTACGTTTCCCATCTATTACTTACACAAAGTGGCAGAAAAGAATGGAATGTAGTAGCACAGGAGGAGGAGTCCACACCATCTGTACAAAACTCAGACACTGGAGTAAGGGGAGGTCCATTGCCTTTGTCCCAGATGTAGAGGGCAATCTGTCATGCGACAGGAGATGACAATGAAGGAACTCAGCCCACACGGCAAAGCAGGAGGATGAAAAATTGAGGAAAGCAGACGACACCTTCTATGGAGTATTTGATTGAACCACAGTAATTTGTCAACATTCAACTGGATTTTCTACTTAAAAAATAGTAATTCCCATGTAAATCAATCTAATATTTTATTAGCAATAAACAATTAACTGAAAATCACTATTCTGACCTCCAAAAAATGTCCAAGTTGTCATAAGCAATTTCAGGGAAGCTATTTTAGCGACTCTATACCATCACAGGGAAAGAGGAAAGGAAATACCCTGAGTGGTTCCTTATAGTATGGTAATTACACACAGTGGATGACCATCTTGCTGAAAACACCTAAAAATGTTGGATTAAAGTATCTTTAAAATCACTTTTAAAGTATTGCTAAGCTGACACAAAGGTGTGGCACTCATGAGACAAAAATGCAAAAGTAAGACCGGGAAAAAGGGGCACTAGGGGCAGTTTTTCCCAGTGGGTATCAGCTAACTCTGGTGACGCTGAGTTTCTGATAGGAGACAAGAGAATAAAGTCTATAACCCACTCAAGGTGAGGTGTGTTCAACAGCAAACCCCCCACAGCTTTGGGATTTCAAAGCTAGACAAAGGGCGATGATTATATCCAAACCTCCTCTGAGATTTTGTAACCAAAACCATTGTTGTTACCTTGCTAGGGAGAAGACTAGGGAGTGGGAGAGACAGGGGGTTGCATTGTTTAGAATCACAAACACCTTCTATATCACAAGATATGAATTCTTGATTACTAAAATTTTTGCCCAAACCAACCATGACATACCTCATGTTTTAAATCTATTGTAAAGTCAGATTTGAGGGAGTCACTCTTTAACCTCTTGGTAAGCCTAGAAAAGAGAGATATCTTGAGTTTTTTAACCAGAAGAAGAGTCAACAAGTAGAACATATTCTTGAGATTTTCTAATGTTTTAAAACAGATATAAATTCGGGCCTCCCGGGTGGCATAATGGGTTAAGTGCAACACTATGAAGCTATCCACAGCCACTCCAGCACGAGTTTGATCCCCAGCCAGGGAGATTCCCACATGGTGTGGCAGACCTCTCCTGCCTTGCCCGCTGTTCCCCTCAGTAGTGTGTTCCAGTCAATCTGCCTGTTCTCCTTCCCACTCTGTCTCTGGTGAATCCTCTCACCATCCTGCATCTCTGGTCTACAACCCAGCTTGTATGCAAAAATAAATAAATCTTTAAAAAAAACAGATATAAAACCAAATTTTAACATAAGAGTTTAATTTCCTTGAGGCAAAGGATTATAAAATGCAATTATTTGTTGACTAGGAAACAAACACAAGGCTTGTTGAGCAAAGCAGAATTCATGACTTCAACATCTGGCTAATAACAGGTAATAAAATACAATAAACAAAATGCTTTTTTTTAAAGGCCATATAGTTTGACTCCTGATAGTCCTCACACTAAATAATTATAAAAAAGAAAAAAAAGCTTGTATGACAGAAAAACAAAAGGTACTAATTTTCAGTGTCATACTCTTAATAACACAGTGAGTTGTAGTTTGGTAGAGACTTTGGGGAGATATTCATGAGACTTCAGGGAAGAGTAACAATTTGACTTCATTTTCTTCAATCTTTAATGGTTCCTTTCAAGGCAGAGCAAAGCCCCAAACCCAAGCCAAGCTGGGAGCCCCAGCACTCACCGCCCCCCCCCTCACGCCCATCTCCTCAGCACCACCTGTCATCTCCAGAGCACACCCCTGCCCACTGCTCTCTCTGCCCCATGGCTGTCTGATATGTTGGGTCAGTACCTGTACTTGGCACAATTGTCTTCGAGACCAAATTCAAGAGCACCTTCTCTGTGACACTTTTCCAGACTTGCCCACAAATATAAAGGAAACTGCTTTTGCTCCCAGACAGAAGCACAACTCCATTAGCTTTATCACACACTATGATCTATTGTGTTCTAGTTCATCTAAGTGCTGTCAGCCCCGCCCACTGTACCTGACTAAAATGAGCACTCAGTGAGTAGCCGGAATGGACAGGACAATAGAGTCCTGGCTCCAAAGCTGAATGAGGTAGAATCACTCACTTACCAAGACCATCAAGGACCACGAATTATATATTTGTTCCAGGCCTGGAAACTGGACCATTAGTTTCAATTACAAGCCCCCTAATACCCTGTTTAGCTACAATGATTTAAAAAAGAAAAGTAATAATGAGTTTCAAAAATCTTTAATGAGTTTCTTGCCTGGTTGATCCACAAACATTTCCTTTAAAATGTATTTCTAATTAGACAGAAGATAAAGAAGGAGAACACAAGTTGTAATTTATAAATTAATGTATGAACAAATAGTCACAAAGCATTGTCTGCTGGCTGATGTTAACAAAGCTTGGTGGCAGGTCACTCCCAAGGAAGCCCCGTGTAACCTGTCACCGTCCTGCTCGGTACCCACCGCAGGTTTATGAGTAGGAGTAGGCAAGGATACACACACAACATTTGCACATACATTCTTGGTATATATTAAGAGAAAAAAGTCTGCCCTAGCAAGTGGGATCATGCCCAATTCTAATTTGACTCTGTGGGAGCCGTTCTTAATAAATAAACTGTATCAAGGGAACTTTGGGACATGGACTCATGCCAAGTGCCTTCAAAATCTGATCAGACCACATTCAGACTCCAAGGACAATGTTGTGCCAGGGCTGACTGTCACAGGCCTGGACACAAAGCTGTGCCCTGAATTCAGTGGTCTCTGTTAGATGGCCAGGCTTCAGAGGCTCCTTCTTAATAGACGACAAACAGGGCCACCCTGGTGGCACAAGGGGTTAAGTCTCAGCACTATGAAGCTATCCGCAGCCACTGCTGCATGAGTTCTATCCTGGGCCAGAGAGCTTCCCACATGGTGTAGCAGACCTCTCCTGCCCGCCTGCTTCTCCCCTCAGCAGTGTGTTTCAGTCAATCTGCCTGTTCTGCTCCCCACTCTGTCTCTAGTGAATCCTCTCACTAACCCCACCCTGACCTTCAGTCCACCTCTTGTATGCATAAATAAATCTTAAAAAAAATAGACAACAAACACCTTTTAATTATTACTGTAAACACACCCTCCACTTACTGACTTTTGAAAGCTTTTCTTCTGAAGAATCCTCAGAGAGAAGGAAAAAGGGAAGACTGCTGATAGAATTTCTTTGACATGGACAATGACTGGTTAGAGGACAAATAAACACGTACATTCATGTTTCTATGGGACCACCTCTAGCTGCCGGGGGAGTCTACCACAAGCAAGGAATAGCTACCTCAATATTATAAACCTCCTGTTGAAGGTTTGGCCTCATGCAACACTAGAGTCTAAGCCAATCAGCAATATGTCAGGTTCTAAGTGTGCAGGGCATTCACCTACCTTAAGAGGCAACTCCTAGCAGTGGGAACTAGGCTTCTTTCTTTTATGCACCAAGCAAGACAGCACTAGTTCTTCAAATGCTAATTTCATAACTAACAATGCCAAAAAAAAAAATTAAGGCAAAAAAATTCCTATTTTAGATAAAATATATCTTCATTAAATATTCAGTCCCTGGTAAATATGACATTTGAAATTCAGCTTCCCTAATTTTTAAGAAGGCATTAATTCATGTCTCCAAAAACCCACTTCTAATTACATAACCAGCCTGGAGATGTGTAAGAGACTTAGGCCCCTTCAACTCCTTAGCAGGAAAGCTTCCTAGCTGATTTTTCTAGTGCCACTTCGAATCAGGTGGCAGAGCAAGATATTGAAGGAAACCTAGCTAAGGTTTGCTGGGGGCAAAAACAACAGAGAAAGCCAGTAACTGTTCTGTGATAAGAGATATTTGAAGAAACTGTCTTACTAAAAATTAATGAGTTTCTTCAAAGATACAAATAGTTTTTTAAATGATGTTACTGTTAGAAGATCATATAAATGAATCACTAGGAATTGTTGGCAGTATTAATTTAAAAAACGACGTGGGATTCTTAGGCCAAATAATATTTTTGGTGGGTGACATTCTAAAAAAGTGGATGTCATGAAACATCATTAACTAACCAGTTTCCCTGATGACCTAAGATGAAATACTTAGTTACCTGACTATTCTGCTAAGCAAGCTATAAAGTCAAGAAAAGGACACAAAGGAGTTAACTGTCCTGTAGAGGGTGCTGTTGGCCACAAAACAGACTACCTCTTCTTCCTAAGAGAATTTTGATTATGATTAATTATCCAGCCCAAAACTTATATTGCCACACTCAGAATTGCTTTGATTCCAAACAAAGTACTGAATTCCCTGGCAACTGCTAATGGTGCAGGGTTGATACTTGGCTGAAGCTGGATCAACCAACTTTGGACAAGATCCAACTGAGACTGCATGGTTTATTTTTCTCTTTTTCTACCCCCCCCCCCCCAACATCTTTCATCTCCACTTGTCTCTTTCCATGGTTTATCTTTCTCTTTTTCTTCCCCCCACCATCACCATCTTTTATCTCCACTTGTCTCTTTCCTCCTCCCCCATCCTCTTGGCCTCAGAACCCTCACTTTATTTAGTAATGTCCACTGGCTTTTGTATTTAATTTTTTCAAATTGTCTACTATATAAATGTCCGGTAATTGTCTTTTGTCATTCTTTACACAATTTCCTCAAACTCCCTTCATTTTGCTATAAATGGCAACATTTCATCTCTCCTTATTGCTAGAGAGTATTCTGTAGTGTAAATAGACCAATCTTCTTGATCTAATCATCAATCAAGGGGCATTACATCCCATGGTCTACTGCTGGACATAAATAAGAAATGTGTAGCCCTTATTGCCTTGAAACCACAAAAGGAACCAGGTTGAAATGGTAGTGAAAAAGACAAAGAGAACCAGGGTCCTTAACATACTGCTGAATTCCTGCCTTAACCAACCATAGGCATCACTGTCAAATTACAGTGATGTAATAACATTCCCTAAATAATCCCTTAATACAGCCTGAATAATTTTCTGCTACTTGCATTCATGTTAACTGATATAGTTCCTAATAACGGGAGGAAATAAAATCAGCACTTAAGCTTTAGAACTGGAAAAATTCAGCCAGAAAGATCCAATTTTGCAACTGATGGGGTAATAGATACACTAGGCATTTGGTTCTAAGTATAATAATACTAATTCCATGAAGAGTGAGAATCTTCTAATAGAAAGCCATCCTAACATCTATCATAGCCACAAGATAGTTGCTACAATAGAAAGACTGTATCTGTTCATTTGTTTTATTCTTGTCTGTAGAAGAAGAGAAAGGAAATATGGTCTAGTTGTTTTATTCTTGTCTGCACCATAAGAGAAAGGAAATACGGTCTAGGTTAACTATGACAGAGTCTGCATTTTTCTTTTTTTTTTGCTAGCAGGAGAAACGAAGAGAGAACAATAGATACTCATTAACAAACATTCTACGGTTTTGCTGGTCATTGTTCACGGTTGTGCTGACAGTGAGTGCAGGCTAACTGGTGTCATTCCTCTGTCATTTCAGAGTTATCATGGAAGTGCCAGAAACTTTCTGAACATGTACTAGTCTCCAACACATCCATACTATAATGACGCAAGGCCCTCAGCTTCCTTCCATATGTCAGAAAACAGTATTACATTTGACCAGAAAGGGAGGAAGCTGGCACTTGTCCACAGAGGTTTTTAATGGTCTCATAAACATGATAAGAAGGAGAATAATGGGCCTGTGGGACAACAACTACAAAATGCCAGGTAATCACAACAAAAGTCCCCTTAACAAGGCTAATACCTTGGTGAGTAAAGAACCTGAGTCCCAGTTCACAAAGCCCCGGGCTGTTAGTCACCTGTCAGCATGAGGCAGTTATGAGATGAGCATAAGCAAGAGCCAGCAGAACCTGCCAAGACGCTGGCTGCCTTGACACGATAAGCAACGGGGCCAGAGACAGAGATCATAGACCCAAGAGGTAATAGACCCAGAGACAGGTCATGTTTTGATGCTAGCATGCCAAGCAATAAGAGTTGTGCTACACTGTCCTGTAAGAGGATACTAGGAGTCAAAGACATGTTCATGATAGATCACTTACAACCACCTGAAAGAAAAATAAATGAGTTGCAAGGGAAGCAAAAGTTAGCACCTTACACCTAACTCAATAAAAGCTAAATAGAATTCAGTATCAAGAGATCTCCAAGAAAGTCCTTGCCCAATGGGGACACTGTGATGGTAAGAAGGAAGATGGAACTCTCCAGACTCCCAGGATTTGCAGAGTGAGAGGCCTTCTGGGTCAGAGGGGAGGGAAGGAGGGCAGAGGCTATAATGGCTCCAAAGAAATGGCTATTTCCCCAGGCCTGCTGTGTCAGGTCTGAATAGGTCTGTTGGTTTCCTCTTCAATCCTGTGGGAAGAAGGCACACTCTGCACTCAGAGACCTTCATGGGCTACAGCTCTATTGTTCCCTCTCAGGGGACTAGTTGGTTTCTGTGAAAAGGGCAAGAAGTGGAGTCATGAAGAGTTATAACCCCCAAATCAAAGAAACTACAGTTACACGGAACTTCTTCTGTGGAAAAGTCAGCTCAAGTAATTCCATGCTACAATGCAAAGGGAAGATAGTGAGGAAGGACTAGCGGAAGCCTCCTGCTGCTGCTGGGGGTGGAAAACAAGGGACAAGAAGACCAGGAACAGCAACCTGGTCTGGGATATGCTGTTCATGGCCTCTGAGGAGGCCAGGCTAAAACAAAGGTAACCCAACTGACCCTAATTAGATAGAGAGAAAAGAGTATTCTGGGAGCTCCTGGTCTCCAAACTGCAGCAAACCCAAACCGAATTAATGTGAGAATAAATATGATCCTGGGCTGCTGGGGTAGAACATATTTCCTTGCCTCCTACAGAAAGCAGAGCTGGGGAAACCAGCAGAGGGTAGAAAGGAATGACAACTCCTGCTTCTCGCTCCCCAACCTTCTAAGAATGGAGCAAAGAACATGTGTCAGTGCTCCGAGGGATGCTTGCTCCAGGATGGAATCAAGGTGTCCTTGCCAAACAGCCACAGGATTGGGTCCCTGATCAAGGTTCTCAGTTAGAGATACAGGATCTACTCTGATAGAATCTACACTTTAAGCACAATGTGCATTCATCAAAGCATATAACAGCTTACATAATTACTGGAAAGTCTAAATAAAGAGAGCTGAGGCTGAGATCCCAACAACCATGAGCAGAACTGCACAGGAATGGGTGGTCAAGGAGCTCCAGTCTGTGCCTCTCAGGGAGTGGCTACGTCGGGATTCCCATTCATTGTCTCCTTCCCCATACAACTCAGTTCCCAAAAATAATATTCCTCAGGGCAACTACCTGATGGACTTACATCCCACAGTGGCTCCCTGGTATCAAGGAAGGCAAGATAAATAGGGGCTGTTGTCATTTTGGTGATTCTGCTTTGGGAAGGAGGGTACCATATTGCAAAGAACTTTCAAATGTGAAGGGAATAATCAAGAAGGTTTGGTGAGCCACAAACATCTACTACCTTTATATTTACAATGGGCTCAAAAGGTTTTCCAGACTCCAATCCCTGGAAACAGGACACTAGGTAATAAATGACATCTTCAAGGCTACCACTGCCTTACCAACTTTTAATTCCCTAGAGAACACATACAATAATTCATCTGAAGCATTCAGACTGAGGCGGCTCATCAACAACTGACTTCTGAATTGCAACTGAGTTATCTTCACTTTTCACACCTAAAAAAGCATTATTATGTTTACACACTAAGTAGCAGGTATGGTTATCTGCAGTATCTTCCTGCCTGGCTCATGTTGAAATATGTGTAGCCGAGCACATAACCAGTCATCAGTTGCAACCCCACACATGTTACTGACTCATTTCCTGACTAACATCAAAGTTATACCTATAGCTAACCAGGTCTGCTAATAATAGTAACACTTTGTGGTCCCAGTTCTCAGAACACATATGTGTTCTACTTTAGCCTCACAACTTATTATTCACCTTATCCTACAGGTGAGTAAGAGGAAGTACAGAGGTTTAGTTATTAGTCTCAGAAGACTAGTAGGTGATGGAACAGAAGCAGAAGCCACAGGCATATATCCGCTGCTGTAGGCCTCTCCACTCTCCCACATACTGCCTCGGGCTGAAAAGCTTGGCGCTCCATCAGTTACAATACTCAGTAGAATAAAAGTTGATCCAGACATACCCCCCAAAAAATTCAAATAAATCCTTACTTGTTTACAAGTGGAATACTAAGAGCCCAGCCAGCAGCAAAGTCTGGATACTTAAAAACTGTAGGATTTTCGGAAAAGGCATAATGGTGAATTATTGTAGATTCTTCATCATGTAATGCTTTTCCTAAAAACCATTCCTGTTAAATAAAGATATAAAATACCATTTTTTAAAAAAAGCCATTTTATATAAGAAGAAAAACAAAGAAGAAAAACAAAGCCATATCATTAGTTTCAGCTATCACTCTAGTCAGAGGATAGAGAATGAATGCAGATCACATACCTTTAAAGAATTTTAAGGGAAATATAACAGTCATATGATAATACACACAGCATAAGCTCTATATATAAAGAAAGTAATTTATCAGATCATCAGAATAAACAAAATGTTAGTAATATTATACCATAAATAAATAAAAATGGCATTTTACAGAATACTGCACAGCAAAAGATTTAAGGCAAGGAAAATAGTGTTCCTTTATGTCCCGTTGGGTTTGGAAACAATTTGAAAAATTCTTTCAAAAATCAATGTCTGTTTTATTCACTTATTCATTCATTCAGTTAACATTGTTGTTATCAATTCACATTTAACATATTACTCCACTTATTCCACACCAAGCAGGAACTTAGTTTACGCAACAGTGGAGAGACAGAAAATTAGCAAGTAATGAGTTCAGATAGTGATTGCAATGTGCTATGAAAACAAGAGTGACTAGGGGACTACCTAGAAAGAGGAAATTATCTGTGATAACAACTGAACTGAGAGTAAAAATATCAGGGAGTCGGCTATGCACAAATCTGGGAAAAGCATTCTAGGCAATCAGTACAAAGTCCCCTAGATAGAAAAAAGCTTGAAACACACAATGAAAAACATGTTCAGGTGGCTGGGTGTGGGGAAACATGGCATGAAAAAGAGGCAGGAGACAGACCTGGGAGGGGTTTTGGTGCCAGTAAAAAGAAGCTTAGACTATTAGAAAACAACAGAGGCAGACAGGATGTCAGGGCTAATGTCCCAGAAAAAAGGAAGCCCAAGGGCCTCCCTGGTAGCGCAGCGGTTAGGCGCTGGGCTGTGGAGCTGTCGGCAGTGGCGATGCGAGTTTGACGCCCAGCCGGGGAGATTCCTACATGGCTCAGCAGACCTCTCCTGCCTCGCCTGCTGCTCCCCTCAGCAGTGTATTTCTGTCCATCGGCCTGTTCTGCTCCCCACTCTGTCTCTGGTGAACCCTCTCACCGTCCCACACCTCTGGTCTGTACCCCAGCTTGTATGCATAAATAAATAAATCTTTAAAAAAAAAGTTGAAATAAAAAAAAAGGAAGCCCATTCATGGGACCCCCACGTGCCTCCTTTTACCTTCAAGGAATTCACTGCTTTCCAGAGCAAAGAACAGTCCACAACTCAGAGCAGGCCCTAGGGATTTCTGCAACCCAGTTGCCAAGAACATAGAGATATAAGGAAATCCCAGAGAATTGAACCCAAAATTTTGTATGTAATTTCCCTTCAACTCCTAAGCTGAACAAAAACCAACAGAAAGATCACAAAGCAATGGAAGATACCAGGAAGGGCTAAAGAAACTGAGCAAAGACCTCAGCAGTCCTGTGCTGGGGAGCCCTAGGCTAGAGTGCAGCCTCCCCCAGGAGACTGGACTCTGGGAGCAAGGGCTGTCTATAAACAGACCTACTCAAGCAAGGTCTACAAGCCAGAAGATTAAAGCATCGTGGGCCTCCCTGGTGGTGCAGCGATTAAGCGCTGCGCTGCGGGTTCGATGCCCGGCAGGGGAGATTCCCACATGGCACAGCAGACCTCTCTTCTGGCTCGCCCGCTGCTCCCCTCAGCAGTGTATTTCCATCGATCTGCCTGTTCTGCTCCCTGCTCTGTCTCTGGTGAACCCTCTCGCCATCCCACACCTCTAGCCTGTACCCCAGCTTGTATGCATCAATAGATAAATCTTTAAAAATAAAAATTTAAAGCATCTTGTAGAAAGGAATGTCATCCACAGCCTCTTCAATTTTTCAATAATTAGAGAAAATTACCAAACATGCCAAGAAACACCAGACCAAAAACAAAGTAAGAAATAGAAAGAGATTCACAGAGGAGTTATTGAAAACAAAAACTAATTAGCATGTTCATGAAAATAAAAATGTTAACAAATGACTAGGATCTATAGAGTCAAATGGAAATTCTAAAACTGAATAAGACAATAACTGAAGTTAGAATACGATAGAATATTAGACACTACAGAAAGAGGACAGTGTTCTGTAAGGCAAGTCAGTTAAAAATACCCAGATTGGGCCTCCCTGGTGGCGCAGCGGTTAAGCGCTGCGCTGTGGAGCTGTCGACAGCGGCGACGCAAGTTCGACGCCCGGCCAGGGAGAATCCCACATGGCACGGCAGACCTCTCCTGCCTTGCCCGCTGCTCCCTTCAACAGTGTATTTCTGATCTGCCTGTTCTGCTCCCCACTCTGTCTCTGGTGAACCCTCTCACCGCCCCACGCCTCTGGCCTGTACCCCAGCTTGTATGTATAAATAAAAAATAAATCTTTAAAAAAAAATACCCAGATTGACGCACCCAAAAAGGAGGAAAATACAGAAAATAGCATAAGAGTAATGTAGGCTACAGTGAAAAGGTCTACAATACACAAAGTTGAAAACCCAGAACAGGTGTAGAGAGAATGAAACCGAATGAGAATTTGAAGAAATACTTATAACCTTCTAAAAGAGACAAAATGTATCAAATCAGATTCAAGAGGCTCTATATATTCCAATCAGGACAAATACAAAGAAAACTAGACATATGTTGCTTGATGAAACAAAAATAGAGAAAAGTCTTAAAAGCAGCTACCAGGCAGGGGAGGGATGTACACATTTCTTTTAAAGGAGCAACTGAGTTCCACAGAAGATGAGAGACAATGGGATGTCTTTACAGTGATGATGAAAATCTCTAGGCACAGAAAGCTTTAACCTGATGGCATTACCTCAGGTGGAACTGGAAACCATGGGAGGTGAGAGAGGATGAGGGATGTGATCTGGTTACAGAGGCTACACTGCTAGGATGGCAAGAGCAGAAACCAGGACACGACCCAGGAGGCTCTCAGAACGGTAAAGGGGAGAGATGGTGGTACTCTGACAAGAGTGCTCGCATTTATACAGGAGATGGGTGAGAGAATATTGTGGAGCTAGACTCAAGTGGATGTACCAACACGGAGCTGAAGGAAAGAGAGGAGCCAACCACGAGTCCTAGGTTTCCACGTGAGCAGCAGGAGAGACAGTGCTGCTGTTTCTGATTTGGGAGACTGAAGACGGAAGGGGGTTAGAAGGAACATTGAGTTTAATTTTAAACATGCTGAGTTTGAAGTTTCTATTTGACAGATAAATGGAAGTACTATATCAGAAGTATGAAATAGTAGCAGGCTCACACCCTTGGTTCAGTCACTCTGCTCAAATGTGACCTGATCAGTAAGGAATCCCCTGAACCCCCCACAGGTTAGAAGCACACCCCCAGTCTTTTATCCCTCTTATAACTGCTTTGTTTTTCTCAATAGCAGTTATTACCATCTGACACATTACTTGCTTTTTAGCTTATTGCTTATCTCCCCTGACAAGAATATCCCCTTCTTGTGAGCAGAGATTTTGTCCATTTTGCTTCCTGTTTTATCTCCAGAATAGCTCACAGGTAATAGGTGCTCACTAGTTTTTTTGTTAAATGAAAGGAGTAAGCCCAAGAGAGTTTAAAGGGCAACTATCACCAATTAATGAAACTAACACATATAACTTAAATCAAGTACCCTAACTTCTAAACGTTTTGTGTATTTTCCCTGTCACCACTATACTCCCCATCTCTTATCAGAAAATAAAGACAGGAGGGATACAGTCCTATTTCTTAAGAGTGCTCTTTTTCTTGTGGTTGTGTCCTAGAAACCTTCCAGAATCTTGGTTTTGGTTAATTTAACAACAGTGTGAAAGCCACTAATACGATATGCTTAGGCTCACAGATCTGCTGATGATTTTCTTCCTAATACTCTAAAGATATATTAAGACATCACTGAACAAAAGGAATAATAATAACAGTAATAAATGGCCTCAACCTTTAGAGAGGAAAATTCAGCATCTTTGTTTTTAATCAATTATATAACTGTACTAAACACTAACCAATATGAAAATCATCACATTTTACATGCCAGGTTAATATAGCTTGTTTAAAGAAAATAAACACTTCGGTATGTTTCAGTACCTTCCTCACCAATTTTTACTATTATAATTCTTCCCAACATAGTTTTATGTAGAACATGTTACGTTTTAACTCCTTATGGTAATGTTCAGGTAGTACTCAGTATTTAAGACTGTTGTTCAATCTCTGCAAGGGATTGTACTATAAATTACTTTAAGGGAGAAATCAATAAAGAATCTGTGGGAAGGGGCACCTCCCCGCCACATCTACCTTAATGGCTTTCTTTTTTTTTTTTTTAAGATTTATTTATTTATACATACAAGCTGGGGTACAGGCCAGAGGTGTGGGGTGGCGAGAGGGTTCACCAGAGCAGGGAGCAGGCAGAACAGGCAGATCAGAAATACACTGCTGAGGGCAGCAGTGGTCGAGGCAGGAGAGGTCTGCCGCACCATGTGGGATTCTCCCCGGCCAGGTGTCGAACTCGCATAGCTGCTGCCGACAGCTCCACAACGCAGCGCTTAAGCGCTGCGCCACCAGGGAGGCCCTTAATGGCTTTCTTAATGGTTTCATAAAAAAAATTGTCAAGACAAAAGTAAAAGAATAATTCAAATGATGTTCTATTAGTATCTTAGAATAAAGCACCCACATTCCACCTCTATCAAAAATTTAAAAAGTCAAATGATGGGGCTCTGATCCCATCATTTCTTTTCCCTTGGTTAGCCCAGCAGGCAGGTGGGCTGCAAAGAGGAGCATTACTATAAGAAAACACAAGGACATACCAAGGGTTGGTTTTGGTAGGAGAGAGGTTTTTTTTCCTCTGTCATTTTGTTTTGGATTGGTAGATTTCATTACAGTGTGGCTTTGTTGTTTTACTTAATTCTGGAAAAATGCTGAGATGGAATGAGCTATAAAGTTCATAGATGCTCACTTCACTTGTCTGCAGGAGACGAATGAATACAGATTACCCTGCTGTCCATGTCTTCATTTGTAAAATTCCCTTATAACGGAGGACGCTGAAGGATCATGTGTGCAGAATTTCTAACAGGAGTGCTTTGTGTATCTATTCTGTGGATGCCTGTACAATTGATCAGGATATACAACCCAAAATGCAATTGTGAAGAGAGAGAGAATGTGTGCCTGCCGTACACTCTTATCTTTAAGTTCTCAGTATCAGTAAATGAGTGAGGTACTGGAGACTTTAATGAAAAGCTGCTGTTCAAGATTTCTGTAGATAGTAAATTGAATGTAATATTTTACTATTCTTTGTTTAAAAAAAGAAAAACTGTAACTTATATCACCCTTCAACTTTATGGTATTTAATTGGCACAGAATTTTGTGCATGTGATTTTTAGAACAAACTGTCTAATTGAGAGTTTAAAAATACAAGATGAAATAAAGTAAGAATAAAAATGTCAAGACACTTTAGCAAATGCACACTTACATTAAAAGTATACAGTGGGGGGAAAAGAAAGATATCAACAAGATATGGAAATTTATGGAAATCTCCTAGAAAGGCAATTTAACACAGATTAATTACTCTAATGAAGATTAAATTTTCCATACAAAAATATTGTATAACAGCATAAATTTGCATTAGTAAAAATGACATGAAGCTGCTGAAAGAAAAAATGTCAGAATAACATTTAGCAAAATAACAATCTCTAACATTATATAATTATTATTTTAACATAGTTTGTTTATATCAAAGCCAAAACCAGATTTGACTTATACTTTTCTCCTAAAATGTCAAATGGTATGTGGAAAAAATACATTGGTTTGAGTTAACTTCAATATTATATAATTTTTATTGCCTACAGTCAGTTTTAAAATAAAGCATCCTAGATTTCAGAAAAGAGGGGGAAAACAGTTCATTTTACCTCACTGTACTTGCTTCTCATGAACTTGCTTTGAACTTTTAAATTTATGATTCCAATTTTCATTAAAAAGCATAGTGAGTCACCATCTTCTGTACAGAATTAGAGCTACGGATAATGGAAAAATAATCTCCAGGTGAAACAAACACTAGGAGGTGGTTAGAACTCCTACATTCTAAAAAAGATTTGGGAGTTTTTCTCAAGTCAAAAGGAAATATGAAAGCCTAACAAATGTTTTACATAAAACATGGCCCAAAAAAAAAAAGTATATAGATGCTGGTTAGCATTATCTGAAGAGAGGGGATGAGAAATGTTCATAATTCTCTCTCTTGAGGGAATTATTTTTTTTAACCTAACAACCTTTTGATTCAATTTTTTCTGTATCTTCCCAGAAAGGAAGAGCATGAATACAAATCATAATGTATTCTGCCAACAGTTAAAGAATATCAAGACCAGAAATTACGAAGTAACGAACTTTCCAGTGTTTGGGAAATCAATCTGATTTCTTTTTGCATGCACATCAGTAAATTCACAGGTACCCAGAAACCACCTTTCCTTCCTCACGTCCTTTTAAGACCTGACTCATTTCTGCAGTGGGCATCAGAATGAGGGTACACAGATGTCCACTGGCACCTGAAAGGGACCAATTCCAAGTTTAAGGAATTCTATAAAGTGATCAGGGTGTAGCCATGGCTTCCCCAAGAGAACAGAAGAGCCTGACTTACTGGGAACACATCTCTAACACAACTTTTCACACCTGCTAAGACAATAAGTGTAGCCTAGCAGAAAGCTGACCTTTGAGGGCTATGGATCAGTGTGAAACACTGCTCAGTGCTAGGATTTAGAAGTAAACATGAGCCATTTGCTAGACCATATCTACACAAAATAAAATTTGAAAACATGAAAGTAGCAGTGAACTTCTAAAGCAAGATAATCCCTTCTCACCTCTAGATTTTCTCAAATATTGTGCCCTCTGTTTAGAGCACTCTCTCCTATTAACTTCTACTCATCTTACAGGACTCAGGTTATATGTCAGTCCCTGTCAGGAGCCCCCAGACTAGGTCTGAAGCCCTGCCTTTGCTTCTAACCACTCTCCATGTTTCCCTTATTATAAGATGCCTTGCTTTTAGCTGTCAGTGCTTCTTTAATGCTCCACCCTCACCTTGCTAGTCTATACCATTCATGAGGTCAGGATATTCGTTTGTCCTAACTCCTGCTATCCACAGTGCTTGATACACAGTAGGTACTGAAAAAACATTTCTTATATAAAATAATATACGGTCGGGCCTCCCTGGTGGTGCAGCGGTTGAGCGCTGCGCTGTGGAGCTGTCGGCAGCAGCAATGCGAGTTCAATGCCCAGCCGGGGAGAATCCCACATGGTGCGGCAGACCTCTCCTGCCTCGCCCGCTGCTCCCCTCAGCAGTGTATTTCCATCAATCTACCTGTTCTGCTCCCCGCTGTCTCTGGTGAACCCTCTCAAGCCCCACGCCTCTGGCCTGTACCCCAGCTTGTATGTATAAATAAATAAATCTTAAAAAAAAAATAATATACGGTCATTGATGATAAAGAGAAATAACCAATTTAAATTTATTTTTTAATTCTCAGAATACAGCTTTTAAATTCTCTGAAATTATAAACACAAATTAACAGTTTTTCATTTAAAATGGCTCATCATAAATTCCATCTCTCTTAAAGCTACATACCTGAAAGAGAATTATTTAATATTGCTTCCAGATATTCAAGTACTATTTCATTCTTTTCAATTTTGATTTTTTTTTTTTAGATTGAATCAAAATCAAATCTTTTACCATTTTCCCCATAAGACAAATACTGGTATTGAAAATTCATTCACCTTTGATGGATCATATCTTCTTAGTGTTTCTAAGAGTTTCATAATTTGTATTCTTGTCTCTTCTTCACAGAAGAAAATCCATGATGAATTTCTGCTATATGTTACAGAAAAACTGACAAAAAGAAAATAGTTCATAATAATCACTTCTACAAAGTGAGTTTATAAAAAGGTTTAAAACTTATAATCCAGAAATAGATGAAGAACATTCAAAATGACAAGAAATCTAGGTTCTTTTCTCTATATTTTTTCCTCAGTATATAATTTCAGTTTCTAGAAAAGCCAGACACTAATACATAGCTTACAAAATAGCTAAAGAGTTCTTAAGATTAAGTTTCTTCATAAACCAAACCAGTTCAGAAAACAGATAATTTCCAAATGCAAATATCAAATACATCAACATTTCATCTTTTAGAAATGAAATATATTTCATGTTTTCCATTCATGAAAAGCCATTCATAAGCAAGAATCAATCATCAAACCACTGGGTTAATGTAGTAATCATAAAAACTAGAGTTCAAATTTACTCTCCTGATTAACTATCAGAAAACCACACCTTTTAATAAGAAAAATATGAAGCATACAGTGTTGAGATAAAGATGTCAGCAATTTACACATTTTGAGTTGAACGTACTGTGGTAACAATGGAAGGATAGTCCATGCACCCTCCTGCTTAGCCAGCTGATGGAGGAGGAGGACTGTAGGCAGGTTCTGCAGAAGCAATTATCAAAGAAGAGAAGTAAGTCACACAATCTGATCACTAAAAATAAAAAGATTATTTTAAAATGCAGGTATTTATAGAGACATGACATTTTAGCTTTACACCAGTCTCCTTTTTCCTTCTCTTCAGAAGTTACTAGAAATGAAGGATCTACACCCCCTCTCCACCACCCAGGCACTAAGTAGTGCCTAGCAGACCTGATAGGAACCTTGCAGATTTGCGAGGGTTACAAGAACAAAAGAGCAGGCATACTCAGAGGCATAAAAAGAGTTCTTATTGCAAACACAATGTAGGTAGCAAATGGAAAATGAAACATTTAGCTAAAAACAAGAGGATATAATATCTACTTTACTTCATGTGAAAAAAAAAAGACATTTTTTAAAGTGCTCCAAAGAAACTAAAACACCATGATAATGAAGAGCTTGGGCTCTAATTATTAGAAATATAATCCGTAAGTATTCAGGCAACAGTAGTAATAGCTTAATGGTGAAAGTTCATAATTGATAAGTACAGAAGGAACTAATATTCAGAAACATGACAGACTATATATTTACACATAAATATATGTGTGTGTAGAGAAAGAGATGAAGAGATTAATATTCTTAAGGCTATGAATGCCAGCTTTGAAGCAAAGCTCTATACAATATATTTCAAGTTGTTACAAGTCACAATATCTAATAAGCTTGAACACCCCTTTCCCCAACAAACCCCAGTATATTCTGTGTTTTATACTAACTCTAACCTGGTAACTATTATAGACAAAAGACTTTAAGGATAAATGCCTAAAAAGAAAGTAAATGCAGGTGGACCTCTGAAAGTGAAGACAAAAAGAGTTCAACTTTTAAAATTTATTTGAAGATTTTCCTTTTACATTAATATTAAAGAACTATTATGCCACACACTCACTTGAGGAACTACACAATGAAAGATAAAAATATTACAGCAAACATTTTATGTGTAACTTTGAGTGACATGAGAGATGATAGAGGTATAGATAATGGAGACAGTGACATGAGTGAGGAGGTTTGAAGTTTGCAACCTCCTGGAGTTTTAAGAAGCTCAAGAGAAGGAAAGAAGCAAAGATATTAAAAGCAGTAATGTTGTATCCATGTTACAATGTTATATTAAGACGTGATGTTTGAAACATTACTCCAAGACCAATTCTCAAGTTTCATTAATTTACAAGCATACTACAAGGTTGATGTAATTGCAATGGATATTGTAATACTTTTATTTCATATGAAAGTTTTGTTTATTCTTCTAAGTTTTTTTAGAAAATTGGTATCACAACACCGTTGGCATGTTTACACTGTGACTTCAAAGATCTAGCATCTTCCTTCATGACAAAAAAAGCACTTAATATCTTTTCTACTTAGAGTAGTGTTTGTCACATTGTAATAAAGTAACATCAGTTCCTAAAAAAAGAATAAATGCCTACATACTTGAAAAGTTATCATGCTAACATAGATTCCACACAAGTTCCTCTAAGATTATCATTTAAGAAGAAAAGTTTTTAATATAAATCTTTGGAATTCAGTATCAAGTAAAACTCAATTACATATTGTATGTGGTATCAATAGGAAATGCAAAAAAACAACAACAAAGGTTATCAGACTAATAGTGTAGCATATTAGAAAAAGAAATGTAAAGGATGAATGAGCAGTTACCCAATAAATCCAGGGCTTTCCTACTGCTGATTCTGAATTATGCAGTAACTCATTGTCTTGTTAAAAATTTATATATACATATATATTCATATTCATGAGGGACTGTATAAGAACAAAAAACATGTGTGAAGAAAACTGATAATATTTGCATAAAATTGAATTATGGTAACACGCTAATACAAACTAGCTAGAAAGAAACAGCAAATATTTTTAAATGTTTTATAAAAAAATAAGTGGCAAATGAGTTATTATATAACAACTGAAATTATAATGATGAAAATTTTTTAACACTGGAAACATCTTTATTTAAAGAGAAAAACAGCCTAATAAATACCAGACTAAAATAAACTATGGATTACTAGTGGATTAAAGGCATTCTTATCTTCATGATTCTGTTTATTAAAACATATGCCCTAATTTCAGATTTGTTTCAGATTAAAACTAAAATAGCAATCAAGTTTTCAGTAACACTAAATTACCAAATAGAAACATTTCAAAAACTTGTGTGTTATGACAACAGTCTCCAAGGATATGTGAATACCTCTGTCTCAAAAACATAAGGTAGGTTCCACCTCAGCACTCAGAAACTTCAACTTCTTGATTGAGCTAAGGTCACTTCAATTTTAAATAAATTTTCATCTACTACTCTCAAAAAGACCCAAGAGCTTCTATTTTAAAAACATATTTAGGGCCTCCCTGGTGGTGCAGCAGTTAAGCGCTGCTCTGTGGAGCTGTTGGCAGCAGCAATACGAGTTCGACACCCGGCAGGGGAGATTCCCACATGGCACAGCAGACCTCTCCTGCCTGCCTCGCCCACTGCTCCCCTCAGCAGTGTATTTCCATCGATCTGCCTGTTCTGCTCCCCACTCTGTCTCTGGTGAACCCTCTCGCCGCCCCACGCCTCTGGCCTGTACCCCAGCTTATATGCATAAATAAATAAATCTTTTTTAAAAAAGCGTATTTATATACATACATACATATATGTGTGTGTATATATTTATGTGTTGTGTGTATGTAACGCAGGTTAGAGAAAGCAAACCTAAAGGCTAATTAGCAGTTTCTGAATATATCAAAGGCTTTCGTACTGTTGATTCTGAATAATGCAGTAGTTTCACTGCCTTTTTAAAAAACATACATATATATTTTATATTCATGAGGGATGATATGTGTATATATATACACACTTTCTGTATGAATGCACAGACCCAGACACATACATATTCATGTTTTAGCACATCTACGAAAAAATAATTTAAAAGGTTGCAATAAAATTTTCTATCAAGTGATCTTATCTCAATTCTAACCACTTGTAGTTATAATAATTTCAGTTCTTTCTATCTGTCCTATCTAATATCACAAGATTTAAATCTTCTTAAAGGTGCCACATTACTGGCTTACAGTACTTTTTTTTTTTATAAGATTTATTTATTTATGCATACAAGCTGGGGTACAGGCCAGAGGTGTGGGGTGGCAAGAGGGTTCACCAGAGACAGAGTGGGGAGCAGGAGAGGCAGATGCATGGAAATACACTGCTGAGGGGGTGGGCCTCCCTGGTGGCGCAGCGGTTAATCGCTGCGCTGTGGAGCTGTCGGCAGCGGCAATGCGAGTTCGACGCCCGGCCAGGGAGTATCCCATATGGTGCGGCAGACCTCTCCTGCCTCACCCGCTGCTCCCCTCAGCAGTGTATTTCTGATCTGCCTGTTCTGCTACGGGCTCTGTCTCTGGTGAACCCTCTCGCCACCCCTCGCCTCTGGCCTGTACCCCAGCTTGTATGTATAAATAAATAAATTTAAAAAAAAAAGAATAAAAAAAAAAATACACTGCTGAGGGGAGCAGTGGGGCAAGGCAGGAGAGGTCTGCCGCGCCATGTGGGAATCTCCCTGGCCAGGCGTCAAACTGGCGTAGCAGCTGCCAACAACTCCACGGCGCAGCACTTAACCGTTGCACCACCAGGGAGGCCCAGCTTACAGTACTTTTAAATGCAAAGCAAGGGCCACTTTGGTGGCGTAAGGATTGAGTCTCAGTGCTGTCACTACTTTGGCCTGAGTTCGATCCGGGTCAGGGAGCTGGCCCACATGGCATAGCGGGCCTTTCCTGTCTTGCCCGCTGCTCACCTCAGCAGTGTATTTCAGTGGATCCACCTGCTGTGCTCCCCACTCTGTCTCTGATGAATCCTCTCACCCCCCATACCACACTGGTATGGTGGTACACACTGGTTCTTCTATGCAAAAAACTAAAAAATTTCAAAAACTTAAATGCAAAGCAAATTTTTTAATAAGTAATTGGATGGATGATTGAGAAGGAATTTTCAAATAAAAATTCACAGGGAAGGTAAAAAAATGTTATGTTGCCAAGAGTATTTAAAGTATGTCATAATAAAGCCACTCATGCATGCATTTCTGTCTGTTGTCAATCTGAATGTCTATTCACAATCATACTAAGTCAAACTTAAAGAGTATAGCAAAATTCTACCAATAATGAGATGATAACATCTGAGGCCAGCATAAAAGGACTAAAAATACAAATGATCAAATGTGGGTAAATTATAGAGAAGGAAAAGAAAATGAAAAAACTAGTCACAGTAACTCAGACTTATTATGTCAGCTCTATCTCACTGAACCAAAATCTACCTTTATTTCTATCATCAGCATCTACTAATAGCCTAAAAAGCACTTTGAAGTAAGACTACTGAACTAAATTCAGTAGAATTTACTGAACTAAATTCTTAGAATATATTTTTTATCAAGGCATATAGTCACATTAAAGCCATTTAGTAATTATTGAGAACAAGTGAATTCAAAACCAATACTCCAATTCATTATCTGTTATTTATACATAGTCATCATCTTCATCTTGGAAAGGGGTTTGGTTCCACAGCTAAGTAGTCTAAAAATGCTTTGAGAATGGAGAAAGCTCATTTTTCTTGATACAGAAGGTAAATCATTAAAAAATTATACCTAGGAATATTAATAGAATGAATGAATAAGCTCACAATTGAGCATAAAACTGATTAATATTTTAAATATCATCGATAAACTTAATTATTAGGAAAATTTGATTCTAAAACATGTTAGCTTTTCTGCCTCTCTCTGGAAAGATTTCTGCTAAGTCTTTTCCTGTGTCAGGAGACTGTTTCCCAATATTTGTAACTTGTCCATAACTTACTTTAAAATATAAATCTAGTAGCACATAAGTTTATGGTTCCATTCACTCTCACTATTCAGACAAACTACTAAATTAGAAAGTAAGAGCCAACACATTTGTTTAGTATTGGGCAAAGATTCTGAAAGACTGAAACCTGTTTTAAGATGGATTCCAGTTCAACTGTATTTCCAAACTCTATTATATACTTCTTAGGCACTGAACTGAGCTCTTTTAGACCAACAAATAAATTAGGATGAAAACTAACATCTGTTTATTATTATAGTTTCTTACATAAGAAGGAGTTATGTCATTTGAGAATAAACAACTGTGAATTATAATATATTTTTTGGAATATGTATCAGACAGATTTACTAGCCTTTAAAAATCCAGTATTCATTTATAGACCAGTAGATTAGTGTGATGTCACAACAATGTACCTTCTAGGAATCTGAGTATATATTAAAATAAAAATTTTCTTCTGGTACTTGTCTTAATCATTATCTGTCCTTTCCTAACAAGAGGAAAATATTGCCTCATTATTTATAAAAATTTATTTTTTAAAACTACTTAGACTTTGAAATGCATTACTAAGTACATTTTTATAGTTCATATAAATCTATTTTTAGTATTCATTCATTCACAAAAGGCAGTAAAGCTTAGCAATTAAGGACCTGGTTTGTTGAGTCAAAATTATTGCATCATAATTCTAACTCATCTTTTGAGTGGCAACCTTGAGCACATTCCATAACCTGCCTGAGGCTCTGTTATCTCATCTCTAATGCAGGGTAACAACAGTCCTGTGTTCAAGTAAGCTAATACAAGCCAAGGACTCGGCACATGACATGCAGGTAATGGTTATTAATATTATTAAAGATATTACACGATTTGCTAAGCAACTACCATGTGCAGGCACTGTTCTAAGAACACAATAAAAAGCTGTGAAAAGACAAGGCAGAGTCCCTCTTGGACCTCACATCTTAATGAAGGAGACATCAATAGGCAAATAAATCTGGAATACAATAGTATTAAATGGTATTAAATAAATAAAGCAAGCCAGGGCAGAGTAAACAGGACATTGTTTACTAACTGCCATGGAACTATTTCCATACATTGCCTGCTCCAATCTGTTGCCTAGATGATTAAAGTGTCCATTTGTGTGTCAGGAGACAACAGAGCAGAGGCACGGGGGTTTGGAACCAGTCAGAAATGAGATACAGACTTGGATGTACTATTTATTAGTGATTAAGCATGAGCAACTCACTCAATCTCTCTAGGCCTCAGTTTCCTCTGCAAAATAGGGAGAGTAACAGTAACTATTTCATACATACAGTTAAATGAGCTGATGCTTAAAACCAACATAGCACAGTGTGCTGATGTGAGCATCAAATAATACCGGTGAAGATCACTAAGGAAGTCAGTCGTGATTACAACTATAGTTTCTGTCTCTACTCCAGACGCTGGCCCTACACACTAGATATCTCACTAGATGCTCCAATCCACCTTTCCAAACATGAACTCATCATGTTAGCTAACAGAAAAGCTCATCTCTTTTTATTCAGCCAGTTGCTAGTAACCATGATTTACTGCTTCCGTTAGTGAGAGTCCTTACAGTTGGCCAAGGCAGGAGTCTAGCAAACAGGTACAATTTCTTCAAGGCTCAGTTCATATGTCATAAGAAGGCTTTTGCTCTGACATTGTCAGGTAGGGCTGGCTGCTTCCTTGCCTATGTTTGTACATTACCCCGCCGATGCTGCTTCATGCAGCAACAAGCAGAAACCCACTGGAATGAGCTTCTAAGTGGAGCACCTAAGTGGAGCACTTGCCTCCCCAGACACTTTCACACACTGACACTTAACTTGGCCTCCCCCGACCCCCACATCACCACCAATGTCATCTCCAGGAGCAAGTTTTAAACTCACCAGCTACTTTAGGCCTCTGGCTCAAGATTCAGAACCCTACATGGCCACACTCCATCACAGGCCACTGTCCCCTGAATTCAGGGAGACCCCAGGATCTGCCCTTTGAAGTTCTTTGTGGGCCAAGCCCCAGCTCTCATCAAACTCACAAGGGATAGAGCTCTTCAGGACAGAGAAGGGTTCAAATGGCGGCCGGCCAAAACAGGGCGAATGTCCATGACATGGCCGGCTCCACGGTATGAGCAATTCATTACTGCTAAACAGCACCCACTGAGGAAGTGGCCTCCTTGTCACTGTCCAATTTTATCCTGGGGCCTCTTGCCCAGGTGTTTGCATAAATTAAATACTCAATAAACAATTATTAAATGAATAGGTGAAAAAATTCTTGTTCAACAGCAATGTAATAAAGTCTCCAGTTTAATAACTAATGTGATTACACCAATTAATCACTACAAAACACGAACTTTTAGTAAGTAATTAAGCATCCAATTGCTCTCCTGAACAGAATGGTGTAATGACAGACAGCAGCAGCAATCTCAAAGCTGACCTTTTAAAGAAGTGCCTCACACTGTCTCTTTGCCAATAAAAAATTTCTAAAAATAGGAAACACAACACCACCTTCCTCAAGCTTCTTCACACTAACCTATGAAAGGCTTTGCTCAGACATTTCTGGCTTACCTTATTAAAAAAAAAAAGAAAAAGGATAATTTTAAACTAATGAGCCAAGGCCTGACTAATTCTTCTCAAGAAATAGTGATTTTCAAAACTTTCTGTGAATAAGCGAAAAGAATCAATTATTTGTAAGGTTAAGATTCCGTCAGGTTGTAAATAAAGCTCATACCACAATAAAGAAGGCAATAAAATTAGAAGTGTCTGCTCTTTTCAAAAGTTATTTAGTTGAGGGTGGAGAGACTAGGAAGGGTTCTAAGCAGACAGTGTGGCTCCATTTGACCTAAGGCAGAAAATGTAATTCTATATCTATATCTAAAATAAAATGCAATTTATGGTCTCCCCAGTGGCGCAGTGGTTAAGCACTGCGCTGTGGACCTGTCGGCAGCGGGGACGCGAGTTCGATGCCCAGCCGGGGAGATTCCCACATGGTGCAGCAGACCTCTCCTGACTCGCCCGCCACTCCCCTCAGCAGTGTATTTCCATTGCTCTGCCTGTTTTGCTCCCCACTCCGTCTCTGGCGAACCCTCTCACCGCCCCACACCTCTGGCCTGTACCCTAGCTTGTATACATAAATAAATCTTTAAAAAATAATAATAAATAAATTAAATGCAACTTAAAACTACACCAGCTCCTCCATCCCCCACCCCCCAAACACAAAGAAACTTATAAGCATATCTTACTTCTGAATTTGTTTTTCTGTATTTGCAAGGTTACCTTAAAAATGGAACCATCATTAATCCATGGTTCTGTCCTTCATGTTCTGAAGGAAGCTCTGGTACTTCCTTCACTCCAGTTCTGTCGTTTGCCTCTCTCCTAGCACTCACACCTACGGTGGCTTACTTTCCTGCTCTCCGTTCAAAGTGAATCTCCATTTTCCCCATTTTTTGACAAGAGAGCTTTGGTTATTCTGCATTTCTTGTATTCCCCAACTGAATTTCAGCAATATTCATTCCATCTCTTTGAAGAATGCTGCTGGGATTTTTATTGGGATCACATCGTATCTGCAAATTTCTTTGGGTAGGATGGCCATTTGACAATTTTGATTCTTCATATCCATGAGCAGGGAATATATTTCCATCTTTGTGTCTTCTATTTTAACAATGTTTTAGTTTTCCTAGCATAGGTCCTTCATCTCCTTTGTGAAGTTTATTCCCAAGTATCTATTTTTTTTTTTTTGCTGAGATTGTAAGTGGGATTGTAAGCTTTCTTAATTTCTTCTTGTAGCTCACTGTTTGTACATAAGAAGGCAACTATTTTATTTATTTATTATTATTGTTTATATCTTTTACATGATTATGTATTCCCCATAGGTTACCCACCACTGATTCACCTGTGAACCATCACCATAGTCCCTTGTGCTCTTTTCTCCCCTGTTTTGAGAGAAGGCAACTATTTTTTATGTGTTTTTGAATCCTGCCACTTTGCTTAAGTGACTTATTGTTTTGATTAGTTTTTCCATGGAGTCTCTGGGGTTCTCTATGTATATTATCACAGTTCCAGACTTCAAACTACAATATAAAGCCATAATATTTAAAACAGCAATAATTACAACAGCATGGTACTGGAACAAAAACAGACATATAGACCAATGGAACTGAGAGCCCAGATATAAAATCACACATTTATGGACAACTTCTTGATCACACATAAATGCAAGACACCCCCAATGGAACATTCATCAGTGACTGGGCTATTAGTTCCTATTTCACGTAACAAAATCTGACCACTTTCACTCAAATACCCACTCAAAGAGGAATTTTTTTTAGGTTCAAAAAATAAAGTCAAATCATAAACTTTGCATACATGCTATGCACACAGTAGGAATTTAAAATTAAATACATAAAGAAACTGATTTACAAAGAAATCAAACACAAAAGTCTCCTCATGGGTTTCTGTGAGGCTTACCTGCACCTGGCTTTTTGTCTGAGCATCTCCTTAAACAGCCAATCTATAATTTTGCATTACCCTTCCATGCCTAATGCATGGAGAAAAAACTCAGGAGAAAAGAACAGGACTTCTTCAAAAGCTGTATCCTTATAGATACTGATTTACATTTGTGAACCCCGCATTTGTCAACTACCACCCCTACTTCACCAATCTTACATTCCATCCATTCCAATCTAAAAAGATGTCTATTCTGGGCCTCCCTGGTGGCACAGCGGTTAAGAGCTGCGCTGTGGAGCTGTCGGCAGCAGCGATGCGAGTTCGACGCCCAGCCAGGGAGAATCCCACATGGTGCGGCAGACCTCTCCTGCCTCGCCCGCTGCTCCCCTCAGCAGTGTATTTCTGATCTGCCTGTTCTGCTCCCCGCTCTGTCTCTGGTGAACCCTCTCGCCGCCCCACGCCTCTGGCCTGTACCCCAGCTTGTATGTATAAATAAATAAATCTTAAAATAAATAAATAAAGCTTCCCTTGAAAAAATAAAATAAAATAAAATAAATAAAAAGATGTCTATTCCATTGCTAACGCCTCCTTTATGTATCTATCCCCCAAACTGAGTCTCCACAAACTCTAGATCCTACCTGGCATTCTAAAAGTAAATCTTGACAATACATGTCCTCATCTTCCAGAAGCATGTGCTAGCCCAACATCCCTCTAGCTAATTTTCCCTGTCTTCCCACCTCACTTGACAAAATCCTCCTTTATCCTCTCAGGCTTTACATGCACAATTGGCACTATTTTAACTCATGCCTTTTACCTATTGCTCTACTTCTTAAATCGCTTCAAATGATATATCAAGCCCTTTCTCAAGGGTCTCAAATTTGTCCAGAAATGTTATTCTATGTTCAAAAAGTGCCTACAACTATATATGTTCAATTAGTATTTGTTGAAAAATTATTTTAATACTTATTCTGGACTCCTAATTTCTGCTTAATGATGTAGGCATTTATATTATGAAATAATCACCATTTACCTCATAATTCAAGAACTAAAATATCTTTTCTTATTTTTTTTCTAACCCTTTACTCCACAGCAATCTAGAAAGGTAGTTTGTTGGCTAACCGATTAGAAGAAACATATGACCATAAACTTTAAGTCCATTATAAACTGCATTATAAACTTCAAAACTGGAAATGGGAATGACAACTTAACAATGACCCAAATTACCTTTAAAAACAAGAAAAACAGTTTCACCACCCTAATAACTCCCAGTATAGTACTAAATTGCACAGAAAGTTAGTTCAGGCTCCTGTTTTAATATTCACATTATAAGGATGAAAAATGTTTGTGTTTTTAATAAGACCAAACTTTAGCACCTTAAGGCAAAAGAGGCCTAGGTAATGACTTACAGAAGCAAAAAGAACAGCTAGAAGCAGATGCATAATCACGGAAACCATTAAATTTTTGCACCTTAATTTTTGGCAGATTTTGTAGTCAAGTGCAACCTGACAGGAGTAATGAATAAATAAACAGCAGTTCTAGACATCTGGTAGTGTGGGAGGAATAGATATTTTGAGCTATCAGATAAATATTCAAATGATAAAACTTATTGCTGATTCTTCCCTCACCAAGCAACTTCATGAATGCTCCTGGTCCACAAATCTATGGAGAAAACCCAAATTTCAACCTAAAGACTTCACAGTTTAGGTCCCAGGTGACATAAGGGCTCCAGACATCCTGTTCCCTTATAGGTACTGAGAACACATGCCAACCTAAGGGCCGGAGCCCTCCTGCGGAGCCAGCATAGCCACAGAGCTGGGGAGGCCCTGCCAACTCCTGCCTCCCTTACTCAGCTTCCAAGGCTGATGACTGAATTGTCCAGTTTTTATCAAGCAGATGTCAATTTCTTAGAACAAATGCCAGTAAATTTTACTTAGGGAACCATCTCTACCTTTATACAGAAAAGTACTTTCTGAAAGTACTGCTATTTTTCAGGAATAAAATACACTAGGGAGGGATAACCCACTCATCTCCAGGAGTTTCGAGAGGGAGGGGAAAGAGGCTAACTGAGAGGAAGGAAACACAAAAGGGACTTGCTGGGGACGTAGGGCAAGCCTGTGAGCACCACAGGGAGAAATTCTGGTGTGACAGGACTGGCTCCAGTGGCACAGGTGAAGGGCAAGAAGGTTGGACATGAAGCCACAAAACTACTGGGGTTCCTCCTTCTCTTTTGCCTTTTTCTGCTTCTACTGCAAATCTCTGCTTTCCGACTACTGCAGAAAGCCCATCATCGCAGCACTTTTCTTTAACTAAGTTGCTCTGCTTTTTCTATTCTTCCCATGGCAAGTTCATAGTGGCTACTAGGAGACACAGTGATGATGGCACCTATGGCCTGGCCTGCCTCTCCTGCACCCCTCTGTCAGTCAGACATTGCATCCTACCCCCATACGTACCTTTATGAGATTGACACACTACCTACTGTGCTAACGAGGCACCTCCATGTTACCTTAAAAGTGCCATTGCAACCCTATGTCTTGTGCATCCCTGTGCTGAATTCTCTGAAGCTAATCATACTTCTCTATTTTCATGCAGTTATAGACCAGGCTACCTCATCAATACCCCCAGCTTTGTCTATAAGCCCTATGTTAGCTATGAACAATCTCTGGATCTCTGAAAGACTATTCATGCAGTAAATTTGACTTTTAATCACCTGTAGCATGAAAAACTCTAAAGAGGGGGAAAAAAAACAGTATCAAGGATAGTTGCAAATTGTAAAAATCTTTCATGCTATTTCAACTACCAAAAAAACTTGTTAATCCAAATATAATATTATCTAAACCATAATAGTGATCTCTAGATTTTGCGAGCAAATTAAATCCAAGTGTTAAAGTTTTCTCATAATTACTTCAGTACTCACAGCTGGTTTCCATCCTAGTACAAAATTTCAGAATAAGAAAAACAGGCTATCTTATCATTAAAGGGAGGTTTCTTCATTGTTTTAGTTTAGATTCCATGTCTTATCACAGAAAGTAAGTGCTGGGGAGAGGAGTTTGCTTAATGACATTGCTTAATTACCTGTCTTTAAATGTAAAACCAATATTGCCACCTAGTGGCAATCTAAGTCACCTACTAGACAGGTTGTCCAGTTGTAAATGAAAAGGTCAATAAAAGTTAATTATAAGCACACTGAAACTGAATAGAAACAGAATAATGTACTGGAAAAGTTAAATACTTTAGGAAAATGCAACTGTTTTCTATGTTTTAAAAGTTGAGAAAAATGTATCAATGAAAATGCAATCTCATATTATATTTGCTTGGTATTATACTAGGTGCCATGGGTGATACAAAGAGGAGGACCGAGTCATCCTTCTCCCACAGATTCTGAGGGCAGGACAGAGTTCTAAGGGACACAAGGTACTGTAGGAGAGCCTGTGTAGAATGCCAAAGGAACACCCCAGAAACTAGGACCTTTGGATAAAAGCATCGAGCATGGTGGACCAAAGTTACCAGCAAAAATGCAGAAGCAACTTGGACAAAACTAAAATAACAATGTTCAGCTTTAAAAAGGAAAGAAATCCTTCACATGCTTCAACATGGATGAAACTCAAGGCTAGTACACTCACTAAGTGAAATAAGACAATCACAAAGACAGATACTACATGACTCCACTTTTATGACGAGCCTGGAGTAGTCAAATGGAAAAACTTAAAGTAGAATGGTGGTTGCCAGAGATAGAGTTATTTAATGGGTAGATCATTTCAGTTGGGAAGATGAGAATGTTCTAGGAAATGGTTACACAGCATGAATATACTTTATGGTACTGAATTGTACACTTAGAAAATGGCTAAGATGGCAAATACTGCTATGTCTCATCACAATTAAAAATAAAAAGAATAACAAGAATGGTGGCAGCAGCAATAAGAAAGCAGCCCTCAGGGAGATGCCAGCTGGGTGAGTGCAGGGATGTGAGTCCACACAGATGCCCTATCAAACGAACAGCTTGAGACTTGACTTATGAGTCCTCTCCGGGGAATGGGACAGTAGTGACTGCTGTTTAAAAAGCTCTTCCTCAGGTTCCCTGACATCACATGACACACCTTTTCTCTGTGTCTCTACACATCTCTACTGAGGGCTGTTCTAGCTCTGCCCAGGCCAAACAATGGTTTCCTCAGGATCCCCCTGCCCCCTGGAAGCAGTACCTTCAAGCTTGCAGCCACTACCTATGTATATTGCTCACTCCCAAATCCACCACCATCGGGCCAAACCTTTCTCTTAAGTTTATGACAAATACCAAACCTAGCCAGTGACACTCACCTGAAATTTGACCTATGGAAACCCTAAAGTCATCTTCACCTCCTAAGCGATCCTCAGTCTCAGAGGTGGTGGCCCACTCCGCCCCACCTCAGTCCCAGCCGGGTGTCCTTCCTGACCTCTTCTCAGCCCACACCCAACCTCCCCCACCCTGTCCCTGCCTCACCACCCTGGCCAGATCTGCACCATTCTGCTAGGCCAGTCCAACAACCTACGGGTTAAGTTCCCAATGATGGCTCTCTTAAAGCTGTCACCTCACAGCCAACAAAGTGATGGTTTTAAAACACAAATTCAAGGGCCTCCCCGGTGGCGCAGCGGTTAAGCGCTGCTCTGTGGAGCTGTCGGCAGCGACGACGCGAGTTCGACGCCCGGCCGGGGAGAATCCCACATGGCGCAGCAGACCTCTCCTGCCTCGGCCTCGCCCGCTGCTCCCCTCAGCAGTGTATTTCTGATCTGCCTGTTCTGCTACCCGCTCTGTCTCTGGTGAACCCTCTCGCCGCCCCACACCTCTGGCCTGTACCCCAGCTTGTATGTACAAATAAAAAATAAATCTTAAAAAAGAAAAACCACAAATTCAACCAGGTCAATACTCTAGGAGTCTCTCCATAAAGTGTCTCCAGCCAGGGACACTTTTAATAACAGATACAGAGGCTGGGAGTTGCTCCTACAGGTACCGGCCAGGGGTCAAAGATGTTAAATGCCTTGGATATAAAAGAAATGTCTCTCAAAATGCCAGCAGTGCCCCCTGAAAAAAGTCTGGGTCCTCAAAAAACATACAGCTTCCCTATGGTCCAGTCCTTACTCACAGGCTGGCCTCCCCATCAGGCCCACCTCAAGACCGCATGCAGTGCCCACACACACGACTCCTCCCCTGGTTGCCTTTACCTGGCTGTCTACCAAGATAGCCCTACCTACTCCCAAACCCCTAAATGTGATAGCAGCTCTATCCTCTTAAGTTCTAAGTGTACACCAGAGTATGTTGATTGTAGACACAATGCCGTAATGCAAACCTCTATAGAGTTTACTCATCTTACTTAACTGAAGCTTTATGCCTGTTGATAACTCATTATTTCCCCTCCCCCAGTCCCTGGTAACCACCACTACAGTCTTTGACTTTATAAATCTGACAACTTTAGATACTCAAGTAAGTGGAAACATGCAGTACTCATCTTTCTATATCTGCACTACCACCTTGCTTTAAAAGTGCCCGTTTACGAGTCTGTCTCCTATTCTGGACTGTGGGTTGAATATAAATTCAGAGACAAAGATAACAAGAACTAAGCCTTGATGATCCTTGTATGCCCAGTGCACTCTGCCCATAGTAGCTTTGCAAATATTGAATGAATAAATGAATGAATATAAATTCTTTTATAGATCAGCTGAGTCATATGTAAATAAATTCCTGACTTTGGCAGAGATGTCAATTTGCCCTACCGTCTTCCTTTTAGAGATTTAGAACACCTTGCATACCAGCTGAACTCAGGGTCACTAAACTAAAAATTACATTCCCTTTCCAGCTTAGGTATGTCCATGCGATTATGTTCTGGACAACGGTTTCAAAGGGGAAATGAATCATTCAACTTCAAGGACACATCTTTAAAAGGAAACTGCTCCACACACACTGAGACAGCTGTGTTGTTGGTAAGCCAGCTTCAAGAACAAGTCACTGTCGCCTATGGCCCAGTAACAAGACAGAAGGAACTTGGAGCAGAACAGCCTACCCCTGGGCCCATCCCAGGGGTTTGTGAGGGGAAGCAAATCTCCATCTTCCCTAAGTCTCCATTACCTTGCCTGTGTTAAAGCAGTAAGTAAATTTTCTGGTTCTTTTCCATACTGCCTCTCAAAGATTCATTTAGTCATGAGATCATATTTTCCTAGCACCAACTGATACACAACTGTTTTAAATTCTCCCTAAACTCTTTGGTTTCAAAACGAAGAGTCAGACAAACTTTTAAGCCAACCTTTGACTATCGTGGAGGTCAAGGTGGTGGCAGGGCTGTTGTGACTACCTGAGGGAGACTGCCTATACTGTCAAAACACCAGCAAGGATCTAAAACAATGGCATTCAACAACAATTTTTTTAAAATTATTAGAATAATAAATAAGACAGGATTAAAAAGTCATTGGCTTAACCCAAACTTTATAAAAATTATCTGTGAAATGTACTATATTCAAAACATAATTACTCATCAAAATGAAAAAAAACACCAACAAACCCTCTGGTTTTTAATATCTATAAATAGCTATCATATTTAACATGATTACTAATTTTGGACTTAACAGAAATTTTCAAAATAGGCAAAATAATTTGCTTTAAAAGTATGTTTTAAGATGTTCATTTTCTTCTTGATTCCATTCAACTGCCAAATGTTGAATATGCACCCATAGAGGGTGCCCTGGAGGAAACAAAAGAATAAGCCAAGTGTTGACCATCAAAGAACTTGTACTTTAATAGGGTGGGGGGGTGGGGGGAGGCAAAGGTGCTCGCATTATAACAGAAATAAAAATAAATGTCTAGTACAATAGAAAACAAGAGTAGGGGGGGAATGCGGTAATGAATTTGAGGGATTCTGTTAAATGCACATCCACTGAGAACTCAGGCTCAGAACAAGCAAAGTATCAGCTTCATTCTGAGGAATCAAAAGCCTGTAAGATACATTCGCTGTAAGATACATTCTCTGTATCTTTACAAAAGAGAGATATAACTAAATACTAAAGATAGAAAGTGAAAAGCACTTATCAGAAGTTCATGCAAGACACAGATGTGGAACAAGAGGAAGTGATTTGCCACTGCGGGCCAGGAAATTGCCCAGACGGCTTTCATGCTGAGCTCGACAAGAAGATGAGGATTGACATGTGCAAAACCAAGAGGCATAGCGATCCCAAGAACTGTAAGAATTTTGAAATTACTGGCAAACAAATTAAAAGGGGGTAAATAGTGGAAAATGAACTGGGGTCCAGATACAAGAACCTTTGTTAACAAGTCCTGTTGCAACTGTCTTGGCAAAGATAACTAGAGGGTCCCACTGCTCTGCGAGAACCGCACCCTCTCAGCTGCCTGCCATCTCACCTCGACACTGAGACACACAGAGGAGATGCTCCAATCACCACACATTCTCGTCCCTAAACACAAATGCAACTGCAGCTTAGTTGGGAAACTGCTCCATCTCCGCTCAGAACCTAAGACCAGTTTTAAGCCTCTGGAGGCACTGCACCTATATGCTAATCTGTGCAGCACCCCAGGGCCTCCCAAAGGAGCAGGTGTTCCCAGTCCCCAACAGCACTCTACTGGGCCTCATTTTTCCTAAGGGGAAGAAGAGAAAGAGAGATATTTCATAATGAATATTGTTTACAATTGATATTTTTTAATAATTCATATTGTTTTATACCTAAATGTCCACATGCCTTAGCCCCCACTCTAAACCAAGTATTGGGAGCACTGTCCTATGCACCCCTCTCCATGGTTCCCTGAAAGCCACTCTTCCTAGAAGAGTAAAGGGAGGTTGACAGTCAGTGATGAGTACCCATCTGCACAAAAAATGCTCAAAAAAAAAGGAGTGGACAAATAGAACAGGAAGTATTTGGTGAACTCAAACAATTGCCTTAGCTAGCAGCAGATATAATTATGCACATTAATGGCAAGGACTTATCAGTATGGACTAAATGGGGAAGACACATAAATCAAAAACACAATGGAAAGTATTTGAGAGCAAGGACATATGCAGGTGCAGATGGGTACCTACGCCCTAATCACAATTGTCCTGGCATGATAACGGACAATTGCCAAGGACTGATTGAGCTAGAGTCCATGAATGCTTGCCTTGACCCAGCGATGCATTGTTTATGCTGTCAGATGCTCTCCTCCCTCCAGCAGCCTGTGCTGTTAGGCATGTGCACCACTACCCAAGCAAACGGAAGAAGTCAGTCCAGACTACTTCATGGCTGCCCCTCTGGTGAACTCAGGAAAGCTCTAACAGAAGAAAATCTCTCAAAGTCGGATTTACAGACAAAGAAGAATTTTAGACTTAGCAAGCTGCTTCTATTTCCAATTAGCAAAAACACAATCTGTCGATTCCATGAGATTCTTTTCTCTCCTTTAAGAGGCTATGATGCTCTATGTAGAGGAACCAAAGACCTGTCATAGTAGGATGCTGGAAGGTTGGATGACTTTTATATGCAAAGCACTTAAAGATTAAGCACAATAAACCTTGTTTTCAGCAGTGTCTTAGCCCTGGATACCACTATGGTTCTTAATTTTTTCATTGATCTTTCCATCTCCTTAGTCCCCAGCACCCACCACCATCAACAGAAAAAAAAAGCAATCCATCAAACATACACATCTCTTGTCAAAGAACTCTTGCTGAGAGGACCAAGAGATGGCACTGATCCACAAACAGGCACTTCTGTTGTGAAAGCCATAATAACGCAGTGCAGCAGGTTCTGATTAATTTTTTGACTCAGCTAAAGACAAAGGCATTTGTATGGAAGCATACGAAAGTGGATTTTCCTTGACCTGAGAATCCAACATAACTCAGTGCAGTTTTAGATTCCATTCATGCCTATTTTAGGTGTTTCAAAATGTACCTGTTTGTGTTGGTCGATCTTTCTCTTCATAATCCTTCTCGGATATTACATTATAAATCAAAAGTTCAATTAATGATATCCAATTAAAACAGCAGATTAAAAACTCATAGAGAAAGCACCCCACTAAGGTTAATGAAAATGTTATTTCAACATGAAAACTGCCTTAGAACTTGTTACAAAATTTTGAATGTTAATTATCTCTGCTATTTTAAGCTCTGCCTTTAAAAAGTGATTTCCTCCACATCTTTTTATCATACTTGATGACAAAACCACAAGTCTGCCACAATTATATATTCTCTTAAATTAAAAAACATATATATATAATAATTTAAAATATGATATGTAGGGTATTAGGATTAACTACCACATTTTAAATAATAAATAATCAGTACTAAATAGCAAAATAAGTCAGAAGAGCTGTAAATAAAACTGATTCTCTATAGACCAAGTACTTTGGAAAAACACAAATGTATCAAGAAATAAATCTTAGCAGTTACATCAAGTCACCTCTACATACCTGTGTAAGTTCTGCAGCCTGCTTTAAGATGCCTTTTTTTAATTGTTCTGCTCTCTTTGCATGGAAAGAATTACTTTGACTCTGGATGACAAATACAATTCCTTTTAAATCTAGAACCAAAAAAAAAAAAGTAAAAAAGCTTTCAGGGATTTGTTTCTCACCAACAAATGAAATAAAAACATTTTCTAAAGAACAGCTTCAGGGCAAGCCTTTAGGCAATAAACTCTTAAGGGAATAAAATCAATTTATATGTGATTCTAGTGACAAAATCTCTTTTTAAACTGATCTCCAAAACTTCCTTCCTAGAAGGTAAGTAAGTTCACTGTACTAGACCAAATCTGTGTTCACAAACTGTGACTTTGCCCAGGTATCTGTCAAAAAGAACAATTGTAAACATGCAAAAGTGTGACAATATCTAAAACACTAACCTCCTAGTAGCTGAAGACACTAAGTTTGCAAGTAGCCTTTTAACAATTCACACACAATGATACATTGTCTTGCTACCACATATGGATGAATTGTGCCCCCAAATTTCACAAGTTAAAGTCCTAATCCCCAGCACCTCAGCATATGATCGTATTTGGAATGGGTCTTCACAGAGGTCACCAAATTAAAGTGAGATCACTAGCATGGGCACTAGTCTAAAGACTGGTGTCCTTATGCAATGAGGAAACATGAACTCAGAGGTAACTAAGGGAAGATGACATGCAGACACAGGGAGAAGGCCCTTGATAAGCCACGCAAAGAGAGAGGCCTCAAAGGAAACCAGCCCTGCCGACACCATGATCTTAGACCTCCAACCTCCAGAACTGTGAGACAAATTCCTGTTGTTTAAGTCACCCAATTTGAGGTGTTTCAGGAGCCCTAGCAAACTAATATACAACCTCAAGAATGTTCTGTGTGGCCCTTTAAGGTGACACTCACCAGAACTGCATATATCCCATGAGTTTACATGAGCTTATAAATAAATAACCCCATAATACCTACCTTAGCGCACAAAGCGCCGAGCCAGCATTAAGTATTATCTGCAGGAAAACAGCCACAATTCCATAGTAGCAGGGTTATAGCAAGAAGTGTCATGTAAAAGGCAACCTTCAACGCTCCAGTCCCTGAGAGTCACTTCAATACAGTCAGGCAAAGAGGAAACCCACCTACTTATGTCACTTCTACCTAATCAGGGAAGATAAAGGGATCTTGCCAGCAGAGATAGCTGCTCAGGCCCCCATACTAGAGAAGCGCATAAGGCCTCCCCAGATTCTGAACTAATAATAAATAAATAGAAACAGCCATTGTGGAGGCACTCAGCCACCAGACAGGGTGGTGGCAGGAGGCAGATGTCACAGAAATCGCAGCTTCCAGCCAGGCTTACAACAGATGAATGCGGCGACCTTTGCCCACCTGTGCCTTTCCCTTTAACACCGTGATGCCGGAACACTAATGTGGCTTCAATTTCATTGTTATATCATCTATGTCTCATGTTCAGGTCCACAGTTCCATTCATTTACCCATTCACTCAAACATTCATGCAACAAATGGCTCCAGAGTGAGCCATCTAGATACTAAAAATAACCCAAAATGCTCTTTGGTTAAAACACAATAAAAAATTTAAAAGGGAATGCTGAACAGCCTACTAAATATGACCTAATTCCTTTTCTGTAGGCGTTGACACAAATAAGAACATTCTACATACCCATCTCTATTTTAAATCAGTTCCTTCACTCCATAAATCAGGCATACAGATAAGGCTTAAATAAGTGTCATAGATTTCAAAGGAAATGTAATCTTTGATCCAGTGCGTTTCAAATATTAAAACAAACTGACACAGAAAGAGTTGTGAATATTTGTTTTGATTTACAACATAGTAAATAAACTTGAGAAAATAATTTTTGCAAAGTTCAATAAAGTTAAAGATGCACATTCCCAGTGACCCAGAAATTCCATTCCTAGTAACCATCCTGAAGAGAATCTCATGTGTGGACAAGAATAAATAACAAGAGTACTCACAGCAGGAACAAACTGGAAGCAACCAAATATTTATCCACTAATAAGATCCATAAACAGGGATATTACGGAATAACAAAAATGAACTGGCAATACACGCATCAATCCAGATGTATACTGTAGATGAATACTATAAACAGAATACTGGGGAGGAAGCAAGCTGCAAAGGAATAACTACATAAATCACTGGTTTTAAGAACAGGAACAAACATGTATAAAAATAGATAAACATGTATCTACATATAAATACATGTGTCTGTAAATGTATATATGTGAAAGTACAAAACATTACTTGAGAATGATAAATACCAAATCAAGAAAATGGTATAGAAAAGCTGTATTACATTAAAACTTGGGATACCAAACAGTTGAGAGGGAGTTTCTCTTAATGGAAGAATTTTAGTAATAAATGAAGAAGGGATAATGAAATTAGAACCTCACCAGTTTGCTATCCTGGATGGACTTGGGTAGCACCATCCATGGCTGTTCATAGCTCAAAAACAGAGTACACACAGTGTGTGTCTCCTGAAAGGAAACAGCACCAACTGTGAAATACCCTGCCAAAATCACTGAACCAGAGTCAAGCCTCCAATTTTCAAGAAATACAGGGAACAAAGCAGCTTATTATATGTCACCACAGAGATGCAATCAATCAAATCCAGGTCATGAAAAATTCTACAGGTGAACTACCTAGTTTCTTCGACACATAAACTACAAGAAATAAAAGAGAGGTTGAAGGGGAACCTACTGATTAAAAGATACATATCAACCAATAGGAACCAATTTGGACCTTGATTGAAATGAACCTATAAATTTGAAGCAATTTGAGAAATCTGAATCCTGACTATAAATATTAAGAAACCGTTACACCGAAGATGTGACAATGGTACCATGGTTATGTTTATGAAGAGAAATCTTTATCTTTTTTGGATAAACACTGAAATACATATGGGTAAAACTGTTCAATATCTAGGATTTGCTCCAAAATAATCTGAGAGGAAAGAGGGAGTACTGATGTTGACCATTGTTGAACAGTCAACATGTGGCACATGTGGGTCCATAGTATTTATTACCCTGATTTTGTATATGTTTGAAATATTCTATAATTAAAAGTTGAAAAATCGGGCCTTCCTGGTGGCGTAGCGGTTGCGCGCTGCGCTGTGGAGCTGTCGGCAGCGCACGATGCGAGTTCGACGCCCAGCCGGGGAGATTCCCACATGGTGCAGCAGACCTCTCCTGCCTCACCCGCTGCTCCTCTCAGCAGTGTACTTCTGATCTGCCTGTTCTGCTCCCCACTCCGTCTCTGGTGAACCCTCTCACCGCCCCACGCCTCTGGCCTGTACACCCCACGCCTCTGGCGTGTATGTATAAATAAATAAATCTTTAAAAAAAAAAAAAGTTGAAAAATCTCCCAATCCCAACTCCCGCAAAAGAAGAAACTGTTAGTAATGCTTTACTTCTTAAGTTAGGTGGTAAATACATGGATGCTTATTCTATTGTCCCTTATAGCTTTTCACATGTTCAAAATAACTCACAATAAGATTTTTAAAAGAGCAGATTCATCTGTCAAAAGGTTAATCCTGCACTTACCACAGTAACCAACTCCTGACACTCATACCATATCAGCAAAGCTCCCATTGTTCTAACAAAGACAGTAGTTCTTCCATGCAGAGAAGAGACCATGCAAGAAGAAAAATGCAAATTCTTCCCCCTTTGGTATTCTTGAGTCATGTGTTGCAAGCTGTATTTGTTTCTTCTCTTTTTAACATAGCTTCCTGTTACATGTGGCGTTTCAATCACACCTTCTGCATGTAAATCTCTCAGCAAACATCAAGTGCAAGTGTTAAACCCCTATCAAGTACAAGGCTCTGGGACACAAAAATGAATGAGCACAGGCCATACCTGTGCCTGAGTCTACTTCAGAGGCCAATATAACCCAAAGCTGGAGCTGAGCACGGAAAACCAGGGAGCATACAGGAGGGAAAAACATGCAAGGAGAGCCTCTGGGTGGAGGTGTTTTTGGAGTTTCCTTTTAAAAACAATTTTCTGCAGAGTCAAGCCAGAAGGTAGCGGATCTCTGACAGGAAAGAAATCGGGTTATCACAGTACCCAGTCAGCCTTATCTCTGCAGCATCCTTGAGTGGGTGAGCAGGGAGTTTGTAGGCATTTCTGAGAAAAGGACTGAGGGAACAGTCAGTGATAAAGTTAGAGAGGGAGGGTGGGCAGCCAGATCTGATCATAAATTTATATGCCATGCGCAGAGGCTGGTGCAGATTAACAGCTTTCAAACTAGAGAAGGGGTAAGGAATCATCTGAAGCCCCAGAGAAGAAGGGAGAGTTGGGCCTTCACAGCAGAAGGGATGAAGCCACTTGTCTTGGGGACATCGAAAAAGGGAACTTCTCAACAGAGAGAGCAGTGGAAGTTGATGACAGCAAGTAGAATTTTGGACCCTACCAGTCCCGTAGGACCAAAGAAGACACCATGGGCATGTGGGAGTTAGCAGTGATGAGGGTGAAAGTGAAGGGCACACCAGTTTTTATAGCCTGATAATGGCCAATGGCAGGAACTCATTTATACCCCATTCAGTCCCACCTCCATTTCAAAAAAGAAGCAGGTTGGTCAAATTTGGGGCTACAAACAGCTCTCATGGTTAAATTCCTGCTGTTCTTTACACCAGCATAAAGAAATATTCTCTGACAGACATCTTAAGTAATTCCTAACTAAATCATATTCTGGCTGAGTCTACATCCTGGGGCTCATCGGTCGCTGTCTCCTCTGTTTATGTCATCCAACTATTTGACTCTTGAGCTCTCACTTCCAGTCAATGGAGCTAAATAAGAGAATTCCACTATGTCCTTATCACTTCGGTTGCACTCCTCTAACTCACTGTAATTTGCCATCAGCAAGCCCTGTCACAACTCAAGATAGATCGTCCCTGTTTTTCCTCTAGGAGCATGCATGAAGCAGGTCGTACGCTAAGTGCCTAACAATAATGATGAGCATGACAGGGTAGGAAGGGAAGATAAAGAAATGAGTCAAGGAGACAGCAAGGACTGATGCAGTTCTGAAGCCAGGAGTAAGCAGCAGAAAGCATTAAGGAAAAGCAACAGAACCAATGAGATGGCAGGAAAGGATTCCTGCAGGAGAAATGCTCCTTCTTTGAAGGTGGAAGAAATCAAAGGCTCCCTATTTCTTCAGTTCTACCATTTGCCAACCATGCCTCTTACTATGCACTAATCTTTCCTGGGGAGAAATTAGCTAGATATGAGGATTTCATCATGCTGGTGTTTTTCTGTGATGTTCTACTAAAAGCTGAATAACAAGTAGCTTTAAGGCTGAGGGATAAATAGTGTACACATACACAGGTATACCATGATTTACTTGGTAAGAATAGATGGCACTAGTAAGTATATTGCTTAGGCACTGAGCTGAAGGGGAAAGAAGGCTGGCCTGCCCTCGGAGCCCATCCCCAGGCCCTTAGCACTGTGAGAACAAGAGCTAAAGGCTAACCCTACTGGGGCAGCTGCTCAGTAGCACCTGGTGATAGAGGCAAATAAGCCCGCTGGTTCTTTTTGAGATGAACTGAGATCAAGCTAAGTATCATGAGAGTTGCCATTTGCCATTGCAAGGATATAGATTTACTTGTCCAAGGTAAACTTCTCCTTGGTACTTTCAAGCCCATGTTCCAGACTGAGGTCATTAGTTCATTAAACATTGACTCCAAGACCCATCAATTCCCTTTAAATAAGCATGGGGCTTCCCAAACTCACCAGGGTTGGCAGCAGAGAGAAAATCTCCACAAGAATGTTTTAATGTGGAGAAGAAAAAGCAGTGAACCAATGTGTGGCTCCTTAAGGCTGCTCTCAGAGCCTACAGACCCAATCCATGGCCTATGTTTGACTTCCCATGCCACAGACACCCCCGCCAGCCCCACACAAGCCCCTCCCATCCAGGGGGGCACTCGCCTATACTCCTTAGGATCCAAGTCTAGGAAGGGAAGACCCAGAAAGTGTCCCTTCTCCCTCCAGTCCACATCCCACCTTCCGGGTCACCATGGCCCACCTGGCATTACTGACAAAGTTCACAACCTTCAGGGAGAGATCCACCCTTACCCAGAAATAAAGCCTTCCTTTCCCATCAGCACACTGGGACAGGTTGCCAATGGAATACCAAAAAGTCACATCCCTGATACATACCAGGGAAGAGAAATATGTTTAAAAGTGAATGCAACAATGCCTTTCCACTCGCTAGGTCGGATGCTACCTGACTCATGAATTATTTAATAAAGTCAATTATGTCTCTAAAAAAATAAATAAATAAAAGTGAGTGCAAGTAAGAACGTATATGGAGCGGCAGCAGTACCATGTGTCTGCTAGGCAGCAAGGAGCTGCTCCCACACCAGGGATCTCAGGAGGATTTTGACAGAGGATGCCCTGAAGGGCAAGAGGCATCTGGAAGTGGACAGGGGGGAAGGTGGCTCCAGGCAACAGAGGGTACAAGCACAGGCCATCACTTGCCCTTTCTTTCCAATAAATGCGGGCCCCTCCTAATAGAGAACATTTCTCATCCCTGTAGCCTGGATGGTGCCTGCCTGGCCTGACAATCTGCCCTTACTTGAAACTCAAGAAATAAAGGTTGAGGCAATTAAATCTAACATATTAGCTGTTATTTCAACACTTAATTTATGCCAATATGTCAACCTGAAAAGCATTCTCCCTGTGTCTTTATAAGGGTAAACACCAGGTTAGGCCAAAAGGAAGAGCAGCTGAACAATATTTGCCCCACAAATAAAATCAGAAAAAAATTCACCACACTGAAATATTATTTACAAGAAATACACCTCAGCACATATACTTAAGTTTTAAAAAAATTACTTACCTATGCCATTTTCCCCTGACACACCAGTTTTCTCCAAATTCTGTATTTAAATAAAAGAAAAAATGATAAGCCTCATCACATAACAAAGTTAGTAATGCACTGATAAATGTGTATTATTAACAGTCGGGTGGGGGAGACATTGAAGAGGAGAGCTCAGACCTGCTTCCCTAAAGAAATAGAACAAAACACAAGAGGGATAAGGCAGTAATGATGGTCCTCGGTGTCAGGACAGAGCCTCCTATGGAACAATCTGTCCCTTCCCTACATAATCTTGGGCAAGTCACTTAAATGAGCTGAGGTTCTTTCTTCCTGTGTAAACTGGAGCTAAGACTAACTGGGAGTTAGTTCTGGGGAGGGTTATTTTTTTTTCATTGAATTTTTTTAATTGACATGTCCTCTTCTCCCTGAGAAGCCCAACTGAGGGTCTAATCGGAGCCCTGGAGGTTATCAGCCTGTGGTCCATGAGAATTCAGGAGCACAGAGGGGAGCTCAGAGCCACAGTGCTCCAGACACAAACATCCAGACCCGGGCACAGAAATGCCCGCTCTTATTTCCAGGAAATCAGGGAAGGGCTCTCAAATGATTTCTCTGACAAAGAGCAAAGTGTCAGCAGCTAAATCTGCCATTTTCATTGTCTTCTCTGGCAGACAAGGAAGGAATTTTCTCACTAATTGCCCTTTACTGCTTTCAACAACCATATGCTGTAATTATGACAATTGGACGGTGGCAAATATCCTTCAATTTTCTTCACAGACTGCAGCAAGAAATGTAGTTTGAACCTTTTAACAAAATAAGGACAGCTTAAAAGCCAAAACACAGCCACACTTAGACTGACAAAAGGACTAGGACAATGGAGAGGGAGGGAGAGCAAAGCATAAGTGAGCATCTACCTCTGGTAGCATTTTCTAAAATTTTCTTTGTCTTAAGAAAAGAAATAGGGCCTCCCGGTGGCACAGCGGTTGAGCGCTGCGCTGTGGAGCTGTCGGCAGTGGCGACGTGAGTTCGACGCCCGGCCGGGGAGAATCCCACATGGTGCGGCAGACCTCTCCTGCCTCGCCCGCTGCTCCCCTCAGCAGTGTATTTCTGATCTGCCTGTTCTGCTCCCCGCTCTGGCTCTGGTGAACCCCCTCACCGCCCCATGCCTCTGGCCTGTACCCCAGCTTGTATGTATAAATAAAAAAAAAAAAAAAGAAAAGAAACAGCACTAAGTAGAGAAGAACCCCATAATTATGTGTTGATTTGTTATACTTAAAGATCAGGTGACAGTTCACTTAATTCTGATAAAACACATCCTTTGGGGAAGAGTCCACTAAAAAAGGTGGGCAAGTTCAACCCACTTCCCTAAATGTGCTGAACCAAAGCCACGTTATCACCTTAAGTTAGCATGGGTAGACTCTCTGCGTCATCCTTTTTTAAATACCACTCTTGGCCAGGAAAACACACTGCACTAAGGAAGGTGCACCAGCCTGGGACAACTGTACTGCTGGGTTCTGCTGTCAACCCAAGCTGTCTTCTCCTTAGGAAGTCACAGCTTTGTCTGCCTGACGAGAATCATAGAAAATTAAAAATTTGGGGCCTCCCTGGTGGCGCAGCGGTTGGGCGCTGCACTGTGGAGCTGTCGGCAGCGGCCATGCGAGTTCGACGCCCGGCCGGGGAGGTTCCCACATGGTGCAGCAGACCTCTCCTGCCTCGCCCGCTGCTCCCCTCAGCAGTGTATTTCTGATCTGCCTGTTCTGCTCCCCACTCTGTCTCTGGTGAACCCTCTCGCCGCCCCGCGCCTCTGGCCTGTACCCCAGCTTGTATGTGTAAATAAATAAACCTTTTTTTAAAAGAAAATTAAAAATTTTATATCTAAAATAAATCATTGGAATGAATAAAGAAAATGCAGTATGTACCTACAATGGAATATTATTCAGCCTTAAAAAGACAGAACATTCTGACATAGGGTACAACATGGGAGGTGAACCTTAAGGACATTACACTAAGTGAAGTAAGCCAGTCACAAAAAATGATTCCTCTTCCATGAAGTTTCTAGAGTAGTCAAATTCACAGAGACTGAAAGTAGAAAAGTGATTGTCAGGGGCTGCTGGAAAGGGACACAGGAGTTGATTAATGGGGACAGAAGTTTCAATTTTGAAAAATGTGAAAGTCGTGGAGATTGCTTGCACAGCAATATGGATATACTTAATGCTACCTACCTGCACACTTACAAATGGCTAAAGTGAAAATTTTTATGTAATGTTTATTTCACCATATTAAAACCAAAAATTAACAGCACTGAAGATGATCCATTTTAACAGATGAGACAAGAGAAGTTCAAAAAAGGCAAAGGATCTGCCCAGTGTCCAGTAGTCTTCCAGTCACTAGCCTTAGAACCAGTGCTAGAGCCCTGGTCTTTTAACTCCTTCCAATGTTCCTTCCAAAGTCCTATGGTAACTCCTGCCCAGTCTTTCTCCAAAGGCATTCTTCAGAAAATCTGCAGCAGTAGATGTGACTGTAATTTGAAAGGAAGCTACAAGTGATACCTACAGCAAAAGTCACAGTCATCAACAAGTTGAAAGGCAAAAAATAACCTAGCTCAATGGTTCCAGACTGAGTAAAATTTAAACAAGCTGAAATACCAACTGAACTTGCTACCAGATATCTTTAAAACCAAAGAAAAGCAAACAAAATTATATATCTTTCTATTTGTTATTAAGCACTGCAGCTCCAACTGGCTGACACAACACAATTAGCCATTTCAAATGGCTCAATTTGTAAACTATAAAAATAAAATATCCAAGGAATGGCTGAATTGGGTGAACTGAAACAGAACCAAAATGGTCTTAAGTAATTTCCCCTTTGAGAAAGAAAATTATACTAAATGAATGAATTGACAGTACATTTAAAATTCTGTCTCCAGTTTCTTTCTTGAAAAGGCTTAGTTCTTCCAAAGAAGAAAGAAACACATGGTTTATTTTATTATCTCTGCTGCTGCATGTTTCTTACACTGACTATCAATATCAATCAAAATGTGCTCACTGTCAAGGTTTTATAAGTCAACTGAATTGCTATTTAGAGAGGAAAGGAATTTGTTCCTAACGCATCTACCCCCCACAGGCAGCTCCTACCCTACACAGGAAATAACAAATCCAAGTCCCCTTTCGGATAGGTTTTATTTTTTAAGCACAATGGATTTGAACACTTGCAATCCATATCTATAATGTTTAGTTTATAAATTCTTTACTAAAAGAACATAAATTATCCTTGAAAGAATTTGTTAGGAAATCTTAAAAAGAAAGAGAAGGAAAATGGCATCTTCTACCTAATGACAAACAACTACTACCACCTCCCAGATTTTGAATAAAATTAAGTAATCATGATGGTTTCGTCAATGCACTTGGTTGTGATGATCTTGTGTTCTAATTCTGCCTCTACCACTTACCAGGCTCAGGCCTCAGTGTCGTATCTATGAAATAGGAATAACAACTATAAAACCTATTGCACAGGGGTGTTGTGACAGTTTAGTTAGTTAATATTGGGTTGTCGAAAAAGTCATGATATATTTTTTCTATGTTTTTCAAGAAAAATGCATCATGACTTTTCCAACAGTCCAACATAAAGCTAATGAAGGCTAGGCCTCCCCAAGAAGTTTGGATAGGCCTCCCCAAGATGTTCACACAGGCCTCCCCAAGACATGTCACTTTGATACATGTTATTTCAAACTGAGGTCAACTGAAACCCTTTTGAGAAACTATTATCATTCAACTACCTAGAAGAATAAAAATTGAGAGTACTTCCCAGAATTAGGGTTTTTATCAGAAATACCTATGTATCAGAGAAACCTATCTACTTGGCAGAGCAAACAGCATCTGAATTGCCACGTGAGCCCCTCCGCTCTCCCTGAAGCCCCAGGCCTCTATCCCATTTCTTAGCTCAGGACACATAGCCTTGGTTTGCCCGATTGGCTATATTCGCTATATGTTTGCCATTAAATTTGTCCTTTTCTCCTACTAGTCTGTCAATGTTAATTTGATTACTCAACCAGCCTGAGAAGAACCTAGAGAAGTAGAGGGAAATTTCTGCCCATTGTCTATCCATAGCATCACTATCATCGTTATTTATTTCATAATAAGTCAACTACCACCATATAAAAAATTTAATTGATAAAAACAGTAAGGTCTATAGTTTCTCTTTTTACTTTGAGAAACCACAGACTTAGGAAAGGCTCTATAACTCATTTCTTGCAATCCTATCAGGTAAACATTTAAATAGGGCCTGGCACTATTCTAAGAGATGGACACACACACACGTCTTATTATCCTGTGTTACAGATGAGCCCCGTGGGGTTCAGCAACTCCCACAGCAGGTCGCTGTTGGAGAAAGGATGTGAATCAGCAGTTGGGCGCCAGTGTCCAGCTCTGACTCGGCATCATATAAGACACAATGTCACAAACCTGCACAGGACCTAAGACTAGGCAACGCTACAGACTGAAGACAGGTATGTACCTGGAGCATGCAAGCTCCCGTGAAAGCTGAGGTAGATCAGAATCAGGAACAGTATTTACAGACACCCAGGAGAGGAGGCTGGGGCCAGAGTTCAGCCATGAGCAGTAGGGCCGGGCTCTGGCAGCGCTCAGGATCTGACGTGAAGCCACCTCATGCCAACCTGAACATTGCATGGGGGAGGACTGTAGCCCTGAGAGGACTGGCACACCTTCTAAAGACAGACCTCCAGGGACCCCTGACTGAAGTGAGCTGTGCAGGCATGAGGGCGGAAGGTGCCCCTCTGAGCATCAAGGACTCATCTCTGGATTCATCTACAGACTAAGGGCAAAAGTGGACAAACCGGGCCTCCCTGGTGGCGCAGCAGTTAAGCGCTGGGCTGTGGAGCTGTCGGCAGCAGCAATGCGAGTTCGACGCCCGGCAATGCGAGTTCGACGCCCGGCCGGGGAGAATCCCACCTGATATGGCAGACCTCTCCTGCCTCGCCCGCTGCTCCCCTCAGCAGTGTATTTCTGATCTGCCTGTTCTGCTCCCCACTCTGTCTCTGGTGAAGCCTCTCGCCACTCCACGCCTCTGGCCTGTACTCCAGCTGTATGTATAAATAAATAAATCTTTAAAAAAAAAAAAAAAAAAAAGTGGACAAACTGATTCTCTTCTCTTCTCCTCCTCAGGTACGATGTACAGTATTCATTTTATCACTGTCTCTCCTCATGGGATTAGCTGCTTTTTGTGGTCTTGTGTCCTCAATACAGATGGGCTTAATGATATTTTTTAAGGGCTTTAAAACCTTTGCACAAATAATGACACTAAGAAATAGGACTTACCTTATCTCTGTATTTATGTATGTGCTTAAGGCAAAAGATATATATAGTCATCATTTGAAAAGATTAGTTAAAATGTATATTCGGAAATACGTACTATAGTTCCTAAATTCTTTACATAAAATTGTAATTCTTTGTTAATAACCTTTAGGTAGCACTTTACAATTATTTTAAATGAGCCTCATTATTGCTCTCCCCTCCCCACAAGACACACATTCATGCACACACACTGTCTCTGACATTAATGCATGTGCTGTGTAACATAAAATTACAGTGTGAAAAATTAAAGGGTCCAGAAAATTTGAATTCTGAATTCACCTTTTAATAATCACGTGAGCTTGGTCAAATCACTTAATTTCCCTGAGGGTAAATTTTCTCTGCTATACATGGAAATACCTGCTTTGCTTAGCAATAACAAGATTATTGAGAAAATCGAATTCAATAAAATGCCCCAAAATGCTTTATTTATCATTTCCTCTACATAGCAATCCCATAGTATAGTTAGAACAGATAATAATATTACTCTGTTAATAAAACAAACATTCTATTAAGAAATACTACTATGTTATGTGGGAAACAAAATAAGGTCAACTGAGCCTTAATTAATATAAGAACAACTCTTCTTTTTAAAATACTGTTTCTCTTTCTCATATGCTAACTTGATGTAGTGCAAAGCCCAAATGGTCAAACTTAGATGAGGATCTTGAGCGTAACCAACTAGGAGAAAGAAGCAACTGAGATATGAATAAGTGCTGAGACAGCCCATGGGTCCCAGGTCTCGGTTTCTGGCTCTCACTGTGCAAGGAGTCTGGGAGGCATCTTTGAGGGGCATCTGACCAGCCCCCAGCAAGCTCTCTCACACTGCACCACCATCAAGGGGAGGGGTATTGAGGCTCTTGAGACCACGGAGACAGCATAAACCTTCTTTCACAGACTGGGAAAATCAAGCCCAAGATTAAGATGGGCAAAGACTGGAGAAAACCATAATACCTAAGTGAAGACTTTTAAAATGTCTAACTCCATACCAAAACACCTTTTTCTTGAAACAAAATTTAAAACCTAGTAGATCTGTTTTAACTATTAAAATTTTGCAAATTAATTTTTGTAAATTCTGTAAAGTAAGTCTGTCTTAGGTTGCTGGTAGGGATTCAACATTTACACTGATCAACATTTCATTACTTCAGTACAAAGAGAAATTTGATAACTACTGAAAGATGAAATCATCAGTCTCACTTAAAAAAAAAAAAACACCACGCACACACAAATGAATCACAGTAGATTTGATCAGAAATTAGTACCTTAGACTGCTTGACCTCTTTCTTTAGATCTTCAGAAACCAAAGCAAAAGCTACAAAAAAGGAAACATATTTATATTAAAATTAGCAATTAAGATTCATTCTCACATTCAACAGTTCTGCTTAAAATGAGGGGGGGAAGGAAACTTTAACAAGGCAGATTTTGCTCATTTTTAAGCAGCTGCATTGCTGCAAACTGCAAACAGCACTGCTGACGGCCTTCATCTCCAGACCTAAAATTATTCACCAGTGTGAAGTCAACATGCTTAGGTGCCCAAGCTAGAGAAATACTACCTCACAGGGAGTACATCTGTGTACACCGTTTGTATCTACAGAAATAAAGCACAAAAAAACATGCGTACAACTTCTTAGAAAGTGCCTTCTCAAGCAAAAGAGAATTCTTGAGAATCCAGGGGAAAGACGTACACATTACCACTCTCACAGCCCTTGCCAGAGTCTGGCTGGTAACAGAGCTAAATTTGGAGCAAGCTTTGTCTCAGGAGTTGCAGGGTTAGCAGTGTGGTACAGAGACAATGGACAGGCAGGGGAGAGAGATCAGAACCTACTACAGCCATGGGGCCAGGAGAGTGCAGGGAGTCAAAACCATTTCCCATTCAGGATGACTTAATGTTTTGAGTCAGAGTCTGTAAATACATAAATAGATCCCTAGAGACACATCTAGGTTCTACATTAAAGAGAATAGCATAACAGTAATACTGAAAATATACGGCAAAATGATAAACCAAACAGCCTGGAAGGTTAACCAGATAAAATATAATACCTTTCATTTTACAGTATGTCTTTCCTGAGGAGCTAAGAGAAAAGCATTTCATAGTTTGCTTTCTTTAATTAGCATTTCCCAGGAGTGAATGAGCAATGCCAGACAGCAAAAATGTAGTCAAAGGGTTAGGCATTTCCATGGACCAACAGCATAGTACAAGAAGCATCAGTGGTAGGGCTCCCTGGGTAGAGAGGAGACCATTCCCAGAGGCAAGAGACAACCTCACCCACTGGACACCTCTGGTGCCACCCCGCCCCCAGACAGCCTTGGTCTCAGTCTCTCTCCATTAACATTTGCTCAAAGAAAAAAACTCTAAAGCATACTCACACTAAGAAGCAAATGACTAACACAGTTTAATCATTTCCATTTCCAGGATGACATTTCAAAATGCTGGGTGAAATTGAAATGTAAGTCAAATGAACCTCCATGTGTGTTATTTAGATAACAGCAGAAATTATATGAGGCCTCCAGAGACCACATTTACCCTAAGAAATAGTAATTTCCCACTCCTTCCCACCATACCCCTCTCACTCTGCTTTCTTCTTCTCAGGAGCACTTACCACCACTAACATACTATGTATTGATTTATTTAGTGCTTGTCTTATGAATTAGGTAAGCTCTACGAGGGCAGGAAGTGAGTTTTTATATACTGTTTGCCCTGGAACCTAGCATCTAGCCAACACACAGGGGAAACTCATTAAATATTCACCAAGTGAATGAATCCACGAATGAATGAATGTCTTCATGCCTCTGTAGTCAACATCATTTAAGGGTTGTCTGCTCCTTACAGCAGGCAGCGCCAAGCCAGTGGATGGAAGGACTTTAGTGATCTCCCAGCTTAATTTATTTTCCTTAGAAATCAGATTAACTTTCTCACTTTTAATACATAAACACAAAACTCAAATCGTTCATTAAGTTCTCAGAAAAAAAGGAGAGCTTAACCTCCACACACCACTTAAACTGTACTTAATTTTTTGGTTTCATTTTATTTCACTCCAAGTTAGTAGTAGGTTTGAACTCCTCAAAAAAGATAGTTGAAATGAAACCATTAATAAATATACAAAAGGTTGCAACACATTAACATCACCCAGCACCACAGAATTATTACAGAATATAGAAAGAATATGGTGACAAATTGCAGAATATAAAACCTGTGGTCAAACAGATGAATGTGATCCAAAAATTCATATTCCTGACCCCATTAATTCCAAATTCCAAACACAGAGAGCCAAAACTCTCTGGGCTACAATTTCCTCTTTTACCAAGAAAAAATAATGTTCTCATTTAAACAAGTTCAGTGACTCACATGAAATAATAACTAGTGTCCAGTCTTACCTCACTTTTTTGCAAGGTCAGATGGCTATGTGAAAAAGAGCAGGGCCTTCCTGGTGGTGCAGGGGTTACAGTCTCAGTGATAGCAAGCTACGGCCAGCCACTTCTGCATGAGTTTGATCCACCCCACCTCTGCCAGGGAGCTAACCCGCAGGGCTCAGCAGACCTCTCCTGTCTAGCCCACTGCTTCCCCTCAGCAGTGTATTTGACTAGATCTGCCTGTTCTGCTCCCCACTATATCGTTGGAGAATCCTCTCCCACACTCCCAGCACCTCTGGCCTACACCCCAGTTCTTGTGTGTATAAATAAAATAAAAATACTAAAAAAAGAAGAGTACATCATAGAGCCCCCTGGCCCTTCAGAATGTCCACTCAATACAAAAGATGTCTTTATTAGCTACTGGCTCAGAAAATTACTAATCCATCTCATTTTTTCATAAATAAGCAGCAAACATTATTTGACAATGTTATTGTTTAAGGTAGTGATTTCATAGAGGAAAGATTCCCATAAATCAAGGAAACTCCACAAATTCGACTCATCCTAATTCGAGATGCCATAGCATCTTCTTTCAGACAAAAGTTTCGGAGGAAAGGCAAACTATTGTTTAGTTCTCTCCAAGAATGCACAGACCTAGAGTCAAACTATCCCTCAAAAAAAATCATTCTCCCCTTCAGTCTGACTTCCCTTTTTCCCTATGACAAAAATAAATTATACAATACTTAGGGCAATAACAAAAGAAATGCTATCAAAGTGACTTCCAGTCATAAAAGCAAGTCATATGACAATATAATTCCCACCAGGTGAATATAAAAAAAAATACAGGTTGGTTGTATCTTTACATTTCCATAAACTAAGTAAGACAAATCATCAAAGGACTAAACGTGTTGGAAAGCACAGAAAATGCTATGCTACTGATAAATCCAATCTTAAAATAATGAATTGTCTGCAGAATTTCTACCAACAACATTCTGGCTTTTATAGTTCGTGGAAATGAAGCAAATAGAGAAGAAAAGTGAGAAAAATTAGTGAATGAGATAAGAAATTACCTGTCACTTTCAACAATCCTAACAAATGCACACAGCAGGAGATTAATGCCCCCTGAGGAAAGGATGAAGAGAGGAAAAAATGAACTCCCCCAAACCAGAGGGAGTAACCACTTGGGGTTCAGTGCTTGCTGTTTAGGTTTCATACCAATTTCCAGATCGGTAGGGAAAAAATATTCTAGAAAGCTTGGCCTTAATGTACAGCTGGAGAAAAATTCCAAGGTAAATCATGCTCTTATATGCCAAACTGCTGTTTAAAAGTAATTTTCCCTTTTCTATTTTCAACATGAATTCTGGTGAATTGCTACAGGGAACTATATTTAAAGTGCAAATCAGGGCAGGCAATAGAAATAAGACCTTTTTCATGATAACCTTAAATAATTCAAACCAAACAGTGTGTTAGGGCACCTTTACTGGGAGATAAATCAAGATCTTACAACTAAACTGAGACTGAGATTTATAGGTTAACCTAAGCCCTAGAGTGCAGGAAAAACTAGAGAGCAATTAATTGCCATGTACTTAAGCAACACTAATCAAAAACTATCCTTTCTTGAAATTCCTGTGAGGGAGTGAGAGACCCCAACCCCACGCAAAAAAAAAAAAAAAAAATGACTGTACCTCCTAAATCCTAGTATTTTGTTCCTGTTCCTCAGCATGTGCTCCCAAACTTTCCTGGTAAAGCTATCATAGAAGCCAGATTTACTACAAGAAAAAAAAAAAACCTACTAAGATGCTCAATAAAAACCACCTCCGGGCATTGTCAGGATTAGTAAAGTAATGCATAAAGCTTCAGAGCCTCAGAGCAGAGCTCAGCATCCAGTAAAAGTTCAGAGGATAGTTGCAAAGACAACTCTGCTGGTGGTGAAAATAATTACCATCCATCTGGGCGGCCTGGGTGGTCCCGTGTGCACAAGCCAGAAGAGGAGAATAAAACCACCACCCTAGACAAAGCTCACAGCACACACCCTGGTGCCCCCACAGGGCTCAGCGTTTTCTTCTGACACCTTGCAGGAAGAAGCCTTTGGGGCTTCACTTTCTTTCCTGTGACCTACTTACAAAAAATGTTTCCCCCAGCACAGCTCCACCCCCAGTGCTTCCTGCTCTCTGGAGGTTTCCAGGATTAATTCCAGGTCCTCAGGAGGGGGCTTTAAACTCCAGGATGCACAGCCCATAGCCAATCCCCTTGGTTCCAATTACCTATTTTGAAGAAACCTGGGTCAGCAACTGGCAGGGGAAGAAGGGGGGATGGAGGGGAAGTGCCTTTCCTTTCTCCTCCTCAGGCCCTCAGACAAATCCCCTTTCCCTGTATTAATGGCCAAGCTCGACAGCAGCTCCCTCCACCACAGGGCCCCACAACTCAACCACAGGAGGGAGGGCCTGTGGGCACACACTGGACAACAGAACCAGTCCATGCAGTGGCTAAGGAGCAATGGCTTGGCCTCTCTACAGTTCCTAGAGCAGGGGCTGGTGCACAGTAAGTGTTCTGGCTGTTAGCAACTAGCATCGTTATCATTATTAATTTACATTCTCATTTGTTGGGCAGAAAATCAAAGAGTGGCTGGGTGTAGCTTATGTGCCACACACAATGCAAAGAGCCAGGTTAGATGGAGGAGCAGCTCCCTGAGGAGCCTCTGGTCTAACGCCAGACACACGCCCCTCAGTCAGCACGTACACAGCTGCTTGGGGCAGTTCAGTGAGCGCAGTTAGTGTAGATGCTTACTGTCCCTGAGCTTCTTGGAAACTATGACTTCAAGCAAACCCCCTTTGAAGGAAAGCAGGTTGTCAGCTAACACTGTTTCCTTCAACAATGTTTTGTCTATCAACCTTACAACAAATGCAACGAAACAACACTGTGGAGGACCTACCAAAGTTTCGTGGTGTGAGAGTGATACCGGAAAAAGAGGAGCCCCATGTTGGGTGCCAAAACTGTTACAGGGCAGCCCCGATATAAATGGGGTGCCTGTCTGGGTTCTCACCCATGCGCTTAAAAGGGACTTATAAGACTCAACTGCAGACACACACAACAAAATTAATAAAAGGGTTTATTTACAAAAGGGAAGGGAAAAAAAAAAGAATAAGTTGGTGAATGCGTCCTACCAGTTCCGCTGAGCTGAAATCTGAATGGCATACTAGAAAACCTGGCAATCCACGACTGCGAGCAATTGCCCCCCTTCCAAGCTCACAGGTCTGGTTTTTAAATCCCAAACTATTTCTTAACTCCACCCTCAGTCCTCAGCATCCTTCCTTCGGTGATGATGACATTCTGGGATTTGTAATCCTAGGTGTCTTCGATCTCTTTGGCTTGAGGTGGGGGTGGGGTCCTGGGACACTCCCCTTTCCTGAGGACCACCCTCTTACAAGAGTAGACTGTGTCTCACCTAGCTCAGGAAGCTCCAGGTCCTGGGGTCAGAGAGGGCATCTCACCTAGGAAGGGAGCGGAGGGAAGGGGAGGCTGACAGCAAGGGAAGCACTACTTGGAACAAGCTCAAGTCAGGACTGAGGAGGTAAATTCCAGGCAGCAGGGACTTCAAGTACAAAGACAAGGAGGCCCAGAAACAGACTTGTGGCCACAGTTCTGCATACAAACCCTGCAGAGGAGGAGCAGGGGTGCCTGCGAAAAGGAGAGGGACTGGGGCTAGAGATGAGGCTGGACATGCCGGGGTGTATTTTGAAAGGGGCTAGTTTGTAGGAAGCCTGGTTTTATTCTGAGTACCTGAAAAGATCTGGGGGGCTTTTAAGAAGGGGACTGTTGCACTGTGTGTCTTAAACAGATTTCTAGAGGTATCGTGGGGTGACCTGCGGGAGGACACAAGGTACAAACATGCCAGCTGGAAGGCTGATGTCACTGGAAAAGGAGCGACGAGGCAGTCCCTGGGCACAGGGGGAAATGAGCAAGGAGAAGTGTTGGGGCTTTTACATGGCAGAACCCACCAGCAACATGGATGAAGGAGGGGAGAGACCAAGGGGTTGATGAGCGAAAGAGATGAGTGAGGTGATTCTGTAACCGCTGCCCTGTATCAAGTCCAGGCTTCCGATGGTGTAGCCTAGGGTCCATCATCAGCTAGAGAAAAAGGAGGGTGAGCAGATGAGTGGGAAACTCAATCCAGCGGTACAAGATATTCAAGGGAAGCATCCAGTAGCAGCAGGAAGCTGGGTGTGGCAGTCAGCACAGAGGGAGTGAGGAAGGCACCAACCCAGTGTCACTACGGACAATGGAACTGAAGCAGCAGACTGAAACGGTGGGGGGGGGGGTTAATATTGGACACAGGAATCCCAACATTACAGGGACAAACTGCAAAGGAGACAAAAAGGAATGACCAGACAGCCAGAGAGAAAAGCAAAGGAATAAGCAGTTCTTTAAGGAGATTTTAATGAGTGCTCTCCACAGAGCTTCGGGCACAGTGGAAGACGCTGCAGTACCTGGGCTCTGGGCCTGCCTGGCTCTGAGGTGCTGCACAGCCCTGGACAGACAGAGTCTACTCTCACACCACATCAGTTCAAATCGAGGCTCTCCCGCTTAGAAGTGAAGCAACCTGGGCCAGTGACTGGGCTCTCCCGAACCTCGGCTCCCTTCCATAAAGGGGAACGGAAGAATGAAAGAGGTCAGCCAGCCAAGCGCAGTGCAGCACAGCGGCAGGCCTTCCCGCAGGAAGAGCCACAGATTTGCCCAGATGTCAACATTTAGGCAGAGGGATGTACTGAGGGGGCAGCTGCCAGCACAGTTCTGCTAGCCTGGCAAGTGAAGAGCTGGGCAACATTCGGGGCAAGGAACCCTGTGACCCCATTCCATGGGCTCTACAACCTTTACAAAGTGATTCAGCCACTTGAGCAAAGTAACAGGGAAGGAGTGTGGTCCTCCCCCCAAACATGGCGGTGAGCAGATCTGACAGTCCTCTTCTGAGTTTACTACCCGCACCAACTTGATCTTGCCCCCCTGATACACATCTCCTGATGTATCACAGTAGTCAATGGGAAAATGGAGTGTAGAACACAAATTTTTCTTCTCTTGGCAACAAAATCTGCCAGGACCAATATGTTCTATGTGCCAGACGGTAATATATATACAGGAAGGACAATAAATGGGGGGAAATAGGAAATAACTGTATGTTTTAGGAAGAAAAAGGTCATTTGCTTTGACTCACCTCACTTAAATGATATGAAAACCCATAGGTCACTTGGGATATGAAAATAAAATTCCAATTCAAACAGGCTTTCAGGGGAGAGATTCAAACCAGCCCTCTCGTAAGCACGTTTCATAGGCTGAGTCAGAGGCTGGGGTCAGAAGTATCTCTGCTTACACAACCTCCCCCAGAACATAGCAGCACACACGAGATCCACTGTTTCAGAACAACACAAGGAAATCTGCCTTTCACACAACATTGAATTGCAAGCACACTACTGAGCAGTTAGCTATCAGGTTCAGTTTATAAAACACAATTTATGCTTAACTTTTGGGTATCTATTTTCACAATACAAGAAGTGGGGTTTAGAAGCACCCCCATCAGTATCACCAAAGTCACTGTATCTACAGTCTGAATCAGTCTAGCCCCTTCAAGAACTTACTTGTTTACTGTCCAAAAGCCTTTGTTCTAACAACCTACTGCTCTCGGTTTTTGGGTTTTTTTTTTTTAAGATTTATTTATTTATGCACACAAGCTGGGGTGTAGGCCAGAGGAGTGGGATGGTGAGAGGATTTACCAGAGACAGTGGGGAGCAGAACAGGCAGATGAACTGAAATACACTGCTGAGGGGAACAGCAGGCAAGACAGGAGAGGTCTGCTGTGCCATGTGGGAATCTCCCTGGTCCAGTATCAAACTTGTGCTGCAATGGCTCTGGATTGCTTCATAGTGCTGAGCTTAATCCGTTGAGCCACCAGGGAGGCTCTCTTTTTTTTTTAAACTCGCCAACCACACAATAGAATCCCTCCAGTAGCATTTGAAAAATTGCCAAATGATGCTGGAACCAGAAAAAGAAATCTTAGTCTAAACTCAGTTCTGAGGTTTCTCTTTCCTTTCCCCAGTAGATAAAATACCTGACTGCTGAATCGTAGACCTTTGCTCCCTCCACTACAACTCCTCATTTCATTTTAAAGGTAAAGCAGCCATCTTTACATTCTCCAGATGAGCGTGAACACTGTCCAATTTATAGCTACATCTATGGTGGCCCAGCCAGGGTCCCAGCACTGCAAACATGTGTAAATCACGCGAGGTCCTTAAAAACACAAATTCACAGGTCTCATCACAGAGCGTTTAAATCAGGAAAATCTGGAGCTGGAACCCAGGAATATACATTTTATCAACGGGACTCAGACACGGTGTTGGTTCTTGTGTGTGCTAAGGGCTAACATAAATTAATGGTCAGCTAGACAGCACTGGCGGGAACTTCACAGGGCTATTTTTGCAGCAGGCCTTGGCCATTTACCTGACTTTACTTCATTCATCTCCTACTTGAAGAACAAGCTCCTATGTATCCACCCTCAAGAATCTGAGAAAATAAATTCAACATAGTGTGTAAAGAGCCTTGAGCTTCTTACGGGAACCAATGATGTAAACTGAAATATATCACCTTCTCAGATCATAAAATATTTCTTTAGGAGTGAAAATAAGTCATATCCCTGGGAGAAAATGAGACTGCTATACTTGAGATACATTCAAATCTTACCTGATTCTTTTTTTTTTTTTTTTTGGTCTATACCTGTAGTTTTATATCGCGAAGATAAAGACTGTTTTCCTCCCAACCTCTACCAAATCTTTGGTCCACATGCATTTTAAGTAAAAGCTTAAATGTATTAATTCTGTCAATCAAAGTTTTTTCAGGGAGAAAAAAATAGACAAATTGCCCCCAAATGTCTCTCCAGTGGACCTTTCCTCTGAGCTCCAAACCCACAGATTTAATTGCCTACATGACAAAGCATCTGAGCATCTCACAGGTATCCCAAACTCAAGTTATGCAAACTGAACTAGCATCTCACCTCCCCAAAATATGGAAAGTAAATTTTAGAAAAATGTCCGGGGTACTTACTGCCAAGAACAGCACACTTCAAAGTGGTTTAAATGATCAGTTTTATGTTTTTTATATTTACCTCCAATTACAAATAAAATTTTAATCTGGTCCCTTTCCCACTAGTGCCTATATCAGTACACAGCGCCACTATGCACCCACGGCTAAAGACAGAAATTATGACTCACCCTTGACCCATCCTTTTTTCTCAGCCCACGATTCAATCAATCACCACGTCTTAGAGTTTCTTAATCATCTCTCACATAGTGGACTCCTCACTGGTCCCCCACATCCATACTGGTCCCTTCCAATCCCTGTACCACAAGACGAGAGTGAGCTCTTAAAATACATGTCAAATCATGTCACTCTCCTAGGACAGCCCTTCAACAGCTTCCCACTGCTCTAAGAACTGTCCAAACTTCTCACCCTGATCTGCAAGGCCCTGTGTAAACCTGGCCCCTAAAGATCTTCCCAGCATGCCTTTCCCTCCCAATAACATTCCCCTTCTCTCCCTGTCAGTCTCTCCTGTCCTGTCCTTTCCCCAATAGATTTCTCCTCAAGCACCAGGTTCTTCCTCTTTGCCCCTTCCTCCCTTCACTTAACTGATGTCTGCTTCCCCTGTCAGATCTGAACTCTAGTGTCCCTGCCTCTAGGAAGTCTTCAGCCCCTGCACCTTTCACTCCCAACATGGTAGATAATTCTTTGAAGGGGTGGGGTATCCTGTGCACTTCTGGTTCTAGATCCAGTAACACGCTCTGCCAAACCATGCCCTGTGACAATCTCAACAGCTCCAGACAGCAACAAATGCTGGAGGGAGAGGGGAAGGGGAAGGGGAAGGGGAAGGGGAAGGGGAAGGGGAAGATCACCCCCTATTCAGAACCACTGCCCCAGAGCTACAGCCAGCACCTTTCTGCCACTCATCCTCACAGCACCCTGCGCTATGCAGCACAGCATTGAGCACACAGCTGCAGCTCAAGTCAGGTGCAGTTAGGGGTTAATTCGCCTGCCCCTAGGGATGCCAAGATCCACAAGGGTCAAGCTTAGATCCCCAGGGCAATATTGCCAATACACATAGTAGGTATTCTAGAGTTTTTTTAATGAATGAAAGAAACTTTAAATGAAGTTTCCCTTTTAATATTATTTTTAAATTGTTACCATTTTCTAGTACTTCAAATCAGCACCTACACTGAACTGGGTTTCTTGGGACTGACGTAGAGAATACAGCTTTGAAATAGAGAATTAAAGGAGACTCTCAATCAATAACAAGTCTGATGAACTCCCGACACTGCAACTTTTCCTTTACATCAGCAAAGATGAATTAACACTCCAGTATTTTGTTCTTAAGAAAGAATCTGCATTGCCAAAAATGGGTTACACATAAGGCTACAAGGAGGTAAAACCCGACATTGCAAAATCCCCGTAAATAATCCTTTGTGCCTAGAAATTGTTTGTTGTATGTTTCCAGTGAAAAGCTAAGTACCTAGGCCTCAGTGCTCTAAACAAGGTCAGGAATTAAGAGGTGCTAAGAGCCAGGCCAATGTTATATCCCCCCCACTCCAACCCCTCTGAAGCGGATGCTTTTCCACACCTGAATTCCCCCCAAAGAGCTTGACAGAGAATCCATCCAGTGGGTTAAAAACTGCCCCAATTAATATTTGAGTACTGCTTAAGAAATAGAGCAAGGGTTTAATTTAAAAAACAACAACAAAATACAAAACATTCTGGAGTCAGGTCAATGGAAGGAATCTGAGTAAGACCTGCTCAGAATGAAAAATCATTCCTGACTTTGGCAGGTACAAAGAAATGCAATTTTGACTCAGAGTGTGCATAGGGATAAGAAAGATAAAAGTTAATACCTATTATCTTACCCACAAATTCAAGTAAGCTTCTTCATAGATCTATCAATTAGGCTGCATGTAACAGAAAACCCAAACAGCTGAGGCTCCAAGAAGAAAGAGGATTATTATTTTTAATCTCATGTAATATGGGGATGAAAGAGAGGATCTGGGGCCAGCATGGTCCTCCACATCCATGTGGCACCCAGGTGGTGCTATCCCTTCTGCTCTACCACCCTGAGACAGGAGTAGCCCGGGGTCTGGAAAACCTCTGCTACCAATGTCTTGACCCATTGTTTCCATCAATAACCTTTATTTGCAACCGATGTGTCTTTGAACCATCTTTACAGCTTCTGTATTCCCCTTGTGGTTAGAAGTAGGAAGGTACAGGACCCCTGGCCCAAAATCATGAGAGCCGAATTATAAAGCATTCATAGAATGACCCACAGTAGCCAAAGACTCACTATAATACTAAATCCCTGCCACTTGGTGGGATTTAGCCTCCATTTTCTGAACATGCAAAGTACGATGAGGCATGCACAGCGACTGCGAAGGCACCAAGGAAACACTGCCCCAACATACAAGAAGGAAACCACCCAGCTGTGACACTGCTTCTTGCTTCTTGTTCAGAGTTCAGGCTCTGAACTCTGAAAAATAATAGTCTAAGGCTTTGATCAGGGAATCAAAGAAGGGGACTCCCTGGTGCTGTCTCTCTATCACAGAAAAAGACACTCAGTGGCTTGAGTCCTCATTGCATTCTTGAGCAAGGTTCTCAAGGATACACTGGATGGTAACCTCACTCAGGCTTTGCATCCTAACCAGACAGTCACCTCTACTAAGCTTTCCTAGGAGCCCACAAAAATCTCTATAGATAGCTCCCTAGCTACCCCTATTTGCAAATACCACTGAGAAATGTTTTCCTGCTAGACACAGCCTCACAGCCTTCATTCACCCACCCTTCTTACCAATAGTCAGCTCAGACTGCGGTAACAGAAACCATATACTGGGGCGCTTAAACAACAGAAATTCACTTCCCATTGGTTCTGGAAGCTGGACATCTAAGATCAAGGTGTCAGCAAGGTAGGCTTCTGCTGAGGCCTCTGACATTGTCTGGTAAATGGACATCTCTCTATGCCTTCACATACCTTTTCTCTGCTTGCATGCATTCCTCAAAAATCACCAGTCCTATTGGATTAGGATTCCACTCTTATGACTTCATTAAATCTTAATTACCTCCTAAGGCCCTATCTCCAAATACAGTCACATTATGCAGGAAGGCTTTGGTATGTGAATTTGAGGGTACACAATTCAGTCCACAACACTCTGGATGATCCAAGAATTTTGTTTGTCAAAAAAGAAGGGACTACGTGACATGGGGCAGGGAAATAGCACTCTCTGCTACAACATAATCAGTACATTAAAACTGGAAAAGACAGCAAAGTTCTAGTTTTTTAGATAGTCTATGCCTCCCATTTTATATAAGATAACTGAGGCTCAAAGCCACTAAAAGCCACACACAGTGACTGACCTAAGACTTGAATAAATTTGGATTCTAGAACTGGTGCCAGACTTTACAATTTAAATTTTTTTTCATTCTTTTTTCACTTAATTTAGAACCTTTACATTATTGTATATCCCCCATAGGTTTCCCACCACCAATTCACCGATGAACCATCACCATAGTCCCTTGTGTTCTTCTCTCTCCTATTTTGGTCTACAGTGAATTGTGCACGTATAATCAGATGGGGTTTAAATAAATATTCTGTATTAACTTTTTTCTAAAAACATAAATGAATATACTATAGTTTGTGGAAAAACTGATTACATGCGGTCAGGCCAATCTTACAAGAGAATATTTAAGGTATTTTTAAACTATCAGAATTGCTCACATGCCTCAGAGATCCTATCATATTTTTATCTTTCAGCACAATTCCAAGAACCTTCATTCCAAAAAATATAGAGAGGGCACCACATCCTTCTACATTTTGGTCCCTCCCCCTCCCCAAGACACCAAAGCAGAGCTTAATAAAATAAACTCACCATTTACCTCAGTACTCCAAGAATACAGCTTACTCTCTGTACCAACCCATGAAAGTCAGTTCACAAAGCCAAATGTCTCACAGGGACCTTTTAATAGGTTTTATGTCTTATTTATTGTGCTTATCTGACAACTTCACAATCTAATAGATCTCTCTAAAGATGTAATGACATTTTAGTTCATTCTGAATGTCCTTTAAGGTATTATCAAGTTTGGACAGTGCAGCTATTCCCTTAAGTGCAATAAAAAATAGATACCGTGTGTATTTCAGCCCCTACACTGAATATATTATATACAAATATTATATCCCCCATACAGCATTATAAAGTGCAATGGTATAAATAGAATGCCAATTTCAGCTACCACCCACCCCATTTGGTTACTAGCAAAATTTCCAGGCAGCAAGCCAACTGATGCAGCCAGGAGTCACCTAGTCAATTTCCCCTCCCTGCAGCCTCCCCAGCGCCCAGTACTGCCCCCCCCAGCAATGCCCTCTTTCTTCCGCTTAAGCAGGTAACGGCCAAGTCCAGTCTCTTCTCACCATCAATTACAGCCTTCTGTGTCCAAGATGCCTGAATATTTTAAATTACATTGTTGCTTACTTAATCACGCGTGTGAACAATTAATTACCAATTAAACTCACTCGATTTTCCCACACTTAGTGAGCACCTATAAAAGCATCAGGGGCACGGAAATAAGGTCTGTATAAGGAGAGTTCAAATTAAAAAAGGGGGGCGGGGGACTGTAAAGGTTCCAGTAGGCTACTGAAACAGCAATGTGCAAATGCCGTTGCCTTTTCCTGAGTTGCACCATTCTGCCATTTCTAAAAATCCGAAATCTTGGGCTCTTCGGCTTGAAATAAAAGTCTGGGTTAGAAAATAATATAACCCTAAGAACACTGAAAAAGTAATAATTGTTCGCCGAGGCTTTCAAACTTGAACAAATCTTATGAAAGTCGATTATACTAAAAAAGAAGAAAAAAAACTTTTTGCACATCATTTTGTGAAAGAGGGAAGAAACTGATCTTGCGAGGGGAATGGAAGGAAAAAGAGGAAGTATGGCGGTAGATCCAACCAGCACTGTTCACCGAAGTGTTCTCTAATTTTCCTCCATAAAGACCCAACATCTGGGAAAGATCCTCCCCCCGCTCCGGCTCCCCACGCCACGACCGCGGACCCTGAAAGCCCAGGCGGGCACCCCCGTTCGATTCCGCAGAAGGGGCTACTGCCAACTTGGGTCAGAACTAGTCCGTAAGACCCCGCGGGGAGACCCAAAGGGACCGGCGGGCGGGTGGGGCGCCGTCTCTCGGCCCCCCGGCAGGGCGACGAAGGGCGAGCCGGGCCGGGCGGCCAGAGCCGGGGAGCTCGCCAGGGCAGACTCCGATCCTGCGGGATCGCGGGGCGCGCGGGGCCGGCGAGACGCGGGCGGAAGGCAGGGGGGCGGGACCGCGGCCGCCGCTTCCCTCTCAAAGTTTCTCGCAGTTGCCCATTTACCCGGCGCTTCCTGTGGGGGTGGGCGCCTCACCCCCGCCGCCCGGCTGCCGCGCGCGACCGAAGGAGGCGGCAAGATGCCAGCCGGCCTGGGGCCGCGGCGGCGGCGAACCCCGTAAGTCCAAATGAGCCTGGGGCCGCGAGCCCCGAGGTCCCGGGGAGCCGGGTCCCTCTGGGGCGCCGCGAGAGGGCGCTGTCGCCGGCGCGGCGGGGACGGGACGGCAGGACGCGGGCGCCCGCTGGGCAGGGCTGAGCCGCCCGGCGCCTCCCTTTGCGCGCGAACTCGGGACGCGGGCGGCAGCGCCCGGCAAGCCCACGCCTCTCCCGTGCGCGCCCGGGCCGCCCGCTACTTACCCAGGGAGCAGATGAGGAGCGAGAGCAGTGCTGTGAGCGTGAGGCGGCGGCGGCGGCGGCCGTGCGTCCGCATCCCGGCGGCGGGGACTGCCTGACCGCGGGGACTGGAGAAGCGCGGGGAGCGGATCTGCGCCGCTGTCGCCCGTGCCGCCGCGGCTGACCCTTCTCCGCGGCTCCCCTCCTCCCTCTTCGGGCTCCGCCGCGCCGTCTTCGGCCGCGCCCTCTGGCGGCCAACAGCGGGAGCGTCCCTGTGCGCGCTTCCAGCCCGGCTCGCGGCTGCTGCTGGGGTTCCGCGGGCTGGGGAGGTTGGAAGTGACCGCGCCTCCGCCAGGACTGCGCGCTGCTTGCAGGCGTCTGACCTCTGCTCCCTCAGGCCACGAGTCCCCACTCCTCCTTTGCCCTCCTCTCCCTTACCTAGGTCTCATCCTCCTCCTTTACGCCCTCCCACCTTACTGGGTCACCTCTATTTCCTACGTCCCCGTCCCAGTAATAGGTCAGTACTTATCCCCAGAGTGAAAGCGGGTGTGGAGTGGGGAAGAGCAGACAAAGGGGAGGGAAAATCAATTTGCTCTTGTTAATGTACCATCTGCTACACCACCCCCCCAAATCAATAATTCAATATTCAATAATAAATAAATCAATAATTCAATAACTCAATATTGTTGGCATCAGTGTTTTCCTTTGATGAAGGTATTTTTAATCAACTAATTTACTTAATTATTCCTTTGTTAATGGGATTTGGCCAATAGCTTAGGCCTGGAATTTGGCTTCTAATAGACGGTTGTGAAAATGTAATTTTGTATAAATGTTGTGTTAAGTGTTCACCATAATGGAAGAGGGTGTAGTTTTATTTAAAACGTCTGATAAAGATGGATTAAAGTGGATACAGAGGAATGACTTACAGAAACTTCATTCAGAGTTGTGGGGAGGAATGTCCCAGGGGCTTCCTCCCCAACCAGGAAGGGTGGTGGCCTGGCAGAGGGCTGGGCTCCTTGTGATGTGTGCACTGAGGAGTAAAGCAATTCTAAATGAATTGCTTAAGAACTTCTGCTTTAATAGTTCTGCCTTCCTTTGTACCTTCCCCAGTCCTTCATTCATTTCTCCTAAGCACAGGGCCAGGTGTTCATTATTTACCCGAGTTCAGAGCAGGGCCTTCTAAATGTCCCATCCGTGCTTCCATCTGCATTTTGTCATGTTTTGGATGCCTACTCTGTGCCGGGACTGTGCTGAAAGCACCCTACTATATACTCATATCTTACACACAGTTGTGCATTTAATGCAAACATTAAATGAAGACCAGTTTGGGGCCATAGGAAAACAGGATGTGGGGGAACTGGAGAAGCAGGTGCTGAATAAATGTTTGTTGAACCTTACGAATATGAATGCCTATGAATGCCATTGACTGTTTAGTCTCGAATGTATTAGGACATTATCGTCATTTGTGTGTTCACCAGCTGTGCAAGTTTTTTTAAAAAGGAAGTCGAGAGAACAGGTTTCTCTCTCCACTTTAAACTGCTTAAAGCTGGGAACTAAATATTTTGTGGGTTATCCATTTTGTGTCATTGCAGATCATGCTTTCTTGTTCCAAGGTTTGTGGCCACACCTCAATACTGTTTTTATGGGAGGAGAAAGAAATAGAATACTTCCATTTCATTTTTTAGTGGAGTTTTTCAAATTCATGGTTGGCTGTGTTGATCCCTTTTATCCTTCTAAAGCATACCTGCCTGGTTGAGAGTTCTAAAGGGTTCCCAATTTCCAAAGCTGTTTAACTTTCTTCCAAGAAAATATTACTCACATATAGTAGATATTAAACATTAAACCAAGGTGTGCTGAAATATACACAGAAGTCTAATAATTTAGCAGCTTGCTTGCCAAGTATGTACTTTCCAGTATCTGTTCTGTGTTTGGTAACAAGCAACTCTAGGTGCTTAACCAATGTGTTCATCTAAATTCACCATGTCATGGGCCTCCCTGGTGGCGCAGCGGTTAAGCACTGCGCTATGGAGCTGTCAGGGATGAGAGTTCGACGCCCAGCCGGGGAGAATCCCACATGGTGTGGCAGACCTCTCCTGCCTCTCCTACTGCTCCCCTCAGCAGTGTACTTCTGATCTGCCTGTTCTGCTCCCTACTCTGTCTCTGGTGAACCCTCTCGCCGCCCCACACCTCTGACCTGTACCCCAGCTTGTATGTATAAATAAATAAATCTTTAAATAAATAAATAAATGAATTCACCATGTTAGAGCGAAACTGTGCGGAAACAAGGTGTGGGAAATGGAGCCCTAAAGACAACAGAAAGCACACTCCGTTTAAGTAATAAACTTGCCCTGCAGTCTCTCCACAGTAGACATAGATAAATGGCACTTTTGCAAAGTTCTATAACTCACATTTTAAAAAGGATTACCTTTCACTTACTCTAGTCATATGATAAATGGACTTGCAGGGAGTTCTCTCCCCATCTCAAGTGGTGAGTTTTTTGGAATGAAATGCATTCATGAAGACACAGCAGATACACATGCGAGACCCTGCTTATTTCAATGCCTCTTTGTCACCTGAAACACCCACTGCAAGGGGGCCACATTAAAGAGAAAAAAGTAAGTCTCGAATTCTAAGATTGTGATAAGAAAAAAGAGCAGGCTATAACTCTATGTGGAATTCACTCACCTTAATTCCAAACCACTCCGTTATGGCCTCTGGAAGTATGCCTGGGGTGGAAGGGAGAGTCCAGAGGTCACCTCATTTTGTGGGGGGAGGGTGCCTAATGCAACAATGATTAAAATAGGCTGGTAATTCTTTAAAGATTTTTTTTAAGTACTAAAGGGAAACATAAAGGCATACACATTAAACCATAGATAGCCAAATAATCTAATAAACAAGTATCAAGCAGATGGTTTCTGATCTTATAATAACCATACGTTGGGCCAAAAGGCTAAAATCTATTCATTCACTCAACTGAGAATGAATGCCTTTTAGCTGACATGCCCTTTGCTAGGCTCTGAAGTAGATGCAAAGATGTATAAAACATGGGACTGGGCCCCAGAACTCACAGTCCAATTAGGGAGACAAAAATGTTCCTCAGAAATTCCATGTGACAATTGCTATAACACAGGTAGATGGGAATACTTTGAAATGTACGGAGGGGAAAAGGCAATTTATCAGGAATCGCAGAAATCAGTCAGAAAGGCAGAATTGACTTTTGTGTGGGGTCTTGAAGGAGGTGAAGAAACAGATTCCCGGGCTTAGGAAAAAAGGAAAGCCCCCTCAGGCAGCAAGTGCATTTGCAAGGAGATGGAGCTTGCAAAGGAATTTGGAGCTTGGAGAGTTAGAAGAAAGCCAATAAGAAGGCACAGGCTGCACATCACATATCTGACACAGGATTAATTTCCAAAATTTATAAAGTACTAATACAATACAACAACAACAAAAAGAACCCAGTCAAAAAATGGGCAAAAGATATAGACACTTTTCTAAAGAGAAATTCCAATGGCCTGTATGTAGACTTACGACAAAATGTGATTTTAAGGTAAATGCAAATCAAAACCACAATGAACTATCATCTCACTCCACCCCTGTGAGAATGGCCCATATCAAAAAGAATGAAAACAACAGGGCCTCCCTGGTGGTGCAGCGGTTAAGCGCTGCGCTGTGGAGCTGTCCGGCAGCAGCGGTTAAGCGCTGCGCTGTGGAGCTGTCCGGCAGCAGCGATGTGATGCGAGTTCATGGCCTGGCCAGGGAGAATCCCACATGGTGCGGCAGACCTCTCCGGCCTCGCCTGCTGCTCCCCTCAGCAGTGTGTTTCTGATCTGCCTGATCTGCTCCCCACTCTCTCTGGTGAAGCCTCTCGCCACTCCGCCACTCCACACCACTGGCCTGTACCCCAGCTTGTATGTATAAATAAATAAATCATTAAAAAAAAAAGAAAACAACAAATGTTGATGAGAATATGGTAAAAAAGAAATTCATCTACTGTTGGTGGGAATGCACATTGGTGCAACCTTAATGAAAGTGTATGGAGATTTTTAAGAAAATAAAAATCAAAATTCCATATCATCCTGCCAAACCTATATTGAGTATCCTAAAAATATAAAGACTAATACAAAAAGATACATGCTTTGTTCATAGCTGCACTGTACACAATTCCCAAATTATAAAACCTACACTCCAATGGTACTTAAGATAAAGAAACCTGGGCCTCCCCGGTGGCACAGCGGTTAAGCGCTGTGCTGTGGAGCTGTAGGCAGCGGAGACGCCAGTTCGACGCCTGGCCAGGGAGAATCCCACATGGCGCGGCAGACCTCTCCTGCCTTGCCCGCTGCTCCCCTCAGCAGTGTATTTCTGATCTGCCTGTTCTGCTCCCCACTCTGTCTCTGGTGAACCCTCTCACCGCCCCACGCCTCTGGCCTGTACCCCAGCTTACATGTATAAATAAAAAATAAATCTTTAAAAAAAAAAAGATAAAGAAACCTGAAACATACTCAATGGAATACTATGCAGCTGTTTAAAAAGATGAAATAGTCACTTTGGGGACTAAATGAACAGAATTCAAGTTGAGTAAGTGAAATAAGTCAGAAAGTGAAAGGTATCGGATGGTTTCACTCACCTGTGAAATATAAATAACACACACAAAAAAAATAGCATGAAATAAAGTAGTAATAAATCTTGGACTTTGTGAAAGAATTTAATGGTTACCAGAGGGCATGTGGGGAGGCATATAGAGTGTTGGCATAGTGGTTTGGTGGAGGGCAACTACAACATGTACACCTGTGGAGGAGCAAATTAACCTCAGAATTAAAACTTAGAAAAAGGAGCCATGGGCTTCTTACTTAGCTCCCTTCCAGCCTTCTGCCTCTCTCCAGACTTGGAAGAGCCTCCTGTTCCTGTAGCAGCGGAGATCAAGGAACCAGGCTCCAACTCTCCATTCCCTAGGAGCCCTCTCATTTGGTTTCAGGAGGACTCTTATCGTCACACACAGAGAAGTGAACTTGTGAATTATTAGTAGCCTTAGGGATTATTTTCCAAACCTAAGAACAGGCTGAGGGTGTGACAGTGGACTAGATTGCCTAAAACTGGGTCTTTCAAACATAATGTCATGTGATCATCAGACCCACTATTTAACCACCTAACACCCCCCAGAATCAGTGTATACCTGCTAATAAGAAAGTGACTGTCTCTTTGCCTGCTCCTTTAACTTTTAGGGAAGAGAGAGAATCTTTTTTTTTTTTAAAGATTTATTTATGTATACATACAGCTGGGGTACAGGTCAGTGGTGTGGAGTGGCGGGAGGGCTCACCAGAGACACAGTGGGGAGCAGAACAGGCAGATCAGAAATACACTGCTGAGGGGAGCAGTGGGCGAGGCAGGAGAGGTCTGCCACACCATGTGGGATTCTCCCTGGCTGGGCGTCGAACTGGCATCGCTGCTGCCGACAGCTCCACAAAGCAGCGCTCAACCGCTGCACCACCAGGAAGGCCCCAAGAGAGAGAATCTTTATCCCCATTGGGAGAAGAGTGAGACAGGAAGAAGAAACAGCAAAAACCTCTGCTCAGAGTAGACCCATTGGCCACACCCTACACTAGTAGTAGGTGCCCAGGGAGGGCACTGGGCACAGTGTCAAATGCAGTGATCTCTCCAGCAACCTAAAGATGTTTGTCTCACTGAACTTCCAAAGCTCTTCAAAGATTAGAGGTGAAACCTTTCTGTCAATCCAGGCTTTTATCAAGATCTGTACCCAAAGAAGCTTAACCAAAGCATCATTACAGACTAACAGCTGTGAACCAAGGTACAACAGAGCCTGCATCTTGGCAGGCACCCAGGGCAAGCCCGAAAATCCTAAGTCATTGCCATTTTTCTGTCCTTTTGAAGACATGGTGGTATAAAGGTTTGTCTACAAAGTGATCTATCTCCTAGAAATTTCTAATCAGAGATAGATGACCCACTTGGCTACTTCATTCACCTTTCTAGAATCATCTGTCTTCATGTTGTCAGTTAAGATAAGGAATGGCTCCTGAGATAAAAGCATATTAACAGGAGCAACAGGAGGTGCATGCATGTGGCTACTTAAGAACAAAAGGCATTTTAGGTGCTGTTACTCATAAGCAGTTGTACATTTTCCAATAGTTGCTTTTAGGTGTAGGATCCTGGCTAACAACTTCAACAAAATGAGTAAAAATATTTTTCATTTCTCTCTCAGCAAACACGTCCCAGAGTAACTGCAGGTGTGAAGCCCTCCTGTGACCTGCTGGAGTTGAGAAAACATGTTTTCCTGAGAAGATCACAGACTAGTTGAAAGGACCAAGATATAGGTAAATAACCATGAGGCCCCTATAGAATACGGCAAGTATCCTAAAATGCATCTGAACAAAATGTGACATAACACAGGGAGAAGGACCCACACACACACCTAGAGGACTAGAGAAAGCCTCACATACCTGGGCAATTGCACTGAGAGTTGTAGGAGCAGCCTCTGAGGAAAGATTCAGATGGGCTTTTTCACATTGGCGTGTGGAACTAAGGTCCTGCATACCTGGGAGAGTTACCATAACCTTAAAAAATAGAGTCTACCCAGATTTAGGGTCATCTCCAGAAATAACTTTTTACCCAAGAAATCTGTCTTAAGGCAAGGCAAACATCCAGAGGTTTTGTCCTGTGAAGTCATTCTGTCCTCATTCTGTCAGTCGCCCTCCTCTCGCCTTGATGCCCAACCCCCATCCCATTTCTTAGCTTGGAATGTAAACCTTCACTCTGTCCCATTTACTTTGGAATTCACAGACATGTAAATTTTCTATACATAGATAGTTAAATTTGGTCTTTTTCTCCTACTAATCTGTCTAATGTTCATTTGTTTGCTTGTCCAGCTCAAGAACAACCCAGAGTGTGAGGGGAATGTTCTAGCCCCTGCAGGGTTACGGACCAGATGGGCTGTAAGCAGATAGAGAAAGGAAGAAGGACACTCCAGCACAGGGAACAGGTGAGTCCCAGAAGCCGGGACCTGTGAGTTCAGAGTCTGGTGAAGAGTTCACTTTGGCTAACACACTAATATAAGGTAGAAGCTGGTTCCAAGGTCACATCACTTGAATGCCATGCTAGGGAGACTGACCCGCCATTGAGAGTGGCAGGGAGGGCAGTGGAGAGATGGGAAAGACATTTCAGCAGGTGACAAATGACAAAAATCTCCACTACAAGGCTGTAGTTCTTAAGGCCGATCTGGTATCCTAGTCTGCACCTCCCTCCAGCCCAATACACGACATATGTCCAGTCCACGTGTGTCACACGCTGACTGAATGAGCAATGCTGGGAGGAAATTAATTCAATGGTTATGTTTTGAATAGATTGGAGAGGGAAAATGAGACAGAAAAAATGGTGAAAAAATGAGGAAAGCAGAAGAAAAAGGCAAACAAACTAACGTGCGCTGAACACATGCTGCATCTGGACACCCTGCCAGACTTTCAAGTATATCATTTTAGATGACCCTCACAAACATACATAAAAGGACTATTCTTATTCCCACTTTACAGATCAGCAAGCTGAATCACAGACAGTTCAAATACTAACTGCCTTGAAGGACAGTTTCTACAAAGCTCTTTTAACTTTTAACTCTTTTAACTGTGATAGCAGCAAGAATAGAAGGGATGGCTGTGGGCTGTGAAGGTATAACAGAGGTCAGATCCACCATTCTTGGCAGTGAGTCGACCTTGGCTGGAGCAAAAGGAGCAACCTCAGAAGAGACAGATGAGCAATGAACTAAAATGGAGAACTGCCAGAGAAATGAGCTTGTGGAGAAAAATAATCATTATCATTACTTCTGTTACGACCGATAGAGCTCTATCTCCATATTATCAATAGATTAGTAGTAACATTTAATAGAAACTTATACATCAGGCGTGACATTAAGTATTTTTCATGCATTTTTTAATATAAAACATTTTTAATTCTCAGAAGCTCTTCACACCTGTTTTAGAAAGGTTAAGTCGTTTGTCTAGGGAGAGTGATTCTCACTGTGTGGTCCACAGTCCTCTGAAAACCCCCCCAGGGTGTCCAGGTTCACAAGGGCAAAACTTTATAACAACAGAAAACATTTGCTTTTTTTCCTCTGTGTTGCCTCAGCACCAATCAAGACTGCGGAAACCAACTACCTGCAATGGGGAGAAAAGTCAAGTTCGTTTAAGAAGATACTTGATGAAACTAAAAATTACTATTAACTCACACCCTTGAGTAGGCATCCGCTTAATATTTTGTGTGGCAAACTGAGGTAGAGCATAGAAGTACTTCTGCTGTCTATAAACATATGCCTTAAGAAAAACCACTGTTGTTGCTTAACACTTTGTGTGCCGGTGCCCTTTAAATTTACCAGCCCTTGGAGCCGGCCATTTTCTGTGCCACTGCATGAATGGTATAAGCATTCAATAAAACACACACACCTCCTGAACTACTGGATATATTTTAATGAAATTTTAAATGCATAGAGATTATATACCGGAGGAATCAATTAGAGTGTGGTATTGTTCAAAACATGTCCCTCTATGGAGTGGAACACAACAAAATCCACAAATAAAGCGGGTTTCATTTCTCTTTTTCCTGGCTGCACATACTCTACATGGTCTCTGAGGAATTTTCTTGCTCCCAGCACTAACTATTTTCTTTACTTTATGCTTTTTCATGTCCATTGAAAGTCTTCCTGGTGGGTCCATCTTAGGTGCACGCCTTGTAGGAGAAATGTGAATGTTTTTCTCTCGTGTGTCTGAGATGGGCTCTTCTGGGCTCATGTCTGGCAATGAGATGGGCTCGTGTGTCTGAGATGGGCTCACCCAGTTTCTGTCTACTTCATGCAGGAATTTTTTATACATAATTTGTTTTCCATTGAGCTCTACATACACCCTAAAAGAATTGAATAGGGCACAGTGCAACAAATACACTACTGTCTTCTTTGACCACTTCTTGGTCTTTCTCATTATTGTGCAATATGACAGGTATTGGTCTGCACGGTCTACTCCCTTCATATACTTGTTGTATTCCAAGATGGACTCCAGCTTCCTTATTCTCTCTCCAGTATTTCTGTCCCTCTTCTCAGATTCTAGGAGCCGTAAAGAATGAATGGTAGAGATCATGCGAACCTCCCACTTGTCTTTCCAAATTTGCATGAGAACATCTTTTTTTCTTCGGAATGCTTACTGGCCTTTCTGTAGTTTCACGGAATTCAGACATTCAGGAAGACCTCTATTTACTCTGACTGTGCCACAGATTCTTGTTCTGTTTGGAAGTTTTTCGGCAATGCTTACACTAATATAATAGTTATCCATGTAAACATGGTGCCACAAACCTGTATCTGGCCCTAAAACTGACAGAATTGTATCTTCCAACTATTACCCTCGCCAGTATAAATTTGCAAATTGCAAATATATCCAATGATCGCTTCACATACCAAATGCACTAATATTCCATATTTTGTCAGCTTGGCAGGGTTGTATGTACGAAAAGATAGTCGCCCTCACCATGGTATCACGCCCTCATCAAGTGACAGTTCCTGCCTAGGTTTGTAGATAGTTACAAATTTCTTTAGAAAGCTGTTCAAAACTGGGGCCTCCCTGGTGGCGCAGCGGTTAAGCACTGCGCTGTGGAGCTGTCGGCAGCAGCGATGCGAGTTCGACACCCGGCTGGGGAGAATCCCACATGGTGCAGCAGACCTCTCCTGCCTCGCCTGCTGCTCCCCTCAGCAGTGTATTTCTCATCTGCCTGTTCTGCTGCCCGCTTTATCTTTGGTGGACCCTCTTGCCGCCCCATACCTCTAGTCTGTACCCCAGCTTGTATGTATAAATAAATAAATCTTTAAAAAAAAAAAAGAATCTGTACATTTAAAAAAAAAAAAAAGAAAGAAAGCTGTTCAAAACTGGTAAGACCTTGAATATCCTCCCTGAATTTTCTGAGACATCTTCATTATTTGAAAAATGCCATGCCTGCCATATTTGGCAGAACCTGTTTCTACTCATTACCTTTGAAAATATAGGAGTTTCTGTTAGAGGGTCCAGTGTCCAGTAATCACTTCTTCTGTCTTTGTGCACCTGCCCCATAAGGATAACCAAACCTAAAAATTTTTTAATTTCTCCAGTGGTTATATCGTGCCATTTCTAACTTTTAGATGATTCTTTGTGTTTATGGGCATTTTGCTCATGATAACAATTTGATTCCTCCACCATCATCGAAAAGAGGTCATCCCCAATAAACTAACTAACTACGTCACCCATTTTTTTGGATCATGTGGAGTAATTTTCACATCTGGTATGCCAGCAAATGTTTCTAAAGCAGGAATAATGTCGTTGTCCGACCAAAATAAAACATCGCCACTCATCGTATTAGTCACACCATTACTGTCATCAACTTCAGAGTCGCTGGACTACTGCAAAGGTAGAGCACGAGCAGTTTTCTTGGTAATTATTATATCTTCATCATTGTCACTTGACATTTCATTATCGTTTTCCTCAGAACTTCCATCAGTTCCTTCACAACTTGGGACATCAGACAAATTATCGGCAAAAACTTCGTTTAAAATTTCATTTTTGCTCATTCCCCTTCTGTTCTCAGCAGCCATGATTGCGTAATGGTAACAATAAATGTCACAGGTTAAAAAAACTGTAATATCTCTTATAAAACACCTTACGCTTTCACCAAAACAATGTGTAAAGCTCCTAGACTGAGTACGATCAAAGAAATAGCTCCTAATAGGGCCTCCCTGGTGGCGCAGCGGTTAAGCGCTGAGCTGTGGAGCTGTTGGCAGTGACTACGAGAGTTCGATGCCTGGCCGGGGAGATTCCCACATGGCACAGTAGACCTCTCCTGCCTCGCCCGCTGCTCCCCTCAGCAGTGTATTTCCGTCGATCTGCCTGTGCTGCTCCCCTCTCTGTCTCTGGTGAACCCTCTCACTGCCCCACACCTCTGGTCTGTACCCCAGCCTGTATGCATAAATAAATAAATCTTTAAAAAAAAAAAAGAAATAGCTCCTAATAGTTCCAAATAAATCCACCATGGCGTGAAAAACCGGAGACTAGATGAACACGTATTAATACGTGAGCGGCCACCTGATACTGGTAACAAAAACACGTACTAATATGTGAGCAGACCACAAAGTGTTAAGTCTCAAGTTGAATCAACTGCTTTTTTTCCTAGAACACTTTTTATAGGTGATAGACTGACAAAGGATACTCTCCAGCCTTAGGAACTGAGCAAACATTTTCTCAAAAATAAACAAGGTAAGGACCTCCCTGGTGGTGCAATTGGGTTAAGTCTCAGCACCGTGAAACTATCTGCAGCCACTGCACATGAGTTAGGTCCCCGGCCAGGGAGGGGGCTTCCCACAGGGTGCAGTAGACCTCTCCTGCCTCGCCCACTGCTCCCCTTATCAGTGTATTTCAGTCAATCTGCCTGTTCAGCTCCCTACTCTGTTTCTGGTGAATCCTCTCACCCCCTGCATCTCTGGCCTACACCCCAGCTCTTGTATGCATAAATAAATAAATCTTAAAATAATAATAATAAAAATAAACAAGGTGAAGCTGTCCCTTTAAAGAAAACAAATGTTATTTGTCCTCAGCATAAAATTCAAGCTTTCTCAAGTAATTTGAATTTTTGAAAAGCTGTGTTTGCTACCATGAACTTAACACCTTCCCAACCCGTAAGGACTGTTTGATGAGATGAGAGGTGGTATTAAAGTGTGATTTTCTGATATGGTAGATATTTGGAAGGTTCACATATTTCCACAAAAACAGTTATTTTCCTAATGACCTGTGATGATGTTACAAAATCATAACTAGGCTAAGGAAAAGTACCATTCAAGTAAAAGACCTATGGATTTTATGTAACAGAATAAATACTCACTGACATGGCTTCAGATTCCACATAGCAACTAGCCTTTAAGAAACTCCCAATTGTCTCAAGTTTTGGTATAGTAACAAAGAATGCCCACTATTATTTGAAAGGTTATAAAAATTCGTCCATTTTTCAACTGTGTATTTATATGATACTGGCTGCATTTTCTTTATTTTTCTCATTCAAAACAATATATCCCAACAGATAAAATGAGAACACAAATAAGAGAATCACCCATCTTCTCTTAAACGAGATACTAGAGAATTAAAAAATATATAAAATAATGACACTCTTGTCACTAAATTTTTTCTTTTGGGAAATACAGTTATTTCTCATAAAAAGTAGTTATGAACATGTGATAGGTTAAATATTATTAATATATTTAAATGTTTCAGTCTTATCTAATACAGCAAATATACATAGATATAACCCACATAAACCAAAGTTCTTTGGGATGCGCAAGAAATTTTAAGAGTATGATGTAGTCCTTAACTCAAAACAATGGAAAACTACCAGTTCAGAAGACATAGCTGCTAAATTGTTAGAGCCAGGACAACTCCATCAATCTTACTCCAAAACCCTTTCTCTTACCCAGAATTACTCTGATTTTAGAAGTGTCATATTTGAGGTGCAAATTTCCACATAGAATCCCATTTGGCTCTCAATCATCTAATTTGACCCCAAATCATTGGGGATTGAAATAAGAAGTATGGGCCTCCCTGGTGGCTCAATGGGTTAAGTCTCAGCACTATGAAGCTGTCCACAGCCACTGCAGCACGAGGTTGACCCCCAGCCAGGGGGCTAACCCACATGGGGCAGCAGACCTCTCCCGTCTCTCCTGCTGCTTCCCTCAGCAGTGTACTTCAGTCAATCTGACAGTTTTGCTCTCCACTCTGTCTCTGGTGAATCCTCTCACCCTCCCCCTGCCAACCACAGACACCTCTGGCCTACACCCTAGCTTGTATGCATAAATAAATAAAATTTTAAAAAGAAAATAAGAAGTATAGGCTACATGGGTGAAGCTAGGCTGTGGTGACAACTGAAGTTTCAATAGCTTAAAATGGCAAAGGCATCCTGGGACTTGTCAAGTACGCTGTTGCCTGTGACCTCAGTCCTGCCTTTGTCCACCTCAAAGGCTGGCTGCCACCTCAAATTAAGTTCTCTTCCACAGACATTGCTACAAGCGAGGGGGAAGGCTGGGGAGCAGACACTGCTGTCAAGTGCTTCCAGCAGCAAGGAGCCAGGAAACTCTACTTGGGTTTCAGTGCAAGATAGGGAAATGGCAATCATCCACTATCTGGAACAGAGGACAGAAGATGCTGGAGAGAACAGCACTGCCAACCATCTACCCTTCCTCTGTGCCTCCATCCTAAAAACGCCCCATTATCTACTCTGCTGTGCTGGACACTGAGGGCAGATACAAGGTTGAGAGCCCCTGCCCTTTAGAAACTCACAAAATACCTGAAAAGAAAAAAGAAAACTACAAATATGTCACCTTTGTACAGCTCTTTTTGTTGTTGTTTTCCAAGTTAACGCACACGTAACTGCTGGGCCAGATAGTTCAGATCAATCAGTTTTGAGTACCCTTCACTCATGATTTGGGGTTTCCTTCTTTCTTTTACTTCCCTCCTAAAGTATATGTCAGTGTACACATCAGGGAACACTGAAACAGGACTTGCCAACTCTTGGAAGCCAAAGAACATGACAGTTTAATTTAAGCAAATAATGTCAACATCTGCTTGACTTCAAGCTAGTAATTTGCTATTTCTAAAAACCATATTTTTATTTAACAGTATTTGCCACCCAAATCTTGAGTGTTGGGAGGCAGAAAACTCTGCCTTGGATAATTAAGGATGGCATCAGGGAGACAGTGGGATTTGAACAGAGGTCATGAACTGAGGGAAGGACCCAAACTGGTAGAAATGGAAAAGTGAGGAAGGATAAAAAAGGCATAAAGACAGTGAATTAAGAGGGAGATTTGCAGAGGGAGAAGTGACCAGTGTGGCTGCAGTTGATCATACTAGAACCCGTATTGCTAACACACAGAGATGACATCAGGGAAGGGAGGACAAAGGCTGCCTGGAGGGGACAGTAGCAAGCCCAGGAGAGGGGCAAAGGTTGTGGGGAACTCAGGTCACTGGGAGGTGAGGGTGCAGGTGACCAGGCCCCTGGGAAAGTCAGTCATGGTCCTGAGGATGTCTTATTTTTGGTCCTGAGGATGTCTTATTTTTCTTTTTAAAGATTTATTTATTTATACATACAAGCTGGGGTACAGACCAGAGGCGTGGGGCAGCGAGAGGGCTCACCAGAGACAGAGTGGGGAGCAGAACAGGCAGATCAGAAATACGCTGCTGACGGGAGCAGCGGGCGAGGCAGGAGAGGTCTGCCGCACCATGTGGGATTCTCCCGGGCTGGGCGTCAAACTCCCATTGCGTGCTGCCGACAGCTCCACGGGGCAGAGCTCAACTGCTGCGCCACCAGGGAGGCCTGTTGGAGGCCGGCTCCGACCGAGGTTGGGTTCCCCAGGGGTGGTGGGGAAAGCTGCAGCAGCGGCGAGTTCTGTGGGGAATAGGGGGTGGGGAGTGAGAGACAGCACACACCAGAGAGTGTGATCAGGCCATTCTCCTTTATTATTCGAGAATAGGGTTTTTAAAGCATAACTCTAAAGAAGAAACTACAGACAATGACAGGGTGATTACAGATATTCAGATGCATAATCAATTACATACTTTGAGGAGAATCAAGGAACTTTGGAAAAATGTTTCTTGTCTGATGTAAATTCCAGCAAGGTACAGGACATAATCTTCAACCTTTGCCCTAGGCCTAGGGTGGAGGCTGCTGTCTCCATACCTATTGTCTGAAACTAAAACCATAGTAAAAGAAACATCTTCATGCTAATCTCTGGAGGGAATAATCTAAGGAACCATACCCTGATTTTTTTTTTTTTAATTTTATTTATACGTACAAGCTGGGGTACAGGCCAGAGGCGTGGGGCGGTGAGAGGGTCCACCAGAGACAGAGCGGGGAGCAGCACAGGCAGATCAGAAGTACACTGCTGAGGGGAGCAGCGGGCGAGGCAGGAGAGGTCTGCCGCACCATGTGGTACTCTCCCCGGCCGGGCGTCGAACTCGCGTCGCCGCTGTCGACAGCTCCACAGCGCAGCGCTCAACCGCTGCGCCACCGGGGAGGCCCCATACCCTGATTTTTTGAGGCAAGGGAGGGAAATAGGGGAAGGGATTAAATGTTCTTTGTTTCAAACATTAACCCTTGGCCAGGCAAGGACACTTCACTGTCAGAAGGACGTCTGGATGCCAGGATCTAATGAGTAAGGCCAATGCATGCAGGCATGGTGGAGAAACTTAGTTATTGTTCTCACCTGAAATTATACTTAATTTATTTGCAAGAAGAAATATCGCATCCTGACTTATGGGAACACTTCCTTGAAGGCTCGCCACCCATAAAGTGACCTTGTCAAAACAATATGGGAGTCTAGGCTACAACAGAAGCCCCTGAGGATGTCTTATTAACCAGAGAAATAAATGTTGGGTTCAGAGATACAGACATCATATAGTCACGTCCCATGGAGTTGGGACAGTGCCACCTTCCTGGCACATGGATGTATGTGCCAACTTGGAAGCTCTCCAAATGCCATCATTTAAGGGTTTCTATGGAAGTTTCATTACATAGCTATGATTGTTTAAATAAGTGGCCATGAGTGGTTGACTAAATATGTAGTCGTTGGCTTCAAACTGTCCTCCCTAGGGTTGGGAGGGACTAGTCAGGTGCAGGTATTGAAAGTTCCAAGCTCCCTACCAAGTCTTAGAATGTCTGGCAATCAGTCCTATCCCTGAAGCTGTCTAGAGGCCTACTAAGAATCACCCCATTGGAACAAATGAAACTTCTAGCATTTTTACCGCTCAGAAATTTCCAAGGATTTTAGAAGCTGTGTGCCAGGAATTAAAGACCAAAGTATGATGAACTGGTCCACAGGTATTGTCCTTGTTTAAGAACAAAGGGAAAGAAAGGAAGCTAGTGACAAGGCAATCTCAGAGATAGGAAGAGAACCTGACTAAGTGGTGTAATGGAAATAAAATGAGTATTGCAGAAGGAGGCAGAAAGTGGGCATTTAGCTTTTCTTTTGATTCTCTAGCAAATGAACCCCTTTGCTATGTTTGGAAATTTCTCATCAGATTAGGCAGTTTGCTCACCTCCCCACCTCCCTTGCAGCTAGATTGTAAACTAGACTCTACAATCAGACACTCATGCCCCAAACTCTAATGAGAAGCTAGAAGTGCTAAGGGCGCACTGCTGGGGAATGATGGCACCAGAAACAGGTACATCCGTTCTAAGGAGCAACATGCATGGTCTGCAACAGAGTCAAATGAATCAATCTCTGGCATATTCAGGGATTTATTCTTGACTCCCTGGCTTCCAAGCCTGGTTCCCTGCCCTTTTCCCATGTTCACCCTCCAATCCTCCTGGATTATCTGAAGTATCCATTACTCCTCTGATCTATTTCTATTGCTTGTAACTGAGACTCAAGATTACTACAAAAACGGGGCCTCCCCGGTGGCGCAGCGGTTGAGCCCTGCGCTGTGGAGCTGTCGGCACTGGCGACGCAAGTTCGATGCCCAGCCGGGGAGAATCCCACATGGCGTGGCAGACCTCTCCTGCCTCACCCGCTGCTCGCCTCAGCAGTGTATTTCTGATCTGCCTGTTCTGCTCCCCGCTCTGTCTCTGGTGAACCCTCTCACCGCCCCACGCCTCTGGCCTGTACCCCAGCTTGTATATATAAATAAATAAATCCTTTTAAAAAAACATTAAGATTACTACAAAAATGTTACCAATAGTGTCAGGCAATGCAGACTGCTCAAGAGGACATTTGATTTCACGATTTGGTTATTTTCGATTTTAGAGAGATGTCTAGAGAATAAGATGTTATTGGGAATGGAAAAGAGAACAAGTGGGTAAACAATACTTACCTAACCACAAGTCTGAGATGGACATTGTGCTAACCAATATGAATTTGATTACAGACTGCTAGAGAACTCATTACTGTTCGATTGCTAAAAACTTGAGGCTTCTCTTGCTCAGGGCTATATGTTAAATGAAGCAGAAGAGTTTCTGTTTCACATTCCTTCTTCCTCCAACAGAGAGAGGTATACTCTGCACATCAGAACTAAGAAGAGAACCCCTAGATTGGGCCAATGGGCAGTGAAAAATCTAATGATCCTAAAAATAAGACAGTTTGATCACTTCAACAACCTCCCTTGCAGCCAGGAAGCAGGGGTATAAGCTAGATTCTGCAGTCACACACTCATGCCCCAGGCTCTTCTCTTTCCTCCCCTCTCCCCTTTGTGTGGGGGATGTCATAGGTTCTAGAACTTGACACACTCAAGTCTTCGCACTCTCATCTCCACCTTTCCACCCTGGCTCTCTCTCTCCTCAGTCATCCCTCCATGGATGTGGGAGTCTCTGCCCACCCACTATGTTTTCTAGAAGTGCCCTGTTCTCCCACACATGTGAGAAAGCACTGCTGAATTTTCCTTCTGACTAACATTGTGCCCCTGCTCTTCTGTGTGGCAAAATCAAAGGCTTCCTGCAAGATTCAGATGAAATATTGCTCATTCAGGAATTTGTCCTGAGTCCTCCACGCGTTAGATAAAATGATTCCTGTTTCTGTTCTCTTTAACCATATTCTCTAAATCATTGACTATATAAACATCCTACCTGCATCTATTTATAACTTATGTGTGCATCACTGTGCAATTATGTATATCTAAAAGCTCACAAAACAGCAAAATTTAACGTATGAGAAAAAAATAAATATAAAGGCAAGTTATGATTTTTTCACCTTCACCCCCACCCAGGGTGCACATTCTTTGCATATACTTCTATCATGTTCACAGCATCGTCCTCATTCTATTATGATTCTATTTCAATATCCTTTCTAATTTGCCTAATTTGTACTTAAAAATATCTGTTGACTCAAATTCCATTATATTAGAAATGGCTTTTTGTAAATAGTTCTGAGTTCCCATAATTTCTCACTAATAATAGATTGTTGAAATTGGTTTATTGACTGACTTATCTGAGTGACTGTGGTTTAAAAGTCCAAGTGAATTACTTTCTTTCATTGCAACTGTCCCAAATGAGCTCATTTTGGTTTTCTTTTCTGTCAGTCTTGGATTTATGCCTTAGGACACAAGTGAATGACAATACAATTTCAGATGTGGGTTTGTTTTTTAAATGAAGTGTCTTTACCATCTCAGCTAGGAATGGATCATTAATTTGCAATGGTGAAAATCTCCTCAAACAAGCAAAAGCTCAGTTATTCACACAAATCTTGAATGGGAGGGGGAAAAAAAGACATTAAGAATATACTTTAAATAGTCACAATTCTCATGTCTGAAAATTTTATTCATTTAGGTGTTCAAGGCTCAGTGCTTTTTCTTATGAAAATTATCTGACCATGAAATACCTGTAGAACAGAGAAGCTTTAAAAAATATTGCTATGTTGTGGTTCTCTACAATGTTCTCTTTAGTTGTTTAAATTATACTGCTGATGATCAAATTACATAAGAAACATCATATTAATATGCTAGTAGTTAGGCGTTGTGAGTTCTGTGAAAACAACCCACATGCCCTTGCTCATCTGCTTGATGGGGAGGTGACTCACTCATGTTGACTGTATGATGCTCTGTGGCTCCATTTCCCAGCATTCCTCCAAATAATCACCCAAACATTAAAAAAAAAAAGCCTAATTGAAATAGATCTATAAAGAGTCTTGACTGAGCACTAATTCTTTATTTTGTTCTTACTTCTCCCACAAGACAACATTAAATTTTTGTCAAGAGCTATTTGGAAACAATAAAATGGGTGAGCTCCTTGAAAAGCTGCCTTTGTTTGGGAAATCCTACTGATAAGGAAATTAATAGGAGATTGCATAATAGGGAGGTCCCCAGGAAAAGGGGAAGTTCCAGGTTCCCTGCCCCACCCAAGGGAAGGTGGAGCTGAGCAGGAGAAATAAGCTGGAGAAGAGAGAAGCTAGAGAGAGAAGACTGGAGAAGGAAGGAAGCAGGATGGAGAGCCAGAGAGGCATGAGGAGCAGGCATGTAAAGAAGCTGCATTGACCTGGACTGACTGAAACAGATGTGGGTGAGAGACCAAGGGGGAGCTTAACAATGGCAATGTTGATCTTGATTTTGATTTTGCTCTTTTTTTCCCAGACTTGTCTGTTTCTGACCCTTTTATATGGGTCCCCACCAGAAGGTGCTTTAGACTTGTGGCAAGTTTTAGGGCCTTGCTTTGGGCCAATCCCATTTGGGTGGACTTTGGGTGCTTGATCTAAATATTATATTCTTTGACTTTTCTGTATTACACACTAATTGTATTAATGTTTCTTTCCACTGAAGGCCTTACATGTTTTGTCTTGATGTGGTAGATGGCAGAACCTATTTAGAGTGGGCAGGTTTGGGGGTTCTGGGATGCCTCTCTCCCTGTAACAATTGCATACTCTAAAAGGGGGTGTTTAGGGTTTGAGTTAGTGTTAGGGGTAATAGACCAGTCATTCATCTTTTCTTCTGCAGAGTTGTTCCTAAATATCCTATACCCAAGGAACAGTAGATCTAAACACAGCTTTAGCTATCACCCCAGAGCTGATCTGTGGTTGAATTGGATGCTTATAGCTGAGGCCACATTCTTGTGGTTGAATACGGTTGAGGCCAGGAGGCCTAGTGAAACCTCCTGCTTCCTACCTTTTCCAATCCTAAAATGGCTGGGTCTGTAGAGCAGAGCAAGTCTATTTGCCCAGACAATGGGCAAAGATGGGCATACTCTTTCAGGAGCAAGGCCCTGTGGAGGTAGAATCTTTTTTTTTTTTTTAATAGGAATTCTTCCTTTCTTTTTATTTATACATACAAGAACTGAGGTGTGGTGAGAGATCACCAGAGACAGAATGGGGAGAGAACAGGAGGATCTACTAGATTCCATGCAGTGCCTAGACTGATCTTTTGAGAATTATGGCTATCTTGTCTCTCCTCGACTCAAAACTCTCCAACATCTTTGCATTTCAGTCAGAGGCAAATGGAAAATATCATTGTGGTCAAAACTCTAAGTGAAGTTGTGAGTGATCAGATCGAACCAGGTCTTTTGATTGCTGCTCAGAAAGCCACCTGTAAACTAAGGAAATGAATGTCTTTTCACAAAGGAGATTACTCAAGATGGCCACCGAGGCAGTTGGTGGGATTGGTGCCCTAAAAGCTGTCTCCCTCAATGACAGGGGTGCTGTCATTATTTAAGGGGGCAGGAAAATGAGGAGGTGCACGATTTGAAGGGAGTGGGCTGGGCTTCTCATTTCCAGTCCAAGCAGGTGCCAGGCAGTCTAGCCATTAGGAGTCTTGGTGCTTGGCTTTCTTGTCAGGGAGTATGTCCTGGGGGCCATCATCCAGCAACAATAAATAGGTGCTTGTTTTTGATGTTACTATCAACTTTGCAGAGACTAGGAGAATTTTGTCAGGGATGTAACAATTTTCTAAGTTTCCAGCAATGTGGTTGGAGAGAAATGCAGTCATTGGGTGTTAAAGGTTAATCACAAGGAAGGGCTGAGGGGGAAAGACAGTAAAACGGTGACAAGAGTTTAATTCTGCTTAGTCCTAATTTTTAGGGGAATTTTTTAAAAGATTTATTTATTTATGCATACAAGAACTGGGGTGTAGGCCAGAGGTGTGGGGGCTGGTGGTGAAAGGATTCACCAGAGTCAGAGTAGGGAGCAGAACAGGCAGATCGACTGAAACACACTACTGAGGAGAGCACCAGGTGAGATAGGAGAGGTCTGCTGGCCTTGTGGGAAGCAACCTGGCTTGGGATCGAACTGGTGCTGCAGTGGCTCTGGATAGTATCATAGTGCTGACACTTAACCCCTCGTGCCACCTGTGAGGCCCATTGGGGAATTTTTGTTAGAAAATGGAAATGTCTAGTTACACAGTTAATCCCAGTGTCTTCTAGTCAGGCCACTCCTCTGTCCCAACTGACTTTGAGCACTAAAGGCTGAAGACCCCAGAGGCTAGAAGACCCTCTTGGAATTCCGCCTAACCATTTGAGAGCAGCCTCCAGACCACCCCTGCTGTGCCCCTTCTCCAGGAAAGGGGTAGGTTTTGCGACATATGAGCTCACACAGGAATCCTGACCCCTCATCCCTGCAACCTCATCCCATTCCATTCCCAATTACTCAGCACCAGGTAGTAAGTAACCTGTGCCTCTAACAGAACAAGAATTCTGTTCCATTCTTTGGCCTTACCTGTTAGGGTATTTCTGGCTGAGGTTGTGATTGAAGAGCTGGAATAAGTTATTTTAAGAGTACTTTGTCCTATTTTCTCACACTGTCTGCACCCATACCCACTACCTCCACCCCAGCCTGCCAAAGACAATGCCTCTTGCCCCTCCACCATGTGTTCCTGATTCACTTTCCCTCCCCTTATGATTAAGCAAGGTCTTTGTTATTTCATCCCTGCTCTACCACTGCCTGTTGTTTCCAGGAAATTAACCCAGCCAAACTTTACTCTCATTTGTAAAATAAGGGTGAAATAGACCTATCTCAGAGGGAATTTGGGAGGTTATCCAGAAAGTATGCTTGCCTCCCTCACTCTCTTCCTGGCTACAAGAAATGTCACCTTGGGCTGCAGGTCTGACTTTGTGCCCTGACTTTGCAGGCTCTAATAAGGAAAGCAGTATGAAACAGCTCAGCTGAGAGGTGGATAAAGACAGAGCAAGCCCTGGTGAACCCACTTGAACCCCTGGATGCGGGCAAGCCACATCCCAGAACTGACAAGTATGTGAATCAATAAATGCTCTTTTATGTTGTTTGTTGGCTTTTTGTTACCTACAACTGCAAACTAAATACTGCTTTTCCCTGTCCTGGCTCCAAACTTGGGCAGTTTTGTATAAGATTTTCATGAGTCTCTAGCTCCCCTGGGTGGCAAAGAGAATAAATTCACATTTCTTTTTTTTTTTTTAAAGATTTATTTTATTTATACATACAAGCTGGGGTACAGGCCAGAGGTGTGGGGCGGCGAGAGGGTTCACCAGAGACAGAGCGGGTAGCAGAACAGGCAGATCAGAACTACACTGCTGAGGGGAGCAGCGGGCGAGGCAGGAGAGGTCTGCTGCGCCATGTGGGATTCTCCCCGGCCGGGCATCGAACTCGCGTCACCGCTGCCGACAGCTCCACAGCGCAGCGCTTAACCGCTGCGCCACCGGGGAGGCCCTAAATTCACATTTCTAAGATTCCTACTCCCTTCATAAGTATTCTCACTTCTATAATTTATTTACACTTTCAAACTGCTAGTCTCAGACACTTAAATTTACTCTTATCTCACAAATATTTGGACAGAGATTTCTTTTCCATGGTCCACCAGCCTTCCTAGCTGAGATGATGCTGTGTCTGCAATGAACCTGAGGAATCCCCCACAGGTCCAGTTTGGGGTGGCCACTGGGGTTGGGCCAGTGGCATAGTGAATAGCCTGAATCAGGGGCTTTTTTTTAAAATTTGTTTTTCTTTAAATTCAGTTCAAAAATTGTTAGAGATACTTTTTTTTTTTTAAGATTCATTTATTTATGCATACAAGCTAGGGTATAGGGCAGAGGCATGGGGTGGCAAGAGGGTTCACCAGAGACAGAGCAGGAAGCAGAACAGGTAGATTTACCAAAATACACTACTGAGGGGAGCAGTGGGTGGGGTGAGGCAGGAGAGTTCTGCCATGCCGTGTGGTAATCTCCACCCCCCCCCCCCATTGAACTCTTCTCTGCTGCTGACACAGCTCCACAGCACAGCACTTAACCGCTGTGCCACCAGGGAGGCCCTAGAAATACTTTTTTTAAGTATAATGCAAACAAAAATAAGACTTTTTAAAAAAAGATCTGAAGGGAATTGTAATTCAGAAATACCACTCCAAGAGGCTATGTAAGTGTTCATATGGGGGAAATACAAACCTTATATAGGCAGAGCTGCCTCTTGTAAGTAAACTAATGCAACTCTTTAAAAGGGAAAAGAAAAAAAAATGTGCAAAATTTGTTAGTGCAGTCAAAGATTGTCCTCAGAGCGATTATCCATCCTTGTGGGAAGGCTCGGCACCCTTTCACACTCCCCAAATTGTCAGGGTACTGGTTTGCTGAGGGGGATAGCTGTGGTTGTGACTTCAGTTTACAGAGCCAATCGGCATGGTAGACATATATAAATAAATTCTATGCTCTTAGTGGCCCCCTTGCGCCACTTTTGACATTCCCTTTATCAATCAATTTCATGATTTTTTCAGTCACCTCTACAGGGAGCACAAAGCACCATTGTGGTATTATTTTCACCAGCCCACCACCAGATGCCATGATGCCTTTAAAAGCCCCGACCATGTGACTTGGGCTCCTCAAATTAGTCGGGATGAGGGAAGTGCGGAACTGACTAGAAGGGAGAAACAATTCAAACTAACAGGCATTTTCTTTTTTTTTTTTAAAGCTTTATTTATGCATACAAGGGGGGGTGTGTGTAGGCCAGAGGTGTGTGGGGGTGGGAGAGGATATCAGCAGAATGGGCAGATCGATCGAAATACATTGCTGAGTCAGGAGAGGTCTGCTGCACCATGTGAGAAGCCCCCTGACTGGCTATGGAACTCGTGCTGCAGTGGCTCTGGATAGCTTCATAGTGCTGCAACTCAACCCGTTGCACTACCAGGCAGGCCCTCTAACAGGCATTTTCATTAGGCATTTTAAGGATATATTTAAAACACAAAGTTTGGCCATGTTGATTTTATGGTATCATGATTAATTTCTCGGAGAACCATTGCTATTGCAAAAAGTGAACAAGTTTCTTGGAACCCGCACCAACTTGGTACTCACAACTTGGAAACACATCTCCAGTACGTGCCTCTCTGTGCTGTACTTACATTTTTACATAGAGCCATTCACTCCTTATTTAGACCTTTGCACTTCAGAGACAGTAACCATTTTTTTTTATAGGTATGGCTCATCTCCCAAGTATTTGAATACACTGGCAGAGAAATGGAGTCTCCTTCCACCATCCTTAGCTCAGGTACCAGCCCCCCACACGGTGGGCCAGGCTGGGCTTGGGGGTCCCACTTCTGTCTCCAATAATGTTTTATCCACAGCATTGTCACGACAATGATGACATCAGATCGCTATCTGTTTATAGGTTGTGTTCCCAACTAGATCAACAAGCATGAGATGTGATTTTTATTTCTTTTTCCTTTAAGCCCTGTTCATCCTTGCACAGCAATTGGTCCAAGGTTTACTGAATGAATATATGAATTAGAAAGACAGGAAGAATTAAAGGAGCTTTTGTGAAAGACCTACTGTTTAGACACCCTATAACACTGCAGTGAGGAGTTAGCAGGAGCATAGATAAATGACCTGGAGATGTGCCGAGCATAAAGTGGATATGCGTGTTGAATAAATGATGGTAGATGTCTGTTCTGAAAATGAAAGTACTGAGGTACAAAGAGCTTAAGCTAGTTCCCAGAGTCACAAGTTACAGTGAAAGTGCTGAGATCTGAACATAGTTGTCTCTGGTCCCAAATCCTTGGCTTCACCTTCTACTTCATGTAGGCTTCAGTGTGACACATTTCTACAATATATTCCTTGTCACAGTAGGTAGGAAGGAAAACTTTTTTTTTTGTAGATAATGATCTTTGAGTCAATCATAATGCTCTTTCTTAGTGGCTTTCCGTTGGAGGAATTCCACAACTATTTGTTGGATGAATGAATAATAAGTCCTGTGGAAACTTCCAGTGCTGAACGAAGGTAGCTGATGAGTCCATTTAGTGCATAATACTGTATCACTCCTTTAGAAAATGTACTGTTATCACTAAACCATTCCACTAAGCAGAAATATAATGTGTTATAAAATAACATCGGGGGAAGGATTTTGTGAACAATGTAATAGAAAAAAAGATAATAAAGTTAATCATTCTAGGACAATGACAAATTTAAAATCTGTGGTATTCAGAAACTTCCACAACAGAGAGAAGGTACTTAGTCCTCCCAGCTAAATTTGATTTTCTGATTTAAGGTATTGTGCAAAGGTATTAACACAGCACTAGGTTACCATTTTTAGCCTATGGACTGTTGATTATCTAAACAGTCACACAAGGAGAGCAGCACATGTGAAAGGTGAGGATAAATAAACAGTTTCATATTGTCTTACTGGGAGAAGATTACCAGAGGAAAGAAGCTAACTGGAGTTGTCTTAGCTGAGCAGGAACTTAAGTAATGAAGGTAAAACAACCATTCATTATGCTCCCTTTTTGTGGTACTTTACTATGTAATATTAATTAATTGGTTCCCACACTACTATGATGCAGTAGAATTTTCTATCCAGATTGTATGATAACATTTCAGAAATTAAATAATGTGTCCAAGAGAGGTTGCAGATACCTGGATTTACACCCAAGTTTGCTGACTCCAGACTGAGTCTAGTGCATTATCTTGTAATTCTCAGTAATGCTGAATCTACTGCTCAGTTGCCAGGCCCTGTACTCCGCAGAGGTTCTAAGAGCTGATTCCTCTTTAGTTTCCTGAGGGCAGAGATGTGAGCTGATCATCATCATATTCCCAGTACAAAGCAAAGTCCTTGTAGACTGAAAATGCACATCCATCAGGTGAAGCCAAGGGCTACTCTGTATTAACAAATTACAGAGTTGACATGTTAGAAACAACCATTCAAACTGAAGGCTAATAGGCATTTCTGTATAATCTGTAAGGATATATTTAAAAGCACAATGGTTTGGCCATATTAGTTTTATTTTTTTATCACCATTAATTTTCTGGAGACCCACTGCTATGAAGAAAATCAACAAGGTTCTGGAAACCTCCTTGGAAATAGCCCAAGACTCCTCAATTTGTTAGTGAACAAACAAGGGGAACCTTGGACCTTCAAATTTGCATGCTCTAATGGGATCTTGCCATCTGTGAACACAAAGGCAAAGACTCTGTGTGATACATCTTTAATATAGTGTGTAGAGAGAGGAGAAGAAAAGGATATTTTTAATCATCCTAGAATTCCTAAAGAACAACAAAAAAAAATCCTTTTCTTTCATCTCTGTCCCCAAAAGTAATAAACCTAGAACACACTTCCTACAGAGAAGGTGTCTTCATCATTAAAAGACCAAGCAAGGCCAGTGCAGGACCAAAGGTAAGAAGCAACCTGTAGAGGTTTGTTCTGAGGAGCACTTTTTCCACTGCCTTGCAGGTGATGATGTAAAATGGTACCAGGACTCCCTTTGCTATTTAAGTCTCTGTCTTTGGAAGGCCTAAGAGAAATCAGATAGAAACAGAACATGCATATGTTGGTCCAAATGCTTGTCAAGGTAAGTCAGGGATTTGCATTCTCGGACATTTAGGAGACAACCCACTAGGCAGTGAGGGAGTTGGAGATAGGTATAGAAAGGCAGGGGTAAGGAGCTAAGAGAGATTACTCTGTTTTAGGTTAAGTCTGTTTCCTTCAGAGAGATAAGAGGAAGAATTTATATTGTGAGAAAACAGAGTTGACAAATAGTGAACTGTTCAGAAGAAGGTCTTTGCAAGCCTAAATAAAGTACAACACCACATTGGTACAATAGTACTTTTTGAAAGTGAAAAATAACAATTTCTAAACTTTCTCAGAAAATACAGACTTAACATTTGACAATGTAGAATATTTGGTTTCAGGAGCACTGGTCAGCAATATTGACTTCCCAATAGTAGCCGTCTTTTCCCCTCTCTAGGATCTTGGGGAGACGCATCCTCTCCAGTGCTGAACTGTCTCCTAGTATGCCTTAAACCTGGTGCAGATAGCAGTTGGAAGGTGTGTGCAATTATTTTGGAATGGCTCATAATTCAGAATTGGTAAAACATTCTTTTTTTGCTGTTTGTTTCGGAGAATTAAGAAAAGCAACTTTAATTTGCATGACAGTTCTCATATCTCTTTCCCACATTATTCTAGTTGTCCATAATTCTAGTTGTCTACCACTAGACAACTGACCCTTTGTGAATATATCCATCCATGCCAAGATTGACTTTGCAGTTGGGTAGCCATCTCTCTCAAAATGTCTAAGAAGTTTCATTTTATTTGGCACAAATAAGGTAAGAATAGTCTAACTTGCCAGACAAAAACAAATACTGAAAACAATAGTTATTCTATACTGCTGGAATGGATTCAACAGAGTGAATTTAATATACCCTTGGTTCCAAAAACTTAAGTGCCACCCAATGATGCCATCCATGATAATGTCAACTTCTCTGGTGCTCAGACACATTTGGGTTTCAGAATCTATCTGACTTGAAAGCAAATACATCATCAGTTTGATGGTAGTTTTCCCACTAAAATGAAGGTGCTTCGGGCCTCCCCAGTGGCGTAGCGGTTGGGCGCTGCACTGTGGAGCTGTCGGCAGCAGCGATGTGAGTTCGACGCCCAGCCGGGGAGAATCCCACATGGCGCGGCAGACCTCTCCTGCCTTGCCCGCTGCTCCCCTCAGCAGTGTATTTCTGATCTGCCTGTTCTGCTGCCCGCTCCATCTCTGGTGAACCCTCTCGCCGCCCCACGCCTCTGGCCTGTACCCCACCTTGTATGTATAAATAAAAAATAAATCTTAAAAAAAATAATTATAAAATGAAGGTGCTTCCTTTCAACAGGGCAAATCCAGTCTTAACTGAAATGACTCATATGTACAAGGATTTTGAATTCATCCCATTAGAGTTCAGAATAGAGAAGACTGGGGATCCTAATTCTTTTTCTTTCCTTTTTCTCACATGTGCTGAAGAAACAAAGAATTGAAGAAAAGAGAACTCTACTTCTGACATAAATTTCACTTTCAGGATGAAAAATCAGAATATTATGTACATTTCTTTTTTTCTACCATGATAGAATGGTTTAGATAATAACCACAAATGTAAGAATGACTTATATTTGTGTAGGTATTCCAATGAATTGTTTATAAGTAGGAAAGTTAAGGCCAAAAAGTGATGAGTTAAATATACATGTCTGAAGGAAATAATCACAAAAATACTTCTTTACCAGGCAAAATTAACTCATTGTAATGGACAGGGCCCATGTGCACAATAGCAAGCGTGTTCTGTAGCTAAATGGAAGGCATACTGTCCTTTTCCCCTCTGGATCCAGTACAGACTAGAGCTGACTGACTCACTCATTGCTGTTCTGTTCTCCGCATCTCTTGGGCTCTGTGCTTCAGAAATCAAATATTTTATTTACTTCAATAGCAGTTCTAAGACTATGCCTTTTTGTACTAGTTAAACGTCCATAAAATCTTGCTATTACAGCAGTGGTTTTCAATCAGGGACTATTTGTTTTTTCTGCTACTGGCACCTAGTGGTGAAAGCCAGGATGCTGCTAAAAGGCCTGCAATGCACAGCACAACACGGATATCTGCCTTACTAATGTCAATAGTGCCAAGGCTGAGAAACCCTTCTATTAGAGGAAAGTTAACAAATGTCCATTTTTTTCCAGTAAGTTTCTGATAAAATTATTATCATTAAATCATTCATCAAATATTTATTGAGTACAGGGTGCTATGAAGAAACAAAGTCACTGCCTTCCAGGGTCATACAATTCAAAGAAGAAAATGTATATAAATAAGACAATTGCAGATTGTGGTATATACTATAAATGAAATAAATAATAATAGAGAGTAACTGGGGGTGCCTTAGATAATATGGTCAAGAAAGACTGGTTTTCCTGAGGAAATTAGGATGTTTTGGGCAATAAATAACAAAAAACGCCAATTCAATAGTGAGAAAATACATGGATGACATAACTTAAGTCCAGAGGTAGGGTGGGTCTCAGATTTGGTGTAAACCTTGGTCTCCCTCTTCTATTTAACTTCAAATGTCAACTTCTTTCAGCATGGTAGTAAATTCACTATAATCATTCTTGGTCTCATAACCTCACACAACCCAGAGGAAGAAGAAGGTGGAGGCAGGGCGAAAGCAACACAGATGGTGAGGGGCAAAGAGATAACACCTCCCAGCATTTTGAGCATGACCTGAGAGTCAGCTGATTGGCTTTGTAGGCCTTGAGCCAACCATGAACCAATGTCTGTGACCAAAGGAAATGGAATGTGCTGATTGGCTTAAGGCAAATAGTGGCCATCCTGGGTGCTAAGTCTGGCCCCAGCCTTTCCTTTTAATAACTGAACAAACACTGGCTATTCCTTTGGGAAGCATGATGTGCTTACTGAGTGGACATTCATAAATTTCCTTTGCAGGAGATGAGATTTAAATAGCCTTGAAAGATGAGAAGTAGCTGGCCTGGCCAAGACACTAAGAAAGAATTTTTTAGGCAGAAAGGAACAAGCACAAAAGCCTGGAGGGAGGGAGGGAGTGGTGCTTCATGAGGGAAGTGGTTACAGTGGACTTGCTGGGGCAGATATGAACACTATATGATATTTGAGTTAGTTAATCGCATTTGTTATACAACATGATGATCCTTTTTAGGTTAGAAGGCCTTAGTTTCCTCCAGGATTTTTCCACGTATTCCTATTTTAGGTGGATGTTTTTTCTAATAGATCTTAGAATCAGTAGATTTTGTTGGAACCAATTAACTTTTTAAAAAGATGACAACAACATTTTTTGTTGAGGTGTAATTGACACAAAACATTCATTTTAGGGGTACAATATGATTTGATATTTCATATACTGTGAGTCAAATAACAATACATTTCAAGTTACTATCTGAGAAGAAAAATCCTTTAGAGAGCAAATATTGAAAGAGGCTCAAATGGGCAAGATTTCAGATATTTAAGCATTCTGATATGCTGGCATTATAGAGGAGCGTACAAAAATGCATCTTGATTTATTGCAATTTTTATTCTACTTCTGTAACCTCCAGCACTCAGTGGTACTGTGCTGAATACCAAGACGACAAAAATATTGACTCACACCAGCAGTTGAAGCTCATAAGCATTTTATGTTTGTTCTATCTACATAGCCTCTCTTTTACCCATCTCTTCCTTTCAAGGATGCTGTCACAGTTATATATACCTACTACACTTCTCTCTTTAAATGGCATTTTTGTGTGGGTTTTTTATTTTTCCTTTTTGCATTTTGGTTTTACCGTTGTTCTTTTGGAGCTGTCTCTGCTTCCAATTTTGAGGACTCTTTTGTTCTTGAAGATAAATATGGGGGAAAACCCAGTATCTGCAAAAGTAGCTGCTAGCAAACTTAGGATATTTACCTTAGTTTCCTGTTTACTTTTGGATCCATGATTAAAGAATAATGATTTGCTGGGACTATTTTTATCTGGCATTAGTTTCATTCTAAAATTTCTGACACTATGACTGAAATAGTGTGTATTAAAAGGTAATAAATCAAAGGTAATAAAATGTAATAAAGTAATTAAATAACTATTCTAATTAGATAATCTGTAGTGTGAGAAAATAAATATGGCATTATTTAATTAAAAGTGGATGTGGTAGTTTATACTGTCCCCCATTCAACTGTTCCAAATAAGTGGACTTGTCAAAGGGTGGTCCTCAGGAAAGGGGAGTGTTTCAGGTTCCCTGCCCCACCCAAGGGAGGGTGGAACTGAGTAGGAGAGATAAGACAGAGAGGAGAGAAAGGAAGAAAGGGAACAGGATGGAGAATCAGAAGAAGCACAGGGAGCAGAGAGACGTGTGAGCAAGCTGTACTGGCATGGACTGATTGAAACAGATGTGGGTGAGGGACCCGTGGGGCGGTGACAATGGCAACGTTGATCTTAGTTTTGAGTTTGCTCTTTAACTCCCAGAATTGTCTATTTCTGGCCCTTTTCTATGGGTACCTGCTGAAAGGTGTTTTAAACTCATGACAGGCTTTCGGGCTTGCCTTGGGCCAATCCCATTTGGGCGGACTTTTGCCCATGAGGTGATGGGTAACTTTGGGTGCTTAGTTTAGAAACTATATTCTTTGTCTTTTCTGTACTATCACACTAATTATATTAAAGTTTCTTTTCCACTTAAGGTCTTATGTGTTTTGTCCTGATGCGGGGGATGGCAGAAACTATTTAGAATGGGCAGGTTTGGGGGTTCAGGGGGTGCCCCTCTTCCTGCCCTATAACAGACTGATTACATAAAAGGGGGCTAGAAAATGTACAACTCAGCAACTACAGCAGTATGAGTAGAGAAAGAACTTCTGGTACTCATTTTTCTTGAATAACATCACTACCACAATCACTATAACTTATTAAATATCTACTACCATTGTAGATGTCTGTTGATAGCTAATCCTTCCAAACTCCCAGCAATATAGGTATCATCTTTATTTTACAGATCAGGAAACTGAAGGCCAGAGAATTTGAAGATCACAGATCACCTATAAAGACTAATGTTTAGTGCTTTTGATATTTTTCAATCATTACATAAGTGGAACACACAGGAAGGTTTAGTAATTACAAGGCCTCACAGCAGGCAAATTAATAAGTTGTATATATTACCAGGATCAGAAGCGCTGATGTGCTTACAAGCTTTACTATAAAATATATTAGTGTTGTTCCAAGATTTGGACCTAATCTAAAGGTGTCTGGCTCCAAAGACCAAAAATCATTATCCGCCCTCCCCCCCAATCTACGTTCTATTTTTGTTTAAAAAAAAAATGCTGCATTTTAATATAAGGTCTTGAGATGCAAAAAGGTGGGGGTGGGAGGAAAGAGTTTTTGTGATGCAAAAATAATTATAGCTAACAAATATTTTCAAGTTTAAGGACACAGTCATGCTTAGGTAGCTACTATTATCGTTCCCATTTTAAAAGCAAATTAATTGAAGCATTTAAAGTTCAAGTAGTAACCCCAAGTGACAGGTCAACCACCGAAAAGCACATACAATTTATATGTAACATTAAGCCTGGGTGTATAGCCTTGGCTCTGATTTAACCTCTTAAGAATTGCCATACTCTTTATAAGTTATATTTCTTTGACTTAGATCACAATGCCCACTCTTTAAATGGGACTAATATTTCTCTGTGCTTCAGCGAATGAAAAAGGAGAAAACAGGCAAACTTAAAGATACAGTAGGGTATGACAAACTTAACAGTATCAGCAGGAGTGCCATCTTTTCTATTTATGCTTGTCTCTTTACAGCAAATATGTTAATAAGGACATCGCTTTTCCGGTATCAAAACGAAAGCTGTTTCAGATTAAAGCAGCAGCAAAATTTATTAATTTACGGCAAGCATGGCAGGGCAGAACAAGGTCTGCTGAAGTCAGACAAGTCAAAAATAAGTGATAGCACAGATTGCCTGTCAAATGACGACACATCTAAAAATCTCTCCCTTAAAACCAAAACAAACAAAAAACCTCTGACATTTTATCCCACAAGAGAATATCGTACGAGTGCAAGAACATTTAGCACAAGCCATATACTTAATAGCGATTTACACGGAACTTCCTTCTTCTAAAGCATAATGTATTAGTTGTGGGGTAATCTAGACAATAATAGCAGGTACTACAAAACAAACAAGCAAACGAAATGACGCCACTGCTAGAGAGCGCGCGCAAACACGTACGGGGAGGCGGCCTCCCTCTGGAGTCCCCCAAGACAAAGACGGAACCCAGCACGCACTGCGACTGGGACTACACATCCCAACATGCAAAGTGCACAGCATCTCGACCGGGACTACGGTTCCCGACATGCTTTCTTGACAGCTGTTCGGCCTCAGTGTCCAGTTGTCTCGGGTCTCTGCAAAGTGTGGTCTGTGTTCGCCTGCTTAGGCCGTTTTTCAGAGTCTAAGGGCCGGACAGCGTCGCCCACTCGTATATTATAAATATTGAGATTTTTCCGATCTTTCTTCATTGCCTGTCTTATTAGGACAGCAAACAGCCTGTGGCTAGGGCGGGCGGGGGAGTAGGGCGGGTCAACTTGCCTGCTTACGCCAATAGCACTAGAGCGACTGTGCTGCCACCATGGCAACGCCAGCCGTCCCCAAAGGGGCCAGCCACCCATTGGGCAGAATCTTTCGAGAAAGCTCGAGAAGAAGGAAGCGGAAGTGGCACGTGGAGGGGCCGGTGGAGGCGCCGGTGAGTAAATGCCGCAGATTCTGGAAAGTTCTGATCAGAGCGATACATAAGGCTGAGGAATTGGGACCTCCCCTTTTGGGTCGGTAGTTCAGCGCCGCGCGGGGGACTAGCGGCTCCAGATCAGGGCAGCATCCCGAGCTGCGGCTTTCCGCCAAGACCGAGCGCCACTTTCTCCTGTGGTTTTCCATCTGCGAGCCACCACTGGCCCCGGGGAGCCGGAGGCGCCGGAGAGGCCGACTACCCTTGCGCCCAGCCGAGTGGCAGAGGAGCGATCGGAGCCCGCGACAGCGCGCGGGGCTGAGGCAGGAAGCGGCGGCGGCGGAGCGGGCGGCCGGCCGGAGGGCGCAGACCCAGACCTAAGGCGGAGGCGGACCGCGAGCCGGCCATGTCGGTGGTGGGCTTGGACGTGGGCTCGCAGAGCTGCTACATCGCGGTGGCCCGGGCCGGGGGCATCGAGACCATCGCCAACGAGTTCAGCGATCGGTGCACTCCGTAAGTGGGTCCCTGAGTGGGTGCCGGGAGGAGGTTTTGGGGGCGAGGAGACAAACTCGGCAGAGAGCGTGGGGCCCCAATCTTGTGGGCTGGCTACCAAGCGCGGGGGGAGAGTGGAGGGCGGTGTGGAGAGCGGCGCGCTCTTTGGTGGGGTCTGGGTACCCAGTGTCTGGCCGAACGGACGCTCACGCAAGAGTAAGGGTGGGGGCTTGCCTGCACGGACCGGAAAGGGGGTGTCTCTGAAATTCATGGGTGAAGAAGAGTCCGAGAATAAAATCTCCCAGAGTCGTCACTTCAGGCGGGCTTCTTACTGGGGATCTGGCTGCGACCAATCTCGCGACTTTGCCCCCCTTTCCTTGGCAAGCTTCTGCCAGTTCTTTCTGTGGCCGCCTCCGTTTCTCTACCCGGCTTCTCTGAGCAGGCTGACCGCCCCCAGCTCTCCTCCCTCCCGACGAGCGTGTCTGTGCTCACCGCAGAGCCCGGGCTGTTGAGCTTTTTCTTCCGCGTTATGAAATCTCAAAAGGAGCTAGAAGCTTCCAGAGCCTGTGCACTGCTTCTTGCCCGTTGAGCCTGCCGACTGTTGTTAGCGACCATAGAATTACTCCTTTGATAGATGAATCCACCTCTTCTTACCGCATTCTCTTGATTGGTATTGTTGGAGGCATTAGGGCTGCGGGATCATGTCTGAGAGATGAAACGTCCTTTTGCTCATTTTATGAGACTTATTCTAGAGGAATTGTAAACCGTGTTTTATTTCTTCATTAATTCTGAACAGTTTAAATAAAGGAGAGAGAATAAAAATTGCATACTTTTGTGTTAGAACTCTAGAGAATGGACGTTGTCATCCAACAAAGGTTATATTCTCCAGCAGCATGGGTGGGCAAAGGTTAACATTTTAAAAAGCATCATTGGGCGGGGGGCTTATTTTCTGAAGAAAATAATTGCAAACGTGTTCGTCATGTGTGCTGATGAAAACAGCTGCTTGCTTGCTGGAGAAATTAACGTAGGTAGAAATTGATTTTTAAATACTTTATTTAACCCAAGATAAAACATTGAGCCCAAAGGTAAAATGACTGGCTTTACAGCTCTTTGAATGCAAATGAACATTTATGAAAGTGAATTGGAAAATCAGATGATAAACATTTGACAGTATTAGTAGCTTTGGTGAGACTGTTATTATCTGCACATCTCATACAGCTACCTTTTCGCAAATCTATGGTTTGTTTTTTAATTGTGCAAAGGGCTCCGTGATTGGAGTATACAATAGTAAAAAATACATCTCAGTCATTAGTGCTGAGGGGCAGTTTACATCTTTGTTGTCTTTGACCCAGTAAAGAAAAGCTGTTCAAAGGAGAGTAGGGAAAAATATGTATGTGGCTCTAGTGACTAACGACAACCGGTAATGAATGGTTCTGAATATGTTACTGTGGGTAGTATTGACTTTCCCTTTAATATTTTGGAAAAAAATAGATGTGTGATTCAGTCGCATTCACTTCTGTTGATTTCTGTTTAGTAGAATTAACTTTTTCCCTTGGAAATAAGTAAATTCATTTTGTAAGTGTATAGTTACTCTGAATTTAGAATGATACTGTTTTTGGAATGTACCTTAAGGTCTCACCTTTGATTGAACACTTATTTGACTTTTAGAGTGCTATTTAGCACCTGCTTAGATAATGCAGGTCTGGGACATGTTTTATAGCAAATTTATAATGTCTTCAGCCTGGTATACAGTGTTCTCAGTATTCCCATTTTGTTCATCTCTTTTACCATTACACCTACTTATTTCCTAATCTAAAACCCATTTCACTTATCTGATCTCTGTAAGACTTCTTTTCTGTTTCCATTGTTGAGAAAGCTGTCTCATAGTCACAAGTCATTTTTCATGTCTTCAAAGCTGATTCAATGTAACCTATACCTTTCATTCGAAATTTTATCTTTGGTTCTCCTATGGAACTTGTGCTGTATCATTTTTACTTGACTTCTTCAAGTAGCATTTTCCATCTAGTAACCTCTTTTGTGTTTTTAAACTCCAGAAGCATAACTTAGGTCCATTTGTTTTGGGGTTTATATAAAAACTATTAATCCAGAAGAGGTAGGTGGTAGTCAGGATGGCTATAGGTATAATGATGTCACATGTAGATTTGTACAGAGTTGATCACAGAGAAGTAGAGTTACACTTTATTTTTGTTAATCATGTGTCTAGGGACAAGTTAATAATGGCCTGTTAGGTATTCAAGGTATCTTTTTTTTTTTAAAGAATTTTTATTTATTTATGTATACAAGCTGGGGTACAGGCCAGAGGCGCAGGGCAGCGAGAGGGTTCACCAGAGACAGATTGGGGAGCAGAAGAGGCAGATCAGAAATACACTGCTGAGGGGAGCAGCGGGCGAGGCAGGAGAGGTCTGCCGCACCATGTGTAGTATTCAAGGTATCTTTATGGTTACTCTCTACTTCCTATTAATTGGGAACTGGAGAATTAAAATGCTGCTTGTGGTATTGGAAAATCCCTCTGAGCTGACTTTAGGGGAAAAGGGAAGTATAGGACTGCCACCTAGATGAATACACAGAGTAGCAGTTAAGTGAATTTCCTTTGACTGTCTCATCAAACTTTCAGATTCCATTTTTTTCCCTCCTCCTCCCAGACCACAGTAGGGAATTTATATTAAAATTTTCCTCTTGTCGGGCCTCCCTGGTGGCGCAGCAGTTAAGTGCTGCGCTGTGGAGCTGTCAGCAGCAGCGACGTGAGTTCGACGCCCAGTCGGGGAGATTCCCACATGGCGTGGCAGACCTCTCCTGCCTCGCCCGCTGCTCCCCTCAGCAGTGTATTTCCATCAATCTGCCTGTTCTGCTCCCCACTCTGTCTCTGGTGAACCCTCTCACCACCCCACGCCTCTGGCCTGTACCCCAGCTTGTATGCATAAATAAATAAATCTTAAAAAAAAAAAATTTTCCTCTTGTCAGTTGAAAATGTCCACATTTTTGCATTTTAACATTTTGAAATGCGGGTTGTATTTCTTCTAGATCAGTCATATCCTTTGGATCAAAAAACAGAACAATTGGAGTTGCAGCAAAAAATCAGGTATGTTCTTTAAGAGAATTCTGATTGCTTTTTAAGGGTGAATTTAAAGAGAAAGTCTCGAATACATGCAAGAGTATGAAATATCTAAGCCTATCTGTTTTTGAATTTTCAAAATGTAATGTAAGTATTCACCTGTATGAACCCTTAGGTGGTTATTTTTTTTCTTCTGTTCCTCTTGTTTTATTGAATGTCTACTCAAAACTTTCTAATTTGCAAACCATAATTTGTAGTAGCTTGGCTTGCTTCTAATTTATAAAGTTTTAAGACTGTGCTGCCTTACGTGGTAGCCTTTGGCTATTGTTGCTGTATGAGGAATTGAAATGTATGTGCCTAGTCTGAATCAAAATGTGAAGTATAAAATACACTTGAAGTTTTAAATACTTAAAACAAAAAAATAAAGTAACTCATCAAGCTTTTATTTTAAGTGCATGCTATTGAAACTGATTTCTTGTGTTTCTTATTATTTAACGTGACTAGAGAATTTAGATGTGTGGCTACTATTATAACTCTTTTGAACTCTTGGGGTTGGGGAGAAAAACCAGTAAAAAATAGGAACTCCCTCTTGAGAGCCTTAAGGGAGTGAAAATTCTTTCAAATACAGAAAATAGTGTTGCTTAAAAAAAAGGCAAAACTGTAAACCCTGGAATATGCTATATTATGACTAGTTGGAAGACATGAGAGAGGAAAAAACAAATGAAGAGAAGAGAAATAGGTACGCATATTTAAAAAGAGACACTAGTGAATAACAATCTCCCTAAATGTCATTTAGAACCCTGATATCCCAGACCGAAGATTCTGTTGGATTTCTGTGGTTCTGTGAGAATTAGGTGAGGTTCATAGCAAACCTCTAGATTACTGGTATTCCAGTTGTTTGAAAACTAGCATTAATAAAGTTATTCTTCCTTTTAAAAGAAGTAGATCAGAGGAAAAAAAGTAAACTGTTTTGATATTTCCTAGTTAATAACAGTAGTTTTACTTTTTCATCTTTTAATTATGAGATCTGTTTTAAATACTGTGATGACAGTATTACTTCTTGTTCTTTTCTCTCTCACTGTCTGCCTTCTGGCATTTCAATGGGAAAAGGAGTAAGAGATAACAGTCCATTGTTTGGGAAATTGGGGACTCTAGGGAAAGTTATTTAGAGCCTAATCATTTGAATTGTATAGGTCACTTTCAAAACTGTTGTAAGTACTAATAGTGTTGAAATTAGCAAAAAATTTTAACTCTTAAATTTCTTTTCCAGCAAATCACTCATGCAAACAATACAGTATCTAACTTTAAGAGATTTCATGGCCGAGCATTCAATGACCCTTTCATTCAAAAGGAGAAGGAAAACTTAAGTTATGATTTGGTTCCAATGAAAAATGGTGGAGTTGGAATAAAGGTAATAAAATTAAGCAACCTTAGATTCCATTAATAGATGTTAATTCATCTGTAGAGAAAAGTACTTCTTAAACATTTAACATACATTTCTCAGTTGGACAAATTTTTTTTTTCTTATTTCATCCAACTTCTTTTAAATTGTGTGTTTAAATTGTCTTTGAAAATTTCAAGTGATATTTATTGCTGTTTATTGGTGTTTTTTATAACTTGTTGACATTTATAAAATTTAGGTTTACTTAGTGGTGTTTATAGACATTTAAATTGTGTTGTCGTCTCAAGCAAGTGTCTTTTCCAGTACAGCCCAGTTGCAGTTGTTTGCAGAAAAATGTACTACAACCAGAAATCTTTTTTTAAGCTAGCAGAGGCATTCCTGTCTTGTGATCTGCACAAAATAATATTTATCCACATGATTCATCTCTTTATTACAGTGGAAATTTACAAGCTTCTAATAATGTTTTGACTAGTACTTTGATCAGGGGACAAATCTGTCCTAGTTTTCTTTCTTTCTCTCTAGTGAAAAGTTCTTCCTATTTTTTCTTTGCTTTCCTTTCCCCTTTCCTTTTCCCCTTTCTTCTTGTCTGCATTTGTAACAGATTTTCTTGAAGTGAATAGGTAATAAAAATTTAAGTTAAAATTGGCATTTGGTTTAAGTACTACACTGTTTAAAACATTTTCTTCTCAATATAGGTAATGTACATGGATGAAGAACATCTATTTAGTGTGGAGCAGATAACAGCCATGCTGTTGACTAAGTTAAAGGAAACTGCTGAAAACAACCTTAAGAAACCAGTAACAGATTGTGTTATTTCAGTAAGTAGAATTTAGCAAGGCAAAGTGTTTTATTTTAATTTGCTGCCTTTATGTTGCTCTTGAATATCAAATGTGCGAAAGCTGTGCTATTACTAGAGATCAAAATTCTACCGGACTGTATTAACATAGTGCTCAGGAGCATTTTGGAGTAAGCTTGATTGTTATTTTTAGCCAGAAGTTGCAAAGATTCTTGACTGGGTATGAAAATTAAAAGCTGCTGTGGGGCTTTTTGGAAATAATATACTGATTGGTCAAATGGGGCAGGGGCATCAGTGCACCCTTAGACAACTTACATACTTACACTGTTGCTTTTTCAAATTCTACCATTAGTTGAGAGCCAGTGCATTATAAGTTTTAAAAAGGTAACCTACCAGAGGTGACAAAATCTAGATTTTTAGCACTAGCAAACTCACTGACTTCAATGGGCAATTGATAGGCTATCAAAGGGTATTTGAAACAAACGAAAGTGGTCATTTCTTTGGACACCAAAAAGGTAGATGTAAATTCTACTTTTTCAGATGTCTAGTATCACTTCTTAATCAGCTATGGTTATGCTCTGCACTAGGATAGTCTACATTGGACGTATCTATCTACATTACATGTAATGGATTTACCTGCATTATAGCTGGGGCAAGTGGCCTTCCCAGACTAGTGAGAAGTTACGAGAGTGTCTTAGGATATCAAAGAATAGAGAAAAAATTGGACTAAAATTTCTCCTATTGCCCTTAGGAGACAGAAGGTGTTCTACCAAAGGAATATCAAATTGTTGCTTAGAAATAATACCAATTTCTGATAAAATTAAAGAATTAAGTTATAAGTCAGTGATCCTTTTCTCTCTCTCTCTCTTTTTTTTGGAGGGGGGGGAGGGCCACAAAGCTTTTTCTTTCTATAAATAACCTAATATGGGAAATTGAGGAAAAGGGAGAGATCGACATTTGGTTTTGTATCTGTCTCTAAAGCATCTACAAATGCTTTGGAATAAAAGTTAAAAACCCACCATACTAAGTTTTCTCTGCGGTAATTTCTAGTTAAGTGAGTCTATGACTATATTGTTAGGTGTTTTTCTAGAAGAGTGTCCTAGTTACACTGTTGTCCTAGAAAGTGATCAAAAGAATTGAAATAGAAGTACAAGTCAAGACCATGAGAAACTTCATCCCGTGAACTGTTTTGCTCTTTTTTATTTTAGGAAAATCAATAGGTTTTACCCCCAAAAAAAATGTTTTTGTGACCTTAATAAGTCACTGAATTAGACCTTTCCCCTATTACCTGTTTAATGCTTGGCTTCAATGAGTTGCAAAACTAAAGAGCAGTCACATAAACCAGAATTAGCTGTTTTTTTTTAATTGAGATATAATTGACATATATTCCTTTCAGATGTACAGTAATTTAATACTTGTATATATTATGAAGTCATCACCACAATAAGTCTAGTTACACATAATCCTTTTCCTCTTGTGATGAGAACATTTTAAGTTTTACTGTAGCAACTTTTAAATTATGTTATACTAACTGTAGTCACTGTACTCTACCTGGTGCCTAACTTTTGACCTTCTTCCCCCATTTTCTTTACCCACTCCTCTTCCCTGCTTCTGTATCTATTAGCTGGGTTGTGTTTAAGATTTTTTTTGTTGAAATAACGTAGCATTTGTCTTTCTCTGACTTACTTAAACATATGCCCCCAAAGTCAATCCATGTTGTCATAAATGACAGGATTTTCTTCTTTCTTATTGCTAAATAATTTTCCTGTGTGTATGTGTGTGTGAGTGCCTGTGCACACTGCATTTTCTTGATCCATTCATCTGAAGTTAGATTAGTTGTTTATAAATTTTGGAGGAATCTCTATATAGTATGTTTTCCATAGTGGTTGCATTAATTTACATTCCCACCTACAGTGTACATTCTCCTTATTCTACATCTCACAAATATTTGTTACATATTATCTTTTTTGATAATGACCATTCTAGTATGTGTGAGGTGGTTTCTCATTGTGGTTTTTTTTTTTTTTTTTTTATTTATACATACAAGTTGGGGTACAGGCCAGAGGTGTGGGGCGGTGAGAGGGTTCACCAGAGACAGAGCGGGTAGCAGAACAGGCAGATCAGAAGTACACTGCTGAGGGGAGCAGTGGGCGAGGCAGGAGAGGTCTGCCCCACCATGTGGGATTCTCCCTGGCCGGGCGTCGAACTCGCGTCGCCGCTGCCGACAGCTCCACAGCGCAGTGCTTAACCGCTGCGCCACCGGGGAGGCCCTCATTGTGGTTTTGATATGCATTTTCTTGATTAGTTACGTTGTGTAAGCTCTGCATTTGAGTTTCTGTAGTCTTTACCTATAGTTTAATTATATTTAACATTAAATATTGACTTAGCATTATAATTTCCAAATGTCAGTAGAAATTTGAGACTAGACTGGAAATGGCATTTCACCTACTTAAATTTAAAGCTCTCTGTTTAATTTATATCTTATGAATTCTCCTGATTAATTTTATTTCACGTTAAAATTTGCTTAAAAATGAAGATTCTTTGATACTGTGATTTTTTTAGGGCAATCTTTTCCAAAGCAGTAACTGTTTTTGAGAGTTTAGGAACTAAATCTGCAGTTCTGTTTTTGTTTTGTGACTTGATAGGTACTTATTTTAGTTGGAGTATATTTATTACAAGAGTTTTTTTTTTTTTAATATTAAAGATTTATTTATTTATACAAGCTGGGGTACATGCCAGAGGCGTGGGGCGGCAAGAGGGTTCACCAGAGACAGAGTGGGGAGCAGAACAGGCAGATCAGAAATACACTGCTGAGGGGAGCAGCGGTCGAGGCAGGAGAGGTCTGCCACACCATGTGGGATTCTCCCCGGCCGGTCGTCGAACCCGTATCGGGCGCTGCCGACAGCTCCACAGCGCAGCGCTCAATCGTTGCGCCACCAGGGAGGCCCTATTTATTACAAGAGGTTTTGAGGAATTTAAGTATTTTGTGTTCTTGATGAGTCAAAAGTCTTTCCTTTTTGTTTGTAGGTCCCCTCTTTCTTCACAGATGCTGAGAGGCGATCTGTATTAGATGCTGCGCAAATTGTTGGTCTAAACTGCTTAAGGCTTATGAATGACATGACAGCTGGTAAGAAAAAAACTGTTTTTGTGTAGAAGTAAATATACTATCTGAATTAGAGTTAAGATGTACCAGGTAAAAAAAAAAAAAAAAAAAAAAGATATACCAGGTATTATTACCAAATAATTTCTCATGTTGATGTAGATTTCAATCTAGATTTGAAAGTAAAATTTCCAGCTTTCCATTGCTTATGTTTTATGGGAAATTGGCACTTTGTCAGATTGGCACTTTGTTTTTCATTTGAAAATTCTTTTATACTGTATTTTAATCCTTTGAATCAGGTGTATTGGGCTTAATTTTATTTTTATAGTTAAGAAGTTAGTTTTAGAAAAATCAGATTTCGGATTTTACTATTACCTTGATATACAAGTATAGAAAAACATTTCTTTCCCTTCATGTATTTCTCACCTGTATGTAGTTAGGAATTGATTATTCATATTATATCAAATACTGACTTAAACTGTATCGTTTTGTCCTGATAATCTTGTTAACAAGACTTTCAGTATGTTCTCCATATGTTTGTTACAAACTTTGAAATATTGCTGAAGGGATATTTTAGGTATACATACTTAGAAATTCAATGGTTTCGAAGTTCAGAAAAAGCTAACAGATAAGATTGATCAGTTTATTTGCCTTATATCTAAAAAAATACGGTTAAGGACTGCACTTGCTATAGTTGTATATTAAATTCTTAATTTTTCTGGATAAGCAGTCTCCTAACAGGTTATGGTTAAAATGTAAGTATTATATAATGAGTCTCATATTATTTGTGTTTGACTGCATGTGTTTACATTTTATTGTAGTCACAACATGTATGTTTCTCCATCACATCTCTATATATTTAAAAGTGATAGAGCATTGTTCCAAAATCAAAAATGAAAAAAGTAATTGATGTCAAGAGAATAGTAAATCAGATAAAAAAGGAATTCATATACCTTTAAGTTCTTCAAGTACAGTCAAGCAATTAAATTGTGTAATTATATTATTAATAATAGAATTCCTAAGAATATGTGAACCAAAGCATTGAAACATAATTTTTTTTTTTTCAGTTGCTTTGAATTACGGAATTTATAAGCAGGACCTTCCGGGCCTGGATGAGAAACCTCGGATAGTGGTTTTTGTTGATATGGGGCACTCAGCTTTTCAAGTGTCTGCCTGTGCCTTTAACAAGACAAAATTGAGGGTAAGTCATATATTGAAAGTCAGTGACCAAAATAAATTAAATATGTGTATATTTGTCATTACTTAGAGCTACTGATCTTCTTCACTATTCCTTTCTTGGTAATGTAGAATTTTTGGAAATGATATTTTCGAGGAATTGTTCCTAAGGTTGATTCCATAAAGATGATGTAATTGTCTTAGCATACTCTTTAATTATTCTTACTTAAGACGATAAGCTTTTTAAGGTTGTCTTCTGTATAACCATTAGCGGTCAAAAAGTATCAAAGAGACTTAGCATTTCATTTGGATTTTGTACTTCTATTTCTCCTAATGATTTGAGTTTCAGATGTTGTAATTTTAAATAGATGTCTTGCGCCTGTTAGTCGTTTGTCTGATATTAGTCAATTGTTTACTTAATCATTATCAGTCCACTAGTTATTTGAGTGGTGATATTTAAGATTCTAGTTACAGTACAATAAAAAAATAACCAGATTTCTGTTTTAACTTAATTTAGGTACTGGGAACAGCTTTTGATCCTTTCTTAGGAGGAAAAAACTTTGATGAAAAGTTGGTGGAACATTTTTGTGCAGAATTTAAAATGAAGTACAAGTTGGATGCAAAATCAAAAATTCGAGCACTGCTTCGTCTATATCAAGAGTGTGAAAAATTGAAAAAGCTAATGAGCTCTAACAGCACGGACATACCGCTGAATATTGAGTGCTTTATGAATGACAAAGATGTTTCGGGAAAGATGAACAGGTGTGTTTTGAAGTCTTCCAGCTTGCTGAAACTATAGCCCAGGTGTCAGGTCTAGTTATGGTGTTGAGTCTTGGCCCAGTTTCAAGATTGTATGCTGCATGTTGGGGAGTCTGGTAAAAAGTCTGTTAGAACTAGTCTCTTTTGTGAGAGGGTTTTTTAAAATGCTCTCTTTTCTAAGTGTTCTAATGACCAAGTATTTTTAGTATCCTCCCCTATTTAATATTTCTGGGCCAGTAATTCAGTAATGTTTTCACAAAATGCTTCACAGGAATATTATTTTGAAGTGAATGAAAATATTCAAGTAGTGAGAATTGTATCACACAACACATTTAGGTCTAAAATGGCAGTCCTAATATAAAAGTGATTTCTTCCAGTAATTCCAGTAGAACTGATATTCTCCCCTTCTCCTCTGCACCTGTTTTATATATTTTTTTAAAAGTTAGAAATTATAGTACAGTTAAACTCGGCCTAGGTGGAATCCAGGGTGTCTGAGAAAGAAATTCATTAGGCTGTAAGACTTACTATTTAAAGACGATAGGACAAGTTATTGGCCTTAAGGTAATGTCTGAAGATTTATGAAGTGTTCCTCTTGTTTGTCAAGGGCACAATTTGAAGAACTCTGTGGTGAACTCCTGCAGAAGATAGAAATTCCACTTCGTTCACTGATGGAACAAACTTATCTCTCAATAGAAGATATAAGTGCTGTTGAAATAGTTGGTGGCACTACACGAATTCCAGCAGTAAAAGAAAAAATTGCCAAATTCTTTGGAAAGGATATCAGCACCACACTCAATGCAGATGAAGCAGTAGCCAGAGGCTGTGCACTACAGGTACGGCTTTCTCATGCTCGTTCATTAAACTTGTCCTCCTTTATTTCATTATGGTGGGGTCATATAATAGACAGCCCCCCCCCCATAAAATATCATAAGGGAGTTATCATAAGATACCGTAGGAGGATCAAAGATTTTCAAATCTATATGATGCAGGAAATGTAAAGGAAGTACTGAGCTAGTGTTTTTCAAACTATAGATAAAAACAGGCATGATTCTGTGGGGATCATAGAAAATACAGCTGTATAGGGACAAATAGCTGTGTGCTAGTGACAGTTGTTACTAGGCACATAGGAGGGGATTAGAATTTGGTGTAATAAACAGTTGATTTGGAGGAAAGTTTGTAGGCTTAAGAGTATTGGTTAGCAGACCGTTTTAGAATATAGCTGCCTTTCCCTCCAGATCTTAATTTATCAAATAAGGCAGCTCAGAGGCATAAAATTTGGTGAAGCAAAAGCACTACATCTAGAAGTTACTGATTTTAAAAAAGTATTAGTTTATATTTAGGACATTCATAGTCAAATAAGTCTAATTAGTTTTAACTGAAGTTTCAAGTTAACATGTTTGAATTTTGATCTAGATAGGTATTTACCCTTTAAAACTGAAAAAATGGGAAGACTGACTAGATGCTGCTCAAATCATTATCTTAACCATGATCTGTGATAACTTATGGGGTTTTTGTTTTTACTTTTTTTGTGGTAAAGAAGTTTGCCTCCTTCACTAACTTAATTTCCCCAAATGTTGGAAGTTCGTAGTGTTTTTAGACATAGAGCTTATTTTGACCTCTCTTTTGAAGGCTCCTATGTTAATCAGATGAGTTTAGTGTCATCTGTTTCCTATGCTAATCTGAGATTGATAGACTTTTTTGCAGACATCTGTTTAGTCATTTTCATTTGACTAGTCTAAATCCTTCTGTCTGTTGGATATTGATTACCGCAAATTTGAATTTACCACTGCTTCATTCATAAAATTAGTTGAAAGGATGAACATTTCAGTTTTTACCCTATTTCAATTTCTTAGACATTTGAAAAACCTTATGGGCAGAGCTATTTGTAGATATGTACATACATTTGAAAATACTACATCTTGTAATTGGAATTGCTATCAATGGGGCATTTCTGGAAAGACCAGTGTTTGTTTTTTTTTTTCTTCTTTTTTTAAGATTTATTTTTATTTATTTATGCATATAAGAACTGGGGTGTAGGCTAAAGGTGCAGAGGGTGAGAGGATTCACCAGAGACAGAGTGGGGAGTAGAACAGGTGGATCTACTGAAATACACTGCTGAGAGAAGCAGCAGGTGAGACAGGAGATGTCTTTTGTGCCACATGGGTTAGTTCCTGGCCGGGATTGAACTCATGGGGATCAAACTCATGCCACAGTGGCTGGTGGTAGCTTGTTAGTGCTGAGACTAAGCCCTGAGCCTTCGGGGAGGCCCGGGACAGTATTTTTTTCCTTAGCCTCTGTGAAACTTGCTTTCCTGATGGCTCCTAAAATTTACTGTATCATGTGTTTTTGTATCTAGTGATTCACATAGTATATGGATAATAAATCATTTATGTTTCAGATGACATACTGTAAGTAATTTTGAATTTGTATTAAAAGATGAGTGAAATTTTCTTTATGCTCATGATAGTCCTTTTTTTTCCCCCCCGTTTTTCTTTTTTTAATAGTGTGCAATCCTTTCCCCGGCATTTAAAGTTAGAGAATTTTCTGTCACAGATGCAGTTCCTTTTCCAATATCTCTGGTCTGGAATCATGATTTAGAAGATACTGAAGGGTATGTAGCAAAAAATAACTCTCAGCTATTGTATGTTAATATAAAGAAGAAAAAGTAACAAATGAAATTTATAGTAGAGTGATTAGCCCAAGTAGGATCTTTGAATAACCAAACCTGTCAAAATAATTTTCTCATTTTGGTATTATAAATGATGAGATAGAATTGATAACAGATTTTAAACTGTTTTTTCTACTTTGTTGTATAGTAAGCTTAAATGCTTGAAATACTGAATGCCTTTTCCTTTCCTCTAGTGTTCATGAAGTCTTTTGTCGAAACCATGCTGCTCCTTTCTCCAAAGTTCTTACCTTCTTGAGAAGGGGACCTTTTGAACTAGAGGCTTTCTATTCTGATCCTCAAGGAGTTCCATATCCAGAAGCAAAAATAGGTAAGCAATTAATTATGTGTATTTATTCTTTAAAGCTCAGTGTACAAACAGAAATTTTTCTTAATCTTAGCAATGTTGATTGGAACAAAATTCCATGTACAGATATTTTAGATTTAGAATGGTAATGATGGAGAAATCTTTTATTTATGAATAAACTGGCCTTTAGAGTTGAAATAACCTGCTTGTTCTGTTACTTCCAAGTGTATGTATTTCAGAACACATGACTATTTTTCCTATTCTGATGTAGGCTATACTTTAAGGATTACTACTTAATTACTTTTCCTCCAGGTGACATGTTGTAAGCTTCCAGTTTAAATGGAATTTAAAACTTGGCTCAAAAATCATTGAAACAACTTCATAAATATACTTTCATAGTGTAATCTTTTTTGAAGTTCATCTTTAAGTAATGTACCCACATTATTCTTTGAGAGACCTGACACTGCCTGTCTGGTTTGACCTGTTGTAATGATGGAAATCTGAGAGAGACCTACAGGCAATTTCTTCTGTGCCCATGTATGTTTTCCAGACTGTGGGTAAAATTTGCCAGTATTGCTAGATTTTTAAATAAATCACTCTTGTCCCCCCCCCCCCGCCACACCTGTTTATAATGAAATCATCTGAGTCTAACTAGATCAGTTGTGTTTTTTTTTTTTCCCTTGCTAATGACTGGGAAGGTCCTGACCCAGAGTATTTTGTTTTGTTTTATTTTTCAAACAGATTTTTTCAAATTTATTAGCAGGGAATTAGTTTGAGAAATCTTGAATGTGGACTAAAATTTGAACAGGCAGGATTCTATCCATTGTTTCCCCAATGTACAGAGAATAAAATCCAAGCTTTAGAGCAAGCGTGGCATCAGATTTGTCTTGTTATCATCAAAACTGAAAAGCTTGCATATACTTAAGTCTGATTCTTGGTGAGTCTTTTTGGATACGCCAGAATAAATGCTGGTTTTTAAAATGGGTCTTAAGGTAATGATTTCCTGAACTAATGATTTTACAACGAATTAAAGCCTGTTCGAACATCTCTCACTAACCTGACAAAATTGGTTAATTGCCTATGGATTTGTGTAGATGGCACCTTAACTATAACACCATTAAATGTGTTATAGTGCTTTTTTTTTTTAAAGATTTATTTATTTATACATACAAGCTGGAGTTACAGGCCAGAGGTGTGGGGCGGCGAGAGGGTTCACCAGAGACAGAGTGGGGAGCAGAACAGGCAGATCAGAAACACACTGCTGAGGGGAGCAGCGGGCGAGGCAGGAGAGGTCTGCCGCACCATGTGGGATTCTCCCTGGCTGGGTGTTAAACTCGCATGTGCGCTGCCTATAGCTCCACAGTGCAGTGCTCAACTGCGCCACCAGGGAGGCCCTAAATGTGTTATAGTGCTTTGTACATAATAGGTTCAAAGTACTTACTTTTGGTTTAGTGATCTCTGAATAACAATACTGTTGGTGGAGATAACTAAAACTAAACTTTAGGTTCCATAGTTAGTATTACTAACTTTATCCACACAAGCATGGATAGGTTAAGTAATTTGTAGCAAGTCACATGGCCAGACAGTCTAGATCAGAGACTGTACTCTTTACAGCATTTGACTTACCTCTCCTATCTAAAAAGAGGAAATTGTTTTCATTATTAAGTTATAAAAATAATATTCCTTGAAAGATCCTGTAGGATTAAAATGTTGAAAGTGCTTGATATCATCTGCCTTACATCATACTTGCTAACAGATTTTTATGTCTGGTTTATGTTTACCCATCTGGAGAAACAGGATAGGAAGAGACAGAAATTGCTTACACACATAGTATCTTACACACAATGTTTGCGTCATAATTGTTAAATGAAAATGGCCACAAGAGTGCCCTTGCCTTTGAAGGTTTTTTTTTTTAAATTATGCATACAAGAACTGGGTTGTAGGCCGGGGGGGTGGGCGGAGAGGAGAGGGGGCGGTGAGAAGATTCACCAGAGACAGAGTGGGGAGCAGAATAGGTGGATTTACTGAAATACACCGATGAGTGGAGCAGTGGGGTGAGACATGGCGAGTCTGCTGCGCTATGTGGGTTAGCTCCCTGGCTGGGGATCAAACTCAACCTGTGGCTAGCAATAGCTTGATAGTGCTGAGACTTTAACCCCTGCACCACCACAGAGGCCTGCCTTTGAAGGTTTTTATGGCATATTAAGACTAATCTCAAGTATTTTAAGTATATTATATACTTAAAGGTATTTTAAGAGGTTGTGTTTGTAGTATACATTTGGGACTTAATTCTAACTCAGTTGGAAGAGAAAACAGGGAGACGATTTTGGAATAGCAATACTTTCAAGCATTATTTTTTAGCCTTTGTATTTTCCTGTTTCCTTTACAGAGATTTAGATTCAATTCTAAAATTTTCAATTTCTTTTTTTCTAGGTCGCTTCGTAGTTCAGAATGTTTCTGCACAGAAAGATGGAGAAAAATCTAGAGTGAAAGTCAAAGTGCGAGTCAACACCCATGGCATTTTCACCATCTCTACAGCATCTATGGTTGAGAAAGTGCCCACTGATGAGAATGAAGTGTCTTCTGTTGAAGCAGACATGGAATGTCAGAATGAGAGACCACCAGAAAACCTAGACACTGATGTAAGTTTGTGGTTAAGCCTTTGAGTTTGGATATGTAGTTGACTTAGTTCTTAGCTATCGAAGAAGGGTAGGCAAGGTTTAACATGTTCTTCTTCATTTTGATTAGAATTTTGGGTGATAATAGCAATTGCTAGAAAATGGCAATATATAGCTTGCGATTTGGTGAATTGTGACTAAATTCTGCAGAACTTAATTTGAACTGGCATATGACAACTTGCTTAGCGTAGGTAAGCTTTGAATTGTCTTTTTAAAATACATAGACGGCATATTAGGAAGTCAAATGGTGATTGATTTTTTAAAAACAAAATGGAAAAGACTGTTACAAAAACTATTTGGTGAGATATATGCCAATTATTATCTTTTTTTTTTTTAATTGTATGACAAAATTGGCTTTGGTATTTTAGAACTTACTTGCTTTTATTTACATGGTTTGCCTATACTGGTGGAGGAAGGAAGAGAAGCATCTGTGTAGAGAGAATCATTACTATTCTTGTTTTTTAGACATGTGTGCTAGTTGTACATGGTTAACAGGATTTTAAGAAACTTTAAAATATGTCAGCTATTACAGTTTACTTTCTTTGGGTAATAATCAAAAATAGCATAAATTAAGAGGCAGGTGATATTGTGTTGTAGTTAAGATGTGAAAAAAAATATGGTATTCTGTGATCCGAGAGCTCTATTTTCATTGTTACCATTCTTAGGACATTTAAGAAACCATTAATAATTAATATCTGAGCCTCAGTTTTGTTCTTAGCTGGAAAATTTCAATATAATGAGTTAAGTGACCATTGCCATGTACTTCACCATCTGACTATGTATAATGTTATTCTAATCCCTATTGTATAAATCTCTAATTTTCTATGGAAATAAAAATATAGACATCCATGCAAATATATACACACACATGCCAGGAATGCCTTGCTGCTTAATACTTAAGTATCTGCCTTAGGATCTTGAAAGGTCTGAAAAAAAATTGTGAGACACTTCAGGGTAGACAGAAAGTAGTAAATTAGTGATACAGGCTTCTTCAAAGATGGAAAAATATCATAGCAAGCACTATCTTATTGGGGATTGAGCTCTACTAACATGTAGCATATATTCTTTGTCCGGAGATCTTTTGAGATACATACACCTGGATCACACATAAAGAAAGAGCAGAGGAGAGAGGATCTTATATTTCTCATAAACTGAGATGATGCGCCCCTGAATAACTGATAGTTGGCTGTTTCATGCAGCTGTTCAGCTCATTGAAATGGTGATATGTCAAGTTGTATGATGGCTGCTGGTGAGATTAAGTTGTGGAAGTTTGCTTCGGGGAGACAATGGTGTAAACCTTTTTTTTGTGCTTCTGAGAGTTAATTTCTATACAAGTCTAAGTGAATTTCTTAAAGGAGACTTCTTGATTGTCATCACATCAATCAAAATGCATATTACTTGTGTTTTTAAATGATATTAACTGCTGTCATTCAAAGACTTTTTTACAGGTTTATCATTTCTAAGAAGTTAAAAAAATATTTTGTATTCAATTTGCTTTTTTATCCAGTATCTTTTCCCCCCACTTAACTAAGACTTCAGAAATTGAGTGTACTGTCTTTGGTGCCCGATAACCTTTTAAATTTATACAAGTACACCTGCTTTCTACATCCTTTGTGCCTGGGCTTTCATTTCAGAAAAATATCCAGCAAGAGAACAGTGACGCTGGAACACAGCCCCAGGTACAAACTGATGGTCAACAAACCTCACAGTCTCCCCCTTCACCTGAACTTACCTCAGAAGAAAACAAAATCCCAGATGCTGACAAAGTGAGTGACTCTTCTAGTTCATTCCATTAGACAATGTTGCAACATGTAATCATTAATGATATTAAATCTGCAGTTTCAAGAGCAAGCACCAAGTTATTCATTCTGTGTAGATTTTTTTTTCTGTCAATTTTCTGTTTTTCAACAAAAACCAATTAGAATTATTTAAGCTCAATAAGGGAATTGAGTATCCTGTTTTAGACCTGAAAGCTTCTCTTGATTAACTGCTTTTCTAAGCAACCAGAGACGAATGCATAGCGTTTGTCTTCTCTAGTATAAAGAGGTAATTGTCAATGTCAGGGTCACCAATGGAGACATCCCAGTGCTGTGTGAATCCTTTTCCCTTGAAATCAGTCTGCTGATAAATACATGGGCTATAGGAGTCTAGTAAACTCTTCTCCCTCAAATCTCCTGTCAAATTTAAATAAATTTATGATAGTGATCTGGCATAATTAGGGCAATAGTATGTATTAGAAGCTAAATTAAATAGTTGTATTGTGTTTCTGAAGAAATGACAGCTTCTAATCAAACCTTTAAAATTCATGGTAGGGTGGATATTGGGAAGTTTCCATTGTTACTCTAGATTATTGAATGCTTGGCAGAACTTCATTCTCTGTGTAAGGTGCATGTAAATTATTAACCTTTCAATAGTGGTTTGGTTTTCTCTCACACTCTGAGGATATAATTCTTTTCCCTTAGACAAATTGCAGAATTGTTCATTGGGGTCAAAATACATTTTATACTTGGTGTCAGTTTCTAGTTTTCAGTCTCCCCATGTTCTGATTGATTCTGTGGGAGTTCTAATATAAGCTTGCAGGTTCTCATTTTGAGTCTTAAAATCCTCTTTTTCTCCTGCTTAAGAGTTATATAATAATGGTGAAGGAGCATTTCTTTCTTTGTAATAGTAACTCCTTTATTTCAGTATTACTCCCCTTCTTTTAGTCTTGAGCAACAATTAACTTGTGCTTGTAATTTGAATTTCTGTCTAAAACATGGTGTTGGATAGCATTTCATGATTTTATTTGTAGGAGGAACCACTCCTTGTCAAGCCCTTGGAACATTATCACCTACCCCCTCAGAGTTCGTCATCCATACTGTATCAAACGCTCTCATGATACATGGACATTGCCAATAGTTGTTTAATGTACTGCCAGATAGTCTTATCCTCACTCAGCTATCATACATAGACTGTTATCCATTTGTTTTCCAGAAATCTGTTGCACTCCTCTGTGTTTTACATGGTGTAGGTGTCATGTGACTCATTTTTCTTTTCTGTGGTGTGTGTCCCTGAGTATGCCCAGTATAATAGGGTTCTCATGTGCACTAGAAGGAAGAAAACCTATGGACTGAAGGGTGATTGACCAAGTCATTGCCAGTGATATGGCTTATTGCACGTCGTAGACATGCAGTTTCTGAGGAACACTAAATGAGAGTCTGGGAAACGTGTGTTCCTCTCCCATCTATGTGTAAATTTTAGGCTAGTTATTGAACCCCTTTCAAGTACTGATTTCTTCTGTAAAGTGTCTAGAATTTTAATAGCACCTCCAAATTATCTAGTGGCAGTACTTATGCCTCATAGACTAGTCTTCCTATTTTACCAACCCAGCTCAGGTTACATGTTGTATACTCTTTGGTTATATCTAATCTGTTTTCTGTCATTTGTGCTGGTAGGAACCTACAGAAATGGAAATATATAGAAAAGACTTGGAAAATTAGAGGCCATAAGGGATACTTACTTCTTTAGCCCTGTATTTTATGTATTTTGAGAAACATATAAGAAAGTAGTATTTGCTGCATTATTTTGTTTGCAATTTTAAAACTCATTTCTTTTTATCTTATGTAGGTAATTACATCATTAGAGAAATGATATAACTCAAAGGCAGATAGTTGGAATAAGGATTTGTGTGTGTGTGTGTGTGTGTGTGTGTGTGTGTCTGTGTCTGTGTGTGTGTTCTCTAAAATCAGTGGGAAATTTTTAAAAGTACTCATCAGTGCAGTGCTAATACAATCGAAGAGAGTATAATGTGGGGCTGCAGGGACTCATATATATAAACATATATATATTTATAAAACCAGTTTAGAGTTTAGCATCGGTCAAAGTCTAAGGTTACTGTTAGATTCTAGATTATAATTTAAAGATACAAAAATGGTATTTTTGATGCATTGGAGTTAAAAACTGTTTAGACAGATTAGAAAGTAAAGTCCTGTGAAGAAAAACTTAGTAGAAGAGATGAAATTTAAGTTTAATATGAAGAGAGAAATATACTCTGGTGGATTCTTAAAGGAAAGTGTGGCATGTTTAAGTATAATTGCAACCCTGATTTAAAATTAGCTTGTGGGAATTAGATGATCTAGAGTTTTTCAACTTTAGGGTTGTAATTTTGTGTAAGTCATCCCAAAGTATAATAGGGAATTGTTTTTATTTTTCAAGGATTATTTAAAAATTTCTTCCAATTTTTCTTTACTCTCCTTCCCAAGGCAAATGAAAAGAAAGTCGACCAGCCTCCAGAAGCTAAAAAACCCAAAATAAAGGTGGTGAATGTTGAACTGCCTATTGAAGCCAACTTGGTCTGGCAGTTAGGGAAAGACCTTCTTAACATGTATATTGAAACAGAAGTAAGTACTTGAATTATGTATCTTTATTTTGGAATATGTTGTTTGGTCCTTTCCCTATATTTTTAATAGATAAATAACAGCAATTCCTTTCTGTATCCCAAAATTTAGACAAGTTTTCAGGATAAGATGAAGCAAAAACTATTCAGTATTTTCTGTTCAGTAGTTGAAACAAGTTTTGTTTATATGGTTGCATCTTTATTAAAGAGATTGATGCCATAGTTACTTTCTGCTTGATATAAAATGGATTGCCCAAGTTCTTGTGAAAAGATTGGGTGCAGGATATTCTAATGCAGGGCACGATGCATTTGGTATCTCAGACCACACCAAATACTTCTGTTAAAATATATTATACTTTTTTTGCCGTCTAGATTATGTGCATCAGTTGAGTTTCATTTTTCCTTTACTGAGCTGGGAACATTATATTTAGATACTTATTTAACAAATTATACTTCATTTATTTGTATTTGATAAACAGTGGGTATATACACTGCAATAGCTTTATTTATCCTTGATTTAAGATAGAATGGCAAAGTAGTATGAGCATTACACAGTGACCAATATTAATCCTAGTATGAGACTGCTACATATATAATATATATAGCTACATAAAACAACAAAGTTATCTAAAAGCAGTAGATTGATTTTTTCCCCTTAGTATTAAATCTGAAATGTGAAAGGAAGTAATTGTTAATTTTTTAAAAATGTAACCTAGTTTGTTTATAGAAATTGAGGAACTTTGCAGGATTGTTGAAAGAATTTATGATGCATAAACTAGAATTATTAACACTTACATTAGCACTTCTTTGGTATAATCATTGATTCTGTTAACACCAGAGTCTAAATAGATAAAATTTAGGTACAGCTAACAGAAGACTGGAATTAACCTTTTCTGTTTCCTTGCAGGGTAAGATGATAATGCAGGATAAATTGGAAAAGGAAAGAAACGATGCCAAAAATGCAGTAGAGGAATATGTGTATGAATTCAGGGATAAACTGTGTGGACCATATGAAAAATTTATATGTGAACAGGTGTGTTTAACAGAACTTTTTTATTCAGATAATCTCATGAAAAGTGTTAAATAACAATTTGATATTTACACTTCTACTAGATTATGTAACAAACTTTCTGAAAACAATTTGAAAAAGAAGTCATATAAAGAAAGTCATGGAGAATCAGTAGTGATGTGCAGTTTTAGTCTATTCTAGCTTATCCTAATGACATTTAGTTTTTAACATCAAGTTTATGACACTGGTTATGGGAGCCAGAAAGATAAGTAAGGGAAAATCCCTGTGTCAAAGAACTCTGACTAACTCTGTTCCTTGGTTGTTCTCTGTCATTACATTATCCCATAAGATTTGCTCATCCAGTTGTTGCTAAGTTTTTCAGATACGATTTTTCTCTTTAGACCTTTTCTAAGTTCTTGAGTCAATGTGTCTCTGTAAGTTACAGAAGCACAGCTGTGAAAGATGGGACTTGGGGGAAAAATTGCTAGATAGAAATTTAGAGTGACTTAAGGATTAATTCTGAAGTTAAGTGAATTTAAATTTAGTAGTCTATTTCAGACCTAAGGTCCTTGGGCTACCGTGTAATATGGTCCAGTTCTTGACTCCGCCCTAACATTTCCTGAGGTTTATTTTGATTGGGATTCTGAAGTAGAGATGACCTAAACAAGGCTAGAAGTTATATGAATTAGTTAGGAATTATTTTTTCATTTGTTCAGAGATTGAAATTGTCAACTATTTATTTTCCCTTTCAGTAATTGACAATGTTGGAAGTGAATAGAAAGTTATTAATCAAGATCTAATTGTTTTGGGGAATGGTAGAGAAGTTGTTTTTCATAACCACATTTCAATGTATAGATTGTCAGAATTGGAGTTATAGGGCAGTAAGAGCAGTTAGCAGAAATTCTCAAATGTCCCTATGTACAAGTTGGAGAAGCCAAAGAATATAACTTGAATCCCTTCAGTAAAATATTGTTTGTAGCTAATAGTAGAACATTTATTTCTTGATATTTTTCAGTAGAGAGAATCCAGCTAATCAGAGAGCCTTCCTAGAAATAAGATTAACTACTTCCTAGAAATAAGATTAGTGCTTAACACTTATAAGGAAAACTGTTTCCATTGTGAAACTTTTAAAGTAAGATTGCCACTAATACTGATTTTAAAATTTTGCTTACAGGATCATCAAAAATTTTTGAGACTGCTCACAGATACTGAAAATTGGCTCTATGAAGAAGGAGAGGACCAAGCTAAGCAGGCCTATCTTGACAAGTTGGAAGAGTTGATGGTAGGACCTACTTTCTCCATAGAATGTAGTATTTGTTGTTTTAGACTATAGGCTATTGTAATAAACTAATATTGTAATACTTTCATTTCGTTTTAGAAAATTGGCAATCCAGTTGAAGTGCGGTTTCAAGAAGCTGAGGAACGGCCAAAAATGTTTGAAGAACTAGGACAGAGGCTGCAGCACTATGCCAAGATAGCAGCTGACTTCAGAAATAAGGTCAGTCCTTTTTCTACATAGTGAGGAAGTTACTATAGATTTTAATAGACTAATATTTAAGTTGAGAAACTTTCATTGTGAACAAACATTCTTAAATGAGAAATTTTGTTTTTGGTATTTGAGACCAGATAAAGATAGGAGCTTTATGAGAAATTGGGTCCAATTAGATGTTACTGTTTTATACTTAATTCTGTAATTAAGTGCTGCTTTATCCATTCAGGATGAGAAATATAACCATATTGATGAGTCTGAAATGAAAAAGGTTGAGAAGTCTGTTAATGAAGTCATGGAGTGGATGAATAATGTCATGAATGCTCAGGCTAAAAAGAGTCTTGATCAGGATCCAGTTGTACGTGCTCAGGAAATAAAAGCAAAAATAAAGGTGAGTGATACTGCCTAATGTTCATTGCTGTTTTCTTCGGGATACAGATTACAGTCATTTGGACAACAAGCATAGCCATTTTTCTTATAAAAGCTGGTCTAGACGGAGACCAGATTTCTTAGTTCATTGTTGATATCGCGAAATATATGATTGTGTTTTCTGTTAAATTTTAATTTCCTCATTAATTCTGTCAGTTCAACAAATGGCATTTGTTGAGCCTCTCCCATGTGCCAGCCATTGTTCTAGGGGTTAAGCTTTCAGTGTATAAAGCAGGTCCCTTCTCCTTTGTAACTCACTTCCTAGTGAAAAGAATTGACAATAAACAAGTAATGGAAGTATTTCAAGTGGAATTAAGTGCAGTGGGTAAAAATAGTGAAAAAGGGTTGGAAAATTCAAAGGACCCAGGTGAGGTAATATGTGAATACTTAACACATCAATTCCTGACACATTGTAAAATATTCACTTTTCTTTATCAGGCTGTTCAGTCTAGTTTTGGGCAAGTGTAATGAGAAAATGGAATTCTTTGACATTTTATATGTGTCTATATAGCAGTTTGTGGAAAAATAATTGGTTTAGGTATATAGGAAAACAATTGACATGAAATAGATGAATCTGATTACTAGTTTTGTTTTCTTAGGAGTTGAGTAACACTTGTGAACCTGTTGTAACACAACCCAAACCAAAAATCGAATCACCCAAACTGGAAAGAACTCCCAATGGCCCAAATACCGATAAGAAGGAGGAAGATGTAGAAGGCAAAAATAATTTCGGTGCTGAACCTCCACATCAGAATGGTGAATGTTACCCGAATGAGAAGAGTTCCATTAATATGGACTTGGACTAGATGACATCAAATTGGGTTAGTTAGTCCTTCAATTAATAAAATATTTTTTGCCATAGTATGTGATTCTACATAACATACTGAAACTATTTATATTTTCTTTTTTAAGGATGTTTAGAAAACTTGTGTACTATATGGAAAAAGAAAAAGCTTAAACCTGTAGTCTTTATTATCCTAAAAGGGAAAATTGCCTTGGTAACTTTCAGATTCCTGTGGAATTGTGAATTCATACTAAGCTTCTGTGCAGTATTACCATTTGCTTCACTGGGGATGAAATTGACTTTTGTCTTTTGGAAAACGTAAACTGTACTGCTTGTTCAAGAGGGCTGTGATTAAAATCTTTAAGCATTTGTTCCTGCCAAGGTAGTTTTCTTACATTTTGCTCTCCATGTTTCAGCATGTGTGTGGGTGTGGGTGTTTATAAACAAGACTAAGTCTGATTTAATAAAGGGCTTTCTAAAATTAATTCTGTCTAATAGAATATGACTTTTTGCTTTGATATTACTAAAAATCTGATGAGTAAAGCAAAAGCTAGTGAAATGTGTTAGCAGCATGCAGAACAAAAACTTTAAAAATATATCTCTGGTTATACAGTACCTTGTCATGTGAAGGTGTAAAATGGGAGAAATGTTGATTCTGTTTGTAACTGATATTGTGAAACCTTTTATGAGCTTTAAAATAAAGTTCATCTTATGGTGTCATTTCTAAATGGTTTTGTTATTGACTTAAAAATAGAATTGGGGAAGAGTGCTATAAATCATTGTAGGAGAAATAAAGTTAGTTTTGTGTGAAAATCCAATTTTCCCTTTTTGCTGCTCCTTATGTGTTATCTCCTTTGTTTTCACAGATTTATTTTATTTATGGGCCTCCCTGGTGGTGCAGTGGTTAAGTGCTTTGCTGTGGAGCTGTCGGCAGCGGCAACGTGAGTTCGATGTCCGTCTAGGGAGATTTCCACATCATGCGGCAGACCTCTCCTGCCTCGCTTGCTGCTCCCCTCAGCAATGTATTTCCGTCCATCTGCCTGTTCTGCTTCCCAGTCTGTCTCTGGGGAACCCTCTCGCTGCCCCATGCCTCTGGCCTGTATCCCATCTTGTATGCATAAATAAATAAATCTTAAAAAAAAAAAGATTTATTTATGCATATAAGAACTAGGGTTTAGGCCAGAGAGGTACGGGTGCATGTGTGTGAGAGGATTTACCAGAGACGGAGTGGGGAGCAGAACAGGCAGATCTACTGAAATAAACCACTGAGAGGAGCAGTGGGAGAGACAGGGGAGGTGAGTTGCGCCATGTGGGCCAGTTCCCTGGCTGGGGATCGAACTCATGGTGCAGTGACTGCCCATAGCTTGATAGCACTGAGACTTAACCCCTGCGCCACCAGAGAGGTCCTATGTTATCTCTTTTCTAAATGAAGATGACTTTACTTTGATAGAAAAGTAGCATGTATTTATTACATTAAATTAAAAATATAAGGTGGAATATAACTTTTCTCTATTTTTCTATTTTTATTTAAAGATTTATTTATTTATACATACAAGCTGGGGTACAGGCCAGAGGCATGGGGCGGCGAGAGGGTTCCCCAGAGACAGAGTGGGGAGCAGAACAGGCAGATCAGAAATACACTGCTGAGGGAGCAGCGGGTGAGGCAGGAGAGGTCTGCCGCACCATGTGGGAATCTCCCTGGCTGGGCGTCAAACCCGCATGGTGCGCTGCCGACAGCTCTGCAGCGCAGCGCTCAAGTACTGCGCCACCAGGGAGGCCCTGGAACATAATTTTTAATCTACCATACAGAAAAAAATGATTGTTGCATATCCTTCAAGCTTTTTCCTCCTCATGGCAGTTGTGTATCAGTATGAGTATATAAGTTACAGTGTTGTGTAGGCAATTTTTGAAAAACTATATGCCAGGGAATCTAAGTAAACAAGGTTAAGGTGTTATAACTTCACTACTATACTGATTTCCATTATAAAGACAGACAAAAATATCTTAACCGATCCTGGTGTTTGTGGATTTAGGTGTTTCTTGAGTTTTGCTGTTATGAATAATGCAACTATGAATCTAGTCTATTTGCTTGCTTTTTTCTAGGACAAAATTGGTTGTGTTGATTGTGGGGTTGGGAGAAGACCTTCACTCTCAAACAGGGCAGATGTCCTGCTGGGCAATGACGTGTGACTATGTTACACACTTTGAGGGAGGCTGGGTTTTCCCTCACTAAGGGAGGGCTAATTTTTTAACACTTTACAGTCTATTATGGTAGCTACTATTTACTGTGTTACTATTTACTAGTTACTGTGTTGTGCCAGGTACTTCATAGAGAATAGTTTAACCTCAGAATGATCCTTGAGGTTCAGTAATTTATAAGGTCACATCGGCAGTATCAGAATTGCTTAAAACAAACCCGAAGAAGTCAAGTTACTCAAATTTTAAAGCCTCCATTCTAGCTATTCTACATAAAGTAACTTGTCTTCATTTGCATATCTGGTGTGTACTTCAACATTTAAAATTTACCTATTTGTATTTCATGAATATTTAATTCACTCTCATTTATAATATTTGTGGATTTTATGTAAAATGTTCTTATTAAGGCTCTTAACTACTTGTCACATATGAGACATTTTCCCACTTTTTGTCTTACATCCTTTGTATTACCTAATCTCTTAGGGTTTTAAATAGTTTTTCATAACATTCTCTTAATGCACACTAATATAGACTCGGTGGGGTTATACATTTACCTACTGAGATGTGAAGATGGATTAGTGTTCTGCTAACAAATGGGAAGCTTGTTTTTTGTTTTTTAAAGATTTTTTAATATATAAATGAGAAAGCATTTTTTTGCTTTTACTTCGAGAACCTGAGGATTATGGGGCTATCCGACCAGCTTAAATCAGCTACTTTTGTTTAAAGTTCAGAAATTTTCTATAGCATCACTTTTTTGTAAAGATGAAGCATTATTTCCCTGAATGTTTAGGATAGTTTGCATCAGAATTACATTTTTGTATGTAGGAAAACCAGTGCTATGTTGGCCACTGTAATGTATGTTCATGTCACTGGTTCACACCATGGTGATATGTACCTAGTAATCAGCTAGAATCTGTAGGCCTTGAACCTGTTTGGATAAATACAAAAAAATCCTTAACAAGGGATTGGATTTTATATTATTTACATTGTTACTTTATGTCCACTATTTCCAAAAATATTTATTTTAATAAGTGATAATGAACAGAATTGAACCTTGCATCTAGTTCATGAATGTTATGTCTGCATGTGATAATTAACTTACTTTCTTGGGTAAAATCTCCACTCCTTAGTTTTTATTGCCTTTGATTCTTTATCAGAAATGGGTGATATGCCTCTCCACAAAATAATTATGGAGAATTACTTTCTGAAAAGCCATGCAGTTAACTTTCAGCTGCTGTGATTTATAGCTAGCCTTAGGTATTTCCTAAAAGACAACTAGTCAAGACACAAGTTATTTGTGAGTCTGTATGTGCATGCGGTACAAACCACATGTAAATAATACAAGCATTTGTGAAAACTAGCTTTTCTACTCACTAGTGGTTTATTTTCTCAGTTATAGGATGGTATGGACCCTTTAAAAATTCTTACCCTGTTTAAGGACAGGGGATAGGATGATATAGTGAATAGATTACCTTTTGGGGTAGGCAAAAACTTGGTCTTATAATTCAAGGTTCTGCACTGTGCTGTTTACTGCAAGCATGACAGTTTCTCAGCACCCAACTTTCCTGAATCTGTATAACCTTGGTTGAGTCTGTCTCTGATGCAGTGGATTCCTCCAGGTAAGGCAGGTTTCTCAGCCTCAGTATTACTGACAATTAGAGGTTGGGGAGAGGAACAGGATTGCTGTGTGCATTATAGGATATTTAACAGCATCCCTTGTTTCAACCTTCTAGATACTCTTGCAACAATCCAAAATAACCCCTGCCCATTGAGAACCACTGTTCTGTAAAACCATTGAACTGCAAAATTGTATGCAGATTCCACTTGTGTAATAGAGGAAAAAAAAAAAAAGGAACAGAAAAAATCAAACCAAAACAAACTAGAAAAATGACTAGAATTGAGACTACCAGATGGGGAATGGTGGGAGTGGGAGGGCACCAAATGGAAGGGGATATGATAGACTATGGTGAAGGATTATGGGGGCTTTGGTGGTGGTTGTGGTAACATGACAAAACTTGAACCCATTCCCCTAAATCACCAGTGTTGTCAGCCAATGTTAGCACTTACTGTATGCCTTCCAGTGAACCAGACACTTGCTAGGTGCTCGTTCTCAGGCTCCACAGTAGTCTCCTTAGGAGGGTTTTGTTCGAAATGGAATGAAAGACACAGTCTTAAGTGAAAAGGTGAATCAGAATTTTTATCTGACTCCAAAGCCTGTGTTCTCACTATGGTGGTGGAGTGATAAAAGCATACACTTACTGGGGGTTAAAGTTGCTCAGTATGTCAAAATACACTTTGATCATCTTGAAAGCTCTTACCAGAGGACTCAAATCTGTCCTCTAAAATTATTCATAAAATTCAACTATGTTAAGATTGCTTTTTTTTTTCACCTGGCTGTATATTGCTTTTTCAATTCATGCTTATGTGGAACACCAAAACTTTACCAAATACAGTTACTTAATCCCATGTTTTCAAACCCGGTGAAGACCAGTCATTTTCTTTTAAAAATAAAATAAAACTCAGTGTATCAGAAGAAATCAAGTTGGTGAATATCGTTTGTTGATGCTTCTGTTAAACAATTGCAATTGTTACTTTGAAAAACAAAAATCAAGCTTGCCTATTCGTTGAACATTGGACTAGAAACTGGTTTGCCACATGGGCTGCAGTAGAATTTCTCAGAGGGTTTAAAGAAAAATGCACTGATCCTCCAAGTTTCTGATTTAATTGGTCTGGGCATCAGGATTTGAAAAGCTTCTCAGATGAAGCTAGCATACAAATGCAAGACCCGCTGAAAACACTGACTACACATGGAGTGTCCTATGTGATAAACCTCAACAATTCAGTCCTGACAATTTGAAGTTTGTTTTCTGAACCTGATATGATAAAAACTGATAATGCTCATCTATTTATGTGTTCTTATACTTAGTCTTTATTTTTTAATTACTGAAGTACCATTGTTAATATACTGGCAATATAGGATTTCTCCCCTTAGGTGTAGCTTTCCCACCACCAAAGTACCCATAGTCTGTTGTGTTCTTTCCCTCTCCCTTCTTAACTTGCCCTCTCCCTTTTGTTTTTCCCCTCCCCTCTTGGATGTCCCAGGTATATGGCTAGATTTCAAGGATTGCTTTTACAGTTTAACTCTTTTTGTTTTCTCTATATTCCACATACAAGTGACATCATCTGGTATTTTTCTTTCTCCTGGCTTATTTTACTTAGCATAATCCCTTCTAGCTTCATCCATGTTGCTGCAAATGGCACAAGTTTATCTTTTTTGATCTGAGTAGTATTCCGTTGTGTATATATATCACATCTTTTTTTTTTTTAAAGATTTATTTATTTATTTTTGCATACAAGCTGGGGTACAGGCCAGAGGTGTGGGGCGGCGAGAAGGTTCACTAGAGACAGAGTGGGAATCAGAACAGGCAGATAGACCGAAGTACACTGCTGAGGGGAGCAGCGGGCGAGGCAGGAGAGGTCTGCTGCGCCATGTGGGAATCTCCCTGGCCGGGTGTCGAACTCCTGTCGCCACTGTCGACAGCTCCACAGTGCAGCGCTTAACCACTGTGCCATCAGGGAGGCCCATATATATCACATCTTGATCTATTCATGTTTTAGGGCACTTAGATTTCCGTATCTTAGCTATTGTAAATAGTGCTGCCGAAAGCATAGGAGCACACATCTCTTTTTCAATTAGTGTTTTTGTGTTCTTTGGGTCGATACCTAGGAGTGGAATTGCTGGATTTTATGGCAGACCCATTCTTAAGTCTTCAGAGAACCTCCACACAGCTTTCCAGAGGTGCTGGACCAGCCTACATTCCCACCAACAGTGAAGAGGGTTCCTTTCCACACTTGCAAGCACTTGTTTCTGGCCTTTTTGATAGGGACCATTCTTACTGGTGTGAAGTGGTATCTAGTCTTGATTTGCATTTTCCTGATAATAAGTGATAATGAACATTTTTTCATGTGCCTGTGGCCATCTACATGTCCTCTTTGGAAAAGTGCCTATTTAGCTCTTCTGCTTATTTTTTGATTGGGGTGTTTGTTTTCTTTTTGTTGAGTTTTAAGAGCTCTTTGTCGATAACAGTTTCTTGTCAGATGTATGGTATGCAAATCTTTTCTACTAGTCTGTGGTGTGTCTCTTCATTTTGGTTACTCTTTCACTGTACAGTAACTTCTCAGTTTGATATAGTCCCAGTTGTTTTCCTTGCTGCTAGGGACGAATCTGCAAAGATATTTCTAGAGTTTATATCATGAAGTGTTTTCCCTATGCCTTTTCTCATTGACTACACCTAACTTCCTTATGCCTTTGGGGATTAATACGGTAAACTGCTCTGCCTTTCCATAGTCTGTGTACATTATTTTATTGGCTTGTGTATTTATCACGTAAGGCTTGTGTCATATTGACCGTGAGTCCCTCCCATGGTAGTATGGGCTAAATGCATTGATGCTTTTCACTAGTCCTTTTCTGCATCCTCTCACCTCAGCATCCTCGACTCAGACATGTTTTGTCCTAGAGGTTTCCTACATATGTATTCCCTGTATGTGTTCCTTTTATTATTTAAAGTACAGAGATTAGAAAACAACCCTCTCTACCCAGTACTGGCGTCAGCTGAGCTGGGGCTAATACTGAGTAGTCAATTAGGTGCTTGCATGGTTTTTAAATCAAACATATGTGGGTGCACATTCTGGTTCTACTTTTTACAATTGGCATCGCCTTGGTGTTGACCTCCCCAAGTTGGTTTCTTCTGTAAGATCAGTTTCTGCCTCCACAAAGTGGTGGTGAGGATTCCAGGAATTTGTACACATGAAGTGTTTGTTGATCTTGACAAAGAACAGGCAGCTAATGAAGGCTTGCCATTCTGGTGACAGTAGCACTCCTCACTCTTCCATCTCCTCTTGTTAACTTTCTTCAATATCAGCATATGTACTGTTTTCTACTTACCTTTGCCCTCTATATACACAAACACACTGATTTTTTTTTCATTTCCTTCCTTTTATGTTTTCTTTGAAAACTGTGGTTTTTAAAATAGACACAGGCAGTCTGAGAATGCCTTTCTTCCTGCTCAATGAACCAGCCAGTCACAGTGGAAACTCAGAGTCTGTTCATTATTGCTGGGTGCCCAAGGGCACCTCTTTTCTAAACACTTCTAAGTTTGGAAATGTTCTGAGAGGCAAGTGGTGCCAAAAACATCTCAGGAGAATCACTTTATAGTCCTAAAACAGTGGACAATATTCTCTCAGCCCCCAAAATGTGGTGAATGTAGGATTTGTGAAGTGTTCTGTTTACTGATAGAAAAAAACCTCTGTAGAAGACTGTAATAATAGCCCTTCCCCTTCATATAACAAACACCAGAGTGGCATTCTTTTTTTTTCTTCTTTTTAATGCACCACTCTTTGTTTAGAAAATTTGAAAGAATGAGCACTTTAACTAGTCAACACTCACCCTTTATCTTCCCCACCTACCTTCTCAGAACAGGGACTTCCTCCCCCTCTCAAACCATAGTCCATTATCACAACCAGGACGTCTCTCAACACTAGTATTATCAGATCCAATTGTCCCCAAAATGTCCTTCACAGCTATTTATTAGGTTCAGGATATAAATCCGGATTATCCACTTCATTTGGTTATCATAATCAGCTCAACACCTTTTAAATGATAGGATAGGATTAGATGCGGTTTTTGGACATTTTGTAGCTATACCGTATGTATATGGTTTTGTAGCTATCCTAAAGGATAGCTTCAGTAGAGAAATTAGAAGATGGTTCTCTATTAAATACTCATCAGGCAGTGCTTGTATCCACTTACATCAGAAGACATTATTAAATATGGCCCACAAGCCAAAAGGTTTATATAGATTTTATAGAATATGTGTATTTACGACTTTATAAAAGTTATTGGAGTGATATATTGATTAGGATCATAAATATTTCCTCATTAGTAAATAATACATGTCTAAAAGTAAACAGCCTCACTGCTTAACAGCCACAAGAATAGAATAGCAGGTCTTTCCAGTTACTCTTTGCATGGAACAGAGTTGTGTGGCCTGTTTGATTGATTGATATGTGTTCCACATACAGTGCTGTGTTCCTGTTATACTCACCTTGAGTGCTTGTCTATCTGGAATGCCTGTTCACAGGTTTTAGCCCTGGGGCCTCAGGAGGAAGCATCACCTTCACGTACCAATAGGGCTGTCAGTGGCTCAAGGAAGAAATTGATAGAATATTTTCATTTAATTAAAAAAAAATTAACTAGGTTCTCTCACATTGACCACCTAAGAGACAAGCTGTAAGAAGCAATGGCCTCTTGTCTTCCTGTCTGCCATCTGCTCCTCAGCTATGAGGCAGCAAATCTGTGTGAATGCCTCTTTGCCCATGTGGCAGGCTGGTGTCCAGATCAGAAATGCCTGCTGGGGGCTCTGCTGCCTGGGCCATGGCATCCATTCTGGTGGCCTGATGCCCAGTGACAAGACCCTTAGGGGAAGAGGTGACTGGAGGCAGTACCTCCTTCCATGAATCGGGCTCTGGCAAGCATGTGCCCAGGGTAGTGTTCGTAGATCTGGAGCCCATAGTCATTTATGGGAGTTCTCACTGGCACTTACTGCCAGTTCTACCCTGAGCAGCTTGTCACAGGCAAGGAAGATGCTGCCTAGAGCTATGCCCGAGGGCACTAGGCCATTGACAAGGACTCAGTGGCCTTGTCTCGGGCTGACTTCAGGAACTGGTTGACCAGTGCACAGGTCTTTGGAGCTTTTTGGTTTTCCACACCTTTGGTGGGGGAACTGTTCAGGGTTCACACCTCTGCTGATGGAACATCTCCCTGTTGATTATGGCAAGAAGTCCAAGCTGGCATTCTCTATATACCCCTTCACCCCCCATGACTTCCACAGCTGTAGTTGAGCCCTACAAATTCATCTATACCACCCACACCTCCCTGGAGAACTCTGTGCTTTCATGGTGGGCAATGAGGCCATCTATGACATCTGCTATAGGAACCTCTATGTTGAGTGCCCAACCTATGCTAACGTTAACTGCCTTACTAGCCAGATTGTGTCCTCCCTCCACCACTGCTTCCCTCAGATTTGATGAAGCTCTGAATGTTGATCTGACAGGGTTCTAGACCCACCTGGTGCCCTATCTCCACATCCACTTCCCTCTGGCAACATATGTTCCTCTTGTCTCTGCTGAAAAAGCCTACCACGAATAGCTTTCTGTTGCAGAGATCACCAATGTGAGCTTTGAGCCAGCCAAATGGTGAAAGGTGACCCTTAATATGCTATGTGACTTGTGTCCGTTGTCCCATGGTGGTGTGGTTCCCAAAGATGTCAGTGCTGCCATTGCCACCATCAAGAACAAGTGTACCAGCCAGTTTGTGGACTGGTGCCCTAGTGGTTTTGAAGTTGGCATTGATTACCAGCCTCCCTTGTGCATCTCAGCCGTGAGCTGAGGGTATTCTGAGCACCACTAGAGTTGTTGCTGAGGCCTGGGCCCACCTGGACCATATGCTTAACTTGCTGTATGCCAAGCCTACCATGTTTGCTGGTATGTGGGTGAGAGCATGGAGGAAGGAGGGTTTTCTGAAGCCTGTGAGGGCACAACTTACCTTGTGCACAACTTACCTACCTTGCGGAGGATTATGAGGTTCTTTTGAAAGAGATTGTTGAAGGAGAGGGCGAGGGAAAAGGAGAGGAACACCAAAGTTACTGTCACAAAAGTGCTGCTTTACAGCTTTTTTAAATATTGAAAAGCTGTGGTCTGGTCAATTAATTTGTATGTAGCAGCATTTACACTCATACAATTACGATATGTTTAAAACATGAAGCTTTGTTATAGATACAAGTTTCATATCTGCAATGAGTTTGAGTAAAGTATTCCCTTAAAGAACAAACACAAAAAAAATGATTAGCCAGTCCGTGGATGTAGCGTGGTGTCCTGAGCCTCTGCTCTGTCCTTGCTGATGTCTTTCTCCCCTTGCAAGCCAGTTTCCCGGGCAGGATGGGCAGTCCGCCGGCAGACCTTGCAGATGCATACCTCCCTCTTTCAAGGAGTCGGGAAAATGTGTGAAGGGTGCCCAGAAGCACATGCTGTAAGAATATGGCCACTTCTATTAAAGCCAGGGGTGGGGAGGAGGGAGGACTTGTCTCAGCACAGGGGTCTCCTAGAATGGAAACACACACACTCAGGATAGATGTCTACTGGCATGTAATTTCTTTTCCATAGTTCTCCCCTCCACCCCAGGCATGGCATTATCCCAACTTGCCATGCAGGAAACTGGCCAGGAAGTGATTCTCGATGCTTGGTCTGCAGGCATAGAAGTCCGAGCATCACAAGTAATCCCTGAAGTTGCACAAAGTTAGGGTGAGCTAAGATGCTAAGGAATCCCTCCCAGGAAGGGAAGCAGGGAACTCTCATTCCTGTTTTGTCACTGGGAATCATCATGGATAACTTAAAAAATCCACATCTCCTTTGAGCAAGACTCCCTGGCCTTCACTGTTTGCCCCAGAAGGCTCACCAATCCCTGCGACCTCAGTGTTCTAATCTGTCACTTCAGCTCCTTCCTGCCCTGTGTGTGTGTGGGGGGTGCGGGGAGGCCCAAGAAGAATGGCTGATACAGTGAGAGGGATTGTAAGGACATCTGGTGACTCCTAGATCTCTGGTGTTGCCATGAAAAGTGACACCGTTCCTTGTAGTCTCCCAGAGGAGACCTGGAGAGAGGGGGAAGTGAGGCAGCATTGGGTTTACCTTGGCATATAATGAGTCTGAGGCTTCGGGGCAGGAAACCTGTGAGGGAGATTCAAGCTGACACACAGAATGTCAATTAGAGCCAAAGGCCCTGGCTCTGGGTATGGTAAGCAAGTGCTCTGAGATTGGCGGCAGGGGTTGGCGGGAGGGTGGAGAGAGGGTGGGAGGGGAGAATTGAATGCACTCTTTGCTCCTAATGTACCCCTCTCCCACTCAATTTTCAGCCTCACCTACCTACTCATGTGGGAGGACAGAGGCTGTTTGATTCATTCTTCCAATGATTCAAGCCCCTAGCACAGCACTTTTTGTCTGGCAGATGCTCACTAAGTATTTGTTGAGTGACTAATAGAGGTTCAAAATGGAAGCCCTCTGAAGGTGATGTTTAAGGAACAGAGCAGAAGGAAGAATGTCAGAAGAAACATAAGGTGCTGGAAGGAAAAGTGGCGGGGATGGTGCCAAAGGAAAGGTGAAGGAGCAAGGAACAAAAAGAACCTGTGTGGCTTCCTTCGTCCTCCCTTCTGTCCTACTGGTGTCCCCTAATTCTTGCCCCATTGCTCTGCATGTTCCCCACTTGGACCCTCCTGAAGAAGTCTATAGTGGCAATAACTTTCTTCCCTCTGAACGCTACCTAGAGTTTTAGCCAATAACGGATTTCAAACTTCATTCCTCAGAGAAATTGTAAAATCTCATGATACCAACGCCTCTTTGGCATAAAAGGGCTGAAAACAGAAGTCCATATGGAGGCGATCCTGGCTTTCCTCATGGTGGTGGAGAAAAGGCGTGCGGGTGGGCATGCGTGAGTTTGTACGTCTGGGGGCTGCGGCTGGCAGGTGGGAGCAGGCCTGTCGGGGCCTCTCAGGTCATTGCAACCAATTCTGGACAAACTCATCTGGATCACGCTCCTAGTGTGGCAAATCATTTGCTACTTAAGCTAATAAATGCCTGCTTTCTTTTAAAATGAGAAGTTGGAGTGTGGTAACCATTTTTAAGGATACTTGTGATGGGGTTGATCTGAAAAATGCAGAGTAATCCCTGCATCTTGTGATTCTGACCTTAATCATACCTGCAAAGACTCACTTCCCAATAAGGACACATTCACAAAATGCAGGGATTAGACCTTGCTGTCTTTGGCCATTATTTTGTCCACTACAATGTTCCACAGTAGATGAAATAATGCTGACTTCTTTCTATGTTTTTCTGCTGTGTTTTGCCAGAGAAAAATCTCCCAGATAAAATGTGCTTGCTTTGTTGTTATCTAGGAAAATGAAGCCAGTAATTAATTTTTGGAGACTTTATTAATAACTCTGATGATGACACACGCAGGTGACATCATTCCTCATGAGGGTCGCTCTGACAAGAGGTAGAAGTGAAGGAGGCAAGAAGTGCCTTTCAGGATGGGAGGTAAGGGGTGGTGCTATGTCATACAAGTCAAATTATTTCAGACATCTGCGCTTTCAAATACACTTTTGAGGCTCTTGAGACTGAGGACAAGGGAAGGTTGAGTCTAGGGTTGGCCTGATCAGGAAGGAGCGAGGGATGGAGGGTAATGGATGACCTCAGGAATCAGGTTTTAAGTAGAACAAAGTGGCTTCTGGGGTCTGGAAGAATGATCCTGTCCCTGTGCTAAATCTCAGTGGGATCCGGCAAGCTTCTAGGAGCCGTGACCAGCCTCCTCTGAGCAAGGTCCCTCCCTGATGGGCTCCTAACCTTCTATTAAAGTACCCTTAAAAAAAGCAAATGAATTGTGCTCTGAGGCTTAGCCAAGCAATGCTACTTGGGGTTGTCCCAGACAGAAAGGCTACATTAGGGACCCTGAGCAGACTCCAGTAATCATGGAGGTTCAAACTCACAGTGTCTGCAGGCTTAGCAGTCCCCTGACAAAAGATTTGAGAAAGGAGAGGGAAGACCCATTTAGGCTCTGAGTCTATTAAAATCCTGGCTCAGTTTTAGGGGAGGTCTGAAGAACTGCCAGGCATCTCAGCTAACAATAAAATGGCCCTTGCTTCTATATATAACAATATTCCATTGCTCCTTGTTGTGTGCCTCCCTCTGCCATCTTAGTAGTTGAAGGGGCTGCTAGTAGGACAGATTCAGACTCTCCTGAGCCAGGTATCAAGCATCCCAAATCCTATCCAGACCCATTTTCTTTTTTTTTTAAAAAAGATTTATTAATTTATGCGTACAAGCTGGGGTTTAGGCCAGAGGTGGGGGGGGCGGTGAGAGGATTTACCAGATACAAAGTGGGGAGCAGAATAGGCAGATCAACTGAAATACACTGCTGAGGGGAACAGTGGGTGAGACAGGAGAGGTCTGCTGCACCATATGGGAAGCTCCCTGACCGGGGATCAAACTCCTGCTGCAGTGACTGTCATTAGCTTCAAAGTGCTGAGACTTAACCCCTTGTGCCACCACGGAGGTCCCCAGACCGATTTTCCCTCCAACTTCCCACCACATTCTCCCTACCTGATGGTTGATCCTGCCTCTTGCTTTTCTTTTTGTAAAGAGCAAGAGAAGACAGACAGACATCCAGAGACATCAGTCCCAGGCTTGGCCTTGCCACCTCTTGCTTGTAAACTTGAACAAGTAACCTTTTTGCTATAGACTGAAAGTTGGTCCCTCTCCCCCTCCTCACCATTCATGTATTGAAATCTTAACTCCAGAGTAGTGGCATTAGGAGGTGGGGCCTTTGGAAGATGATCAAGTTTAGATGAGGGCACGGGTGGAGTTCCTGTGCTGGAATTAATGCCTTTATAGAAGAGGAGGAGATCCCAGAGCTTCTTTTCTTAATCACTTGAGCAAATGGTCAGAAAGTGGCTGAACAGAAGTCAGAAAGAAAGCCCTCACCAAGAACCAGATCAGCCAGTACCTTGATCTTAGGCTTCTAGCCTCAAGGACGAGGAGAATTAAGTGTCTGTTGTTGAAGCCACCGGGTCAGTGGTATTTTATTATAGCACTCTGAGTCAAGACATTCCGTACCTTATCAGGAGTCGTCAGATGTGCCAACCAGCTTCTGGGTTTCCCAGAGGTGAGCCCTGAGACAAGGAGACTCTCCTGGACTCCAGTTTCCTCACCTGAAAATTTTGAGAAATAGTGTCTATCTCACAGGCTTTGTGGGCTAATTGAAAGAGGTGTGGGAGGGCTTTCAAATTTCCAAGCAGAAGTTGATGATTAGAAAAGACTGATATATAAGAGGCTGCTTGGAGCATGCCTTCCTAAGCTGGGTCATGTTCAAACAGCATTTTTCAAAGTATATTCCTTAGAACACTCGCTTCATACCACGAACCTTGAAAAAGGGGCTCTCTGGTCAAGTGAGTTTGGGCAACTCTTCCTTTCCTGGGGATTTACCAGGCACTTGGAACTTTTAAGGGCTTAGAGAAGTACTGGGGTAATGAATCCTTTTAACTGTCATTAATCTAGCATTTCCCAAATTTCTTTCTTTAGGCTCCTGAGGATAGAGTTGGACTTTCCTAGCTCTTGTTTTGAAGTACCTGAGGGCAGATGGGAAAGCAGGATTCTAGCTGCAGAGATAGGAGGGAAGGGGAAGAAAGCAGAAAGAGGAGCCGGGTCAGGAAAAAGGTGTGTTTCACGACTTTGCCCTATATTCTCCCATTAAGGAGACACCGATTGGAAGTTGCACCAGGAGGTATCTGGGACCCTGCTTGGCATGATTTATGAGATGGGTTTTGTTTTGAACACCGCTGACTTTATATAATGGTATTATTTCCTCAAGGGATTAGTTAATGGAGGGAAGACTGCCCTCAGCAAAACAGTGTTAGTGCAGAGCTCTCAATTTAAAACAGTAGTGAGTAGGCAGGCTGGGACCCTGAGGATTAAACTCTAAATGTTATGGTCCAAGAATCAAGGATTAAAAAACGAATACTTCATTAAAATGGAGAGACTCCGCTCTTGAAAGGTTTACAAAAGGCGGGAGGAGAAAGGGGGTCTGAGCAAGTTTGGTTGATTGTGTTAGAGTCTCAAACATTCAGAAACAGGGTCAAACTGCAGCCTGTTTCTCTGGCTCCTGGGAAGGGTGCCAACTGCAGCCACCTCCCTTTTTAATAACTAAGGAAATTAGGTATTAGGGGCTAAAGTAATAATGAATTCTGGCCCATCAGTAAGTTGGTGATAGAGTGGGAACTGGATCCTCTCTAGACCTAGAGACTGAGTAGGAAGGAGAAACTCAGGATTCAAACCCAGGTCTGGAAGTTAGGAAGGAAGGATGCTGGGAAGGAAAGAGGGCAGGAAGGCAGGATTTCAGACATAGCCTGATATTCTGAGGCAGTGGAAATCAATTGTCTACCCATGGGAGACATTTAGAGGACTGTCTAGTGTGGCATTTTCATCTTCTCCAGGCACCGCAGGGCCTTTGCATCACTGTGGCTCTATGGGATAGCGACTTTTAAAGGAACCATCCCTAGTGCACAGTTGGTTGGATCGAGCTAAGCATTGACCCACGATACATCAGCAAGAACCTTTGCTATGGACTTGAGACTTGGAACCCAGGAGAACTTGAATCAGTCTCTGTGTAGCTAAATTTTCAAATTAAACCTTAAGACTGTTGTGGCCATGTTTCCTGCAATGGGAAGAGAACTGGTCTCTGGAAGAGAGAACAAAGAGCATTGCAGGAACAAGACTCAGAGGAAAGTCTTTTAAGTTCAGGTCCTTAAGTGTGAAATACTAAAAAAAAAAAAAAAAAAAAAAAATGCAAAACACCCAAGTTCATTGAAAAAGATCAGATTTGTGGTTACCAAAGGTGGGGAAATTGGATGCAGGTGGTCAAAGGTACAAACTGCCAGCTATAAGATAAATAAAGATAAGCTGAATGCTGGGATATAATGTACAATGTGATTAATGACCCTGTTACGTGGTATATTTTGAAAGTTGCTAAGAGAGTAAATGCTAAACATTCTCATCACAAGGAAAAAAACTTTTTTTTAGGTGCATATTAGCAAAATGTATTGTGGTGATCATTTTATAATATATGTAAGTCAAATCATGAAGCTGTACACCTTACATTTATATGGAGATATAGAGACAATTCTATCTCAATAAAACAGAAAAAAGTTTCTGCTCATAGGTTTTCCCATGGTTCTATGAGCTAATAAATTTCCATGTTGCCTAAGCTTATTCATCTTGATTTCTTCATGGTAATTGAAGTCTTACTGATTTGAAGTTCTCCATGAGCACCACCTGGAGGTGCCGAGGTCTGGGTTCCCAGCTGGTTGGCGTAAAAATCTCAGGGGACAGGGCCTCCCTGGTGGCGCAGCGGTTAAGTGCTATGCTGTGGAGCTGTTGGCGGCAGTGATGCAAGTTCAGCACCCGGCCAGGGAGATTCCCACATGGCACGGCAGACCTCTCATGCCTCTCCCGCTCCTCCCCTCAGCAGTGCGTTTCCATCGATCTGACTGTTCTGCTCCCCACTCTGTATCTGGTGAACCCTCTCGCCGCCCCATACCTCTGGCCTGTACCCAAGCTTGCATGCATAAATAAATAAATCTTTAAAAAATCTCAGGGGACAATCAGGCAACTTAGCCAGAAAGCAGAGCAGCACCTGCCCAGAGGGAGCTGCTGAAAATAGACCTGAGACGACTATTTGGCCTGGTGAGGACTGGAGGGAGGACTCCGGGAAGTGCCCGGTGGAGCCAGCATTCTTGCTTGCTAAGGTGGCCTGTCAAGAGGAAGTGAGGTCTCTGAGACTTTGAGGTGTGGGATTGAGGGAGTCTGAGAAGTGAAAGGGATGTCAGGGGTAAACTGACCACTAATATTTGGGGGGGTTCAATCCAGGAGTGAAAGTGCAGGCTCAGTCTTTAAATGTGGACTATCAGTTAACAAACTGCTAAATACAGTATTTGATACATGGTACGTGTTCTGGCCTAACCTTGTCCACTTCCTAGGCACCAGAAAACCAGTTTGGGTGTAGAGTTCTAGTCCTCATAGTTACAAGGTGGATGTGGCAATGCGGGGAGAGCCCAGCTCCTACTTCCAGCCCTCAGCTTGGCCTCCTTCCCCCGATGCCCCCACCTTCTTCCTGCAGCATGAGTTTTTGCTCTCCAGCAAAAACTCGCCTTTAGCCAGCATACCAGGCTGGGATGCTTTGATCCCTCCTTGGATGGATGGACCTGGGAGGACCCCGCTTGGGCTCTGGATGGGGACTTGGGGCCACCGGGGCATGGGATTTCCACGTTGAACCTGCAGCATGGTCTAGGAGAGGGGGCAGCCTTTGAGTGGACACTTCTTGGTCCTGTAGCTCCTTTGCCGCATGAAGAGGAGCATAGCCAGGAACACCCAGCTTACTGGGGTGTAGGATGGGTGCTGGACATGAACTGACAAAAAGTGGGTGAGCAGGTCCGGGAAAGTGCTGGAATGGGGCTAACAAAAGCCTCCCTAGCTTTGGGGTCATGGGCTCTCTGCTCCTCAAGGTCATCATTTGCAAAATGAGTCAAACTGGGGTTTGAGTTTTGAACTTTTTTTGTTATATCACTTTGGGCAAAATATATCCACTTGCTCATTTGTAAAGTGGGGGTGTATCCTCCCTAAGCTGCCATGAGGATTAGACGATGCCTGTGAAGGGGATTAGCACAGTACACTCCGTAACAGGCAGCTGCAGTTATTCTTTCTCTACTGTAGTGGGAGTCTCTGAGGTGGCCGCTCTAGGAGCCTGCTCGGAAAGGAGAACATGACTGGCCTTTTGATTTTTTTCTCTGAACTTCTTTCCTTCTGTTCCTTCTGTTCTGAAAATTAGCATTGTTAGAAGTCAGGCGTGTGGGCTCTGGATTTTCATGTGCCGTTTACTGAACTCCTCACCTTGGGCAAGTCACTGAACTTCCAGAGCCTCGGTTTCCTTGCTGGCGAAATGGGATAACAACAACATCTCTCCACAGGGGGGTTATTAGGAACAAAGGAGCTAACATGCCTGTAGGGTAAGTGAGAATTGTCAGCTTTGCCGGGGGCTGGGAGTCCTACCAGCCTTCCTGCCCCCTGGCCCTTTGCCTGCCCTGTACATGGTTGCCACTCTATGAAAGACTAATAAAAAGCCGCTGAGGGCTCCAGAACTCCTTCCTCCTTTTGACCTGTCTCCTTAGAGAACCTGCTCCTGATGTCTTTCCTGCCACTGCATTGTCTAAGCTGCTAACACAGGCTTGCCTGGCACAAAGGGAACTTTCAAAAATCATGAATTTTTTTTTTTTTAACCTCCAGTTTCCCTCTCTTCGGCTAGCCTCAGCCCACCTGGGGACAGGTGCAGTCAGTGAAAGTTTTTGTTTTGGAGGAGCTGCTTCAGGAGCCACTGGCTGCAGCATCTCATTTCCCTGTGCTCTTTACTCAATGAAGTCCTGGCGTCCAAGGAATAAAACCCTCGAATCCGATTTGTTTGCTTAAATCCCAGCTCTAATTGCTTTGAAAGTAGCCCACGGAGCTGAAATCATTCCCTGCTTTGTTCTGCTTTGCCCCCGTTGGGCAAAGCTTAATCTCTGTCAGACCTCTTGATTAACTGGGGAAGAAGAATTTGCCAAGAAGAGAAAATAGCAGCCTGGTCTCTCCAGAAATCAAACAAGGGAACTGCTATATGATCAGTGCTCCCTCTGGGGAGTTTCACTACCTTCTTTTTCCTGTGTAAGAAAATTTAAATTAAACAAATCCGAGCCAATAATAGACAAATCCGGCTTCTCCCCAACAGCAGACACGCAGGCGACCTCGTGGCAGCGGAGGGTCTGGTAAATGCTGGGCCAGCCTGGCTCTGGTGTTCTCTGTGAGGACTTGTTCTGCTCCAACAGCAGCCTAGTGGAAAAGAACCAAATTAGTGTGCAGATTCCCAGGGACCTGGTGGCTCCCTGCTGCCTCCTCTTCTATGTGAACCTCCCAGTGGAGCGTGTTCTCCATTAGCAAAATCATCTGTCTGTCTATTTGTCTACCATCTGTCTGTCTGTCTGCCTGTCTGCCTGTCTGTCTCTCTCTATTCATCCATCCCTTCTATTAGATCCTCTATCACCAACTCTTCCCTTCTCCTATTGATTTCATCTACTCATCCCTCAAACTCCTTCTCTTCAGAGTTCATTTCTGCCAGCCACACCCAAGTACCCACAGATGTCTCTTATTTCTCTTCCCTAGGGCTCTTGTCTCATTTTCTTCCTCCCTCTCCACACTCTCCCCTCTCTCTTTTTACATTTTAATTGTGGTAAGAAACACATAAAATAACACATTTGGGGAGGATGCTTGATTCTATGATCATCTATATGTTGCCAATAATGTCTACTTAATGTTTGGAGTATGTTAAAGCTCTGCCCTTCCTTTCTATGCACATACAAATGCAATTCTCCAAGGCAGGATTTTTTTCCCCTCAGAGTAACCGACAGAGCAGTGGGGCCATGCCCTTGCCTTGCCACTGACCAGCGGTGTGACTGTGCAAATCACTTGTCCTCCTTAACCTTGGTTTCCTTATCTGTAAGTGGAGACAACACATAGTACATCTCCAGGGGGGTTGTAAGGACTAAAGTAAATTAGTATTTTCCTACCTAAGTGTCAGAGATAGCCCCAGTTGAAAGAACGTCAACATTTCTTGACCTTGAATAAAGTATGAGAAGTTTGGGCCTCACTGAGAGAAAGTAGCTGAGGTATCTGGTAAGACTAACACGAGTGACTAACGACAGGGTCATTGCCCGCCTCCCTTTCTCATGTCCTCTCCTGTCCTCAGTCCTAGGACCAAGCCGTCCAGGGAAAGCATCAATTTGATTTCTGGGGAATCCTTTGCTCAAAGGCCCACACTGGTAGACAGTCTCTTAACTGACTTGATGGACTGTCAACACCAGCCGGTGCCCACAGCCCTGTCAACCTTCGCACTTGCTAAGTGGCACTTCTCTTCCCAAGAGTAGAGGGGTTGTTTGGAATTATGTTTGTCCCCAAGCCCATTTATGTCAATTGTACATTTTATTGGGATTATAAATTTATTTAAACAAAATGAAAAGTGATAGAATCAGTGTGGATAAACCTTGTGAAAACTGAGATGAATACTTCGAAAAGACTAGATGAAAGATGATATTAATTTGAGGTGAAGCAGCTGTTAAAGCCTGTGCTTTGTAGATACCTTTATGTTCTTGCTTTTAAAGAAAGTGGAAACTGAAATTCATAGAGAATGCATTTATGGGAGACTCTGCTGAGCTTGTCTCTTGAGGAAAAGCCTTGACCTGACATGGGAAGATTAGGGAGTGAAAGTACATTTTACTGTTGCAAATGAAAATAAGATATTTACAGGATGTGTGTATCATTTTCAATGGTTCCTTGACTTAAAAAGTACATATTTTAAAACTAACTCAATAGCCACTGGTGTTGGTCCAATTGGATGGGAGGGTTTCTGTGGTTTAGCCTCTTACTTGGTACCCTCTGAGTGTTTGCCTCCAGTCTCTTGATGTCACTGCTCACATGTGTCACTCATTTAGTCATTCAACAAAGAGTCACAGAGAATCAAAACCAGCTCTGAGTTCAGAGCCAGCTTCCCACACTGCCTCCCCTGGGACTGGACCAGAGCCAGCAAACCAGCATCTTATTGTGATCCCCTCCAGAGGCTTGTGATCATTTGTTTTCTGTCATTTTGGAAGGCTTTTCTCCCCTCAAACCTCACAGCAGTTTTAGTGCCATGGATTCAATCTGTCCCCTCTCAAATTCACGTGTGGGCGCTCTACCCACCTGCGTGATGGTATTTGCAGATGGAGCCTTTGGGAAGTGATTAGGGTTGATGAGCTCATGAGAGTGGGGCATTTAGGATAGGGCTAGGGGCTTTATGAGAAGAGGAAGAGAGAGATTGCTGTCTCTGCACTGCATGAGGACACAGTGAGAAAACAGCCGTGGACGATCAGGTCAAAGGTCCGCACCTGGGATGAATTGGCTAGAAGAACTGCAGTCTAATTAGGAACTGAAGTCCCCACCTTGATTTTGGACATCCACCCTCTAGAACTGTGAGAAGTAAATGTCTGTTGCTTAAGCCCCAGTCTCTGATATTTTGTTACCAGAACCTGAGCAGGCTAATGCTGAGAGGAGGCAACCAATGCACAGCAGGTCCTGTGACGCCTTTTGAGAACATGCTGTCTGTGCTGCGGCTGCTAAGACAATGGTGAAGACACTGATGGTGTCCACCCCCAGGTGTCTGTGACAGAGGAGCCTCCTCCCTGTCCAGTCGCTGCCACCGTCTCATTAGGTTCTGGATCCACTGAGAGATCTCCGGCAGTGCAAACAGAAAGTTTAAATGACTCGCTCCAGGTCACCATGTTTGCAGAGACAGACTGGTGACTGTCACCAGCTCTGTGTCATTTTCTAATAAGCCAACTACTTTCTTCAATCAAACTTTGGATTCCCGGCTCTCAACACTTTCGTGGAGTGACACTGTGATGGCTGGTGTTCCTGCTTGTGATACCCTCTAGTTTTGACAGTATCTGAAGCATTTCAGACCTATGGGACAGGTGTCCAGTTGTCTATCTCACTTTCCTGTTTACAGAACTCACAGCTTCCGTTGTAGCTAGTTGTGGTGGCTGTAGCTGCTAAGACAACAATGAAGACTGATGCTGTCAACCCCATTAGATGTGAGAATGTGCAGAGCCTCCTGGGAAAGTTGTAAAGGGGCTTATCTGTCTGAAAGATGCACCCCCTTGGCTCTGGATCCCTAGTCTCCTGCTTCTTTGCTCTGCCTGGAGTGTGGGTGGAAGCTGGCGGGGGGGCGGGGGCTGGCAGCATTTGTTCTAGAAGGTGGCCACGAAGACAGAATCTAGAGAAAAGATAGAGGGACAGAAGTATGAGAAGGGGCCTGGATGCTTGGTGACAAGTGAGTTGCTGCACCAAGAAACTAAGTGGGTATCTTGCGAGGAGGGTTGCATCACTTCGGTGGCCCCGTGGCCTAAACATAAATCCTACACTGAGAAGAGGGGAGGTGACTCAGAACTCAGGTGACTCACCAACTTAGGCCTGTTGGTGATTGAGACCCAGGAAGGGGTGTTGGGCCTGGGGAGAACCTCCTCACAGAATGGAGGGAGGTATTCATTAATTTGTCTTACCCTTCTACAGACTTATTAATTTGTCTTACTTCTCTATATACTTCTCTAATGCAGGGAGACTAGGGGCCACATGGCCTTTGTGGTACCTCAGGTATTCCCAGCATTGGGAACCCAGGGCCTATTTCCCCATCCTACACTCTCAGGAGGTCAGAATGACCGCACAGGACGAGCAAGTGGCCTGTCTCAAGTGGATCTGTGGCCAGAACTATCAGCCACAGAGACATTTCTGAAGAACCTCAGAGGATGACCCTTGACCATATGTGGTCACCAGACAGACTCAGTAGAGTGTCCTGAACCCTGCAGTCAGGACACTAGGCTGAATTGTAACCTGATTATACCTGCAGCAGGGAGGACTTAGGGACAAGTGCCTCATGCAGATGACAGGGTGACCTGAGAAGCCTCAGCCAGGAAAGGCTGCTTCATTCCAGAAGGATCCTTGATTTACCCTGGGTGTTTGTTTTAGGCTGATCTGCCACTGCAAAGTGCATACCTTCGATATATGTCTGCTTTCACTTCAGCTTCAAGGGTAGCGTCTCCTGGAGAGCTAGAGGTATATTCAGGCTGGAAGGAGAAGGGGCAGTTATGGGAAGAGGATCCCGCGACCACACTGGCGACAGGGAACAAGGATAACTTGTCTGTTACATGGCCTTGCTATGTTAGAACAAGATCCAGGCTGTCTGGGTCCATTCAATATCAAGAACATCTCCCTTGAGCTTGCGCTTCAAACCACCAAACTCATGTGGCATTTTCCAGGTGAATGATTTTCTGCATCCAGTCAACTTATTTTAGTTTGGTTAGCTCTGACATGCTGGCATCCTGGAGGTATCACTACTGACATCCAGAGTCTAGCCCACACATTCAATGTTGCAAAACAGACATTCAGAGAAAATATAACATGTTTAGGGATGGAACAACACTTAATGATCACCTACATCCATCCCTCGTTTGGTAGATCATTGGAAGTGATTACTGGAGGTCACACAACTAATGATAAGCTTGAGAGTAAGATTCAGGGACTCCTAACTCAGACCAATGCTGCAAACACTTCGTTCTGTGATTTCATAGTTTGGATTCTCATTGACAGGCCTATAACTATACCATGTTTTGACTCAGGTACTTTGCTTTTCGCTCTTTGTAAATTTCTTGGAAAGAATTTACAAACTGTTTCTGGGGAACAATCAAATTGGGCAGAATAATAAACACAGACACACCTAATCATTTCCTCACAAAAGATCAAGGTCACTCGTGAAGTCTATTGCCTCACTCTCACCCTGGACAACAAACCTCATATATAAGTTTTATATTTTGATTTTGTTAAATCCCAGGTCTGCCTCTATTCTTCTTCCTCACTCTCCCCTTCTCCTACTATTTTTCTTCCTCCTCCAAGGTCCCCTTTCTCCCAGTTCTCTCCTCTTTCTCCTCCCCCTACCCCATCCTCCTCTTTTCCTTTCTCCTTTTCCCTCTCCCCTTCTCTTATGATATCCCTCTCCCTCCCCCCCCTTCTTCGGCCCCCTGTCCTTTCCCTCTTTTGCCCTCATGGCCTCATCTTCTTTCCTCTTCCCCCTCCCCTCTCCCCTCTCTTCTCTCCTCCTTCCACCTCCGCCTCCCTCAGCTCCCTCCTCCCTGCATTTGAGCTTGCAGTCAGATTCTGTCTGATGCAGCCTTAGGCAGCCAGGCTTTTGTGCACTCAGCACTTCGCCCCTCTTGCTCCTTTCCTTCCTCTCTTCCTACCTCCCCCCTGTGCTTTTGTTTTCCAAATTGTGAGCTTATCAAAATTAATGAACTCATTTATTTTCTCACTATCAAATGCACACTGAAATTACTGTATTTCTAAATAGGCAATCTTGCTGTGTAGATACATTCTGAGTCTCCTGAGAGCTACGGGCACCTCTTCATAACCTTGTGGAAATGTGAGGGAACTCTGACAAGACAGAAGGTTTTCTTGATCTATGCTTGCCTGGTTCCTTTGTTTCGTATCTTGAACATGTTTGGAGCTTTGCACAGAAGTCAGTGATGAGGTTGCATGTGTGATCAGCATTCTAGGAGGCTGCCAAGGAAAAAGCTAAGACACATTATTTTGCTGGCAGAGCAGGTATTCTGCTTCGAGTTGTAACATAACCAGTGAGCAATAGCTCATGAAATGACCTTCTTTTCAATTTATTAAAGGGCAAGCATTTCTTGGAAATTCATATATTTTACTGAGCTCTAAATCAAGGGTGCCTCTATCAGGGCCCTCTCAAAATCTCTTGCTCTGACTTTACCTTACCTCGACTTGGGCACTAACCGATCATGTCTTTTTTCAGTCGTTGAAAGGAAGTTCAGCTTTTAAATTTTCCAATGGTAAGTGTGTGATGTGGGTTGAATTTTTAGTGTCTATCTCTTTCAGATGTGACAGCTGGGGTCCAACATGGTGCTGAGTATCCTCATGTCTCAAGGTCATGGACAAAAGCCTTTTTGTTGGTCAAAAGAAGGACAAAATCAAATGACACCGGGAGAAGAACTCCCAACACCCCACAAAGGGACTGTGATGCCCCCCTAGCCTGGGCAGGAGCTTGGTTCTGGGACACACTTTTATTCCTGCATTTATTTAGTTCCCTGTGTCAGGCCTTGACTCTTTAGGCTGTGCTTTGTCTTCCTTGTTGATCTGCCTGGAAATTACAAAGTCAGCACAGGCGAACTGGACTGTCAGGACCAACCTTAGCACCGGCCTTTCCCTCCATCATGTCCTCTCCCTCCTCCTTTCCTGTGTGCTTGGTGGGAACACCTCCTGCAAGCACTGGGTGAGCAGGCATGCTCTGGGGATCTGCCAAAATTTCGCAGGGCACTCTGGGGTGACTCCAGGATTCAGGAGTGAAAATGTCCCAGGGGCTACTCTGCCCAAAGGTCCCTGGAAAAAAAAAGAGATAAATTAATAATTAAAAAGCACAGGATGTCTTCTAATCAGAGCAAAGCATATTGCTCAGAATACTAGGGCTCCTTAATCTTGGTTAAGTCAATGTGAGAGCAAATTCAGTTCTGCTTCTGTAGTTCCAGAAGAAACAATCCCAGGGTAGCATGTCCTGGACAATCAAGCCTAAAATGCCTTCCACAAAATGTATCACATGGGTATATAAGCTGCTCAATAATATGTTAGGAACTCGCAGGATAAATTCAAACTAGTGTTAAGAAACACATAAGAGGCATCAGTTAGGGAGACGAGGGAACCTGCTGACACAGGTCCAGAGTCTCCCTGAGCAATGAGTTGGGCTAATCTCACTGGTATAACCAGGGCTCGGCATTTCCCCACCACTCAGCTCCCCCAGACTTGAACTGTTCCTAACAAGACATGGCCCTAAGGTAACACATTAGCAAACTCACTGCTTTCAGTCCAGTTGCATTCTCTGAGTTCAAATATTTCTAATTCTGTGAAAGTAAACTGACTCTAAGGTTCAGACTGAATTTTTCCCCCTCTTCCCAATTCCTATGTTGAAGTCCTAACCTCCAATGTGATTATATTGGAAATAATATACTTCATAGATGTAATTAAGTATATTATGAGCTCATAAGGGTACAACGTGATTCAACAGTATCACTATTCTTATGAGATACCAGAGCATTCTTCCTCTGTTATATGATGTATAACAATGAAAAGAAGGCGTCCACCTGCAAGGCAGGAAGTGGCCTCACTGGAGCCTGACCGCACTGCACCCTGGTCTCCAGAACTGCTCCCTGTGAGAAATAAAGCTCTGTTGTTTGGGGGGTCAAACACGATCTGACTAAGACACTGTATCTCAGAGGATTCATGACACAGTGGAGCCGGAATGAGGACAGGGGAGTGGCCAGTGGACATTCCATACCTATGTACTCCCCATCCGGGCTCCACAGGCGCACGGTGCGGTCGAGGGAAGCTGACAGCAGAACCTTTTCTTCTATCAGTTCCAAGCTAATGAGATAAAAAGGTAGAAGACATGTTCCCAGGCTTGTGGTAGCCTGGAAGGGACATTGAATCAATATGTCAATATTCCATTAATTAAAGTTGAATTATAGAAACCAAGTGAGTCTCACGAATTATTCTGGTATCATTATCTCCCTGCCTCCTACCACAGTGCACCTCTTCCAAGTCCCCCAGTGCCAGTCCCAAGATATCAAGCAAGATATATTGGAAACTCCCTAATGGTAGGAGATGAAGAGATTGAAAAGAACCATGTTCTTTTCGAGTTCAGGTCTTTGCCTTCCTTCCAGCCCCCCAAAAGGCCATCCTTCAACTTCAGTGAAAACAATTTTAAACTCACTAAGCTTCTAAGCATACACGAAAAACCATTCAAGGCAAACATCATCCATTTACAAGAAAAATGAAGACTTTGAGATCTTTTATATGTGTATAAGCTCTGTTTTCATCAATAGTAGAATTGTGATACCGCCTTCTCCTAGACTGATATAGAGGGCTTCTGAGAGGACTGATTTGATCAAAGTTGTGGAAATTATTTTAACTCTTTTACAAATTTTTTGAACTCTAAAATGGATGGTACTCACGAAGTCACCACGGTAACATGAGCCCGCCAGAACATCACATCTAAATCAAAGGAAAGAGCATATCTGAGACGGTGGAAGAGTTGACCTCTACCTTGACCCTGGTGCTGTAGAGCAGCACCTGTGGGGCCTGGACCGTTCCTATCAGGTACCAGTGTGCAAATCACTGGCTTTGCTGCATCCATTTGATAAAAGTTCCTTGAGCACCTACTATGTGTAAGACCCCTTGTCAAATTCAAACATGGGACCCACAGAAGTTTCTTATGTTATGATTTCCTTCAGTACTTAGTTTGATAAACACAAAGGAGTTGGCGAGTAATCAAAAATGATTTTTAAAATAGCCTGGTAAAATATAATAGACTACATTCCCAGTGCCTAGAACAAAGACTAATGCAAAGCAGATCACTCTTATTTCTAAATTCAGATTTCTCCTACTTTAGCATTTAAATTTTTCCTGTGGTGGAAGAGGAAAAGTTGACTAAAGGGAAGTTTGTGAATATTTAACTTTATAGAAATGTATTTGGTAGAATATTATACAGTTATTTAGATATGCTAAATAATAGAAAGATGTTTCTATAGAAAGTTGTCTAAGAGACACAAAAATCCAAGTTTTAAAAATATATTGTGTGAAAAAAATATTGTGTATAGGTTTTTGACTATGTATATACATGTGAGCGTATAATCTATTATACATATATGTTACATGATTGTGTTCATATGAACTTTCTAGAAGGAAATTAAAATTCATTAATGATGTTACTAGGATGCAGAAATGGCAGGTTAGGTGGTAGAAGAGGTCAGAAAAACAGCTACTGCTTCTCATTTTCTATTCTTGCAGTGATTTTTTTCTAAACATGAGTAATTTTACAATTGCATAAAAAGGTTTTAAAATTTTTAAACATAGTTTTGTTAGTCCCAAAGCAATATGTTTTCAGAAAAATCATAAAAGCATTTTCAATATGGAGGAAATAAATCACATCTATAACTCATCCACAAAGAGAGAGCATTGCTAAATGTTAAAGCCTTGGCATAGATCTTTCCAGACTTCGATCTATCATATACTTCTTTAACAAAGATGAACTAATACTGTGACATTATTTTACGATCTACATTTTTCATTTAATTATATAATGTGTATTTTTTCTGTGGATACATTTAAAAATATAGCGCCGTTATTTAATGACTAAATGCTATTTCAATGTCTTATGCCATCATAAATTTAATTAAGTCCCTTTGCTTGGACATTTAAGTTGTCTCTGCTTTCCTCTTATAAACAATATTTTGATTCACAATCTTATAACTAAATCTTTGTTTACATTTCTTATTATTTCTTTTGTTCAGATCCTAAGAAATAGAACGGTTGGTTCCTAATTTAGATACACATTGTAAACTTGTCCTGCAGGTAGTGTTCCAATTTATCCTCTCCAAGAGGGTAATTGTGTTCATTTTTCTGATCCTTGCCAACATCGAAAACTTTAATGAAATTATTTTTCTCTAAATCCATTCTTAAAGTATTTTAAGCGATCCCATCCTTACTTGTACAATTTAACTTTACCAACCAGAATATTAAACTAAAACCGAAGCTGTGTTTATCATAGTGTTTAACATGAAGTGTCCATTGCCTACTCTTGGGGGGATGCAGCTCAGGTCCCCGCAGGCCATACTCCTTGATGTCATAGACGCGCACAAAGCCTTCCTGGTCAGCCACGTAAACGAGGGTGTCTCCTGCTGTCACCGCCATGCTGCTGACCCGGGCCTTGTCACTGGACTGCAAGACATATGCACAGAGCCCATCTCACACACACACACACACACACACACACACACGGTCCATCACAAACATAGACACAGACACGAACTCACACAACACACACACAAACACACACATACGGCTCATCTCACCCAGAGTTTACCTGTCACACAATGGCAAGTGAAATGCTGGTTCCCATTTATATTAGGAACTAGACACTGGGCCTGTGTTAATCTTCCAGCGAGAGAAGTGCTGTTTAAATAAATAAAGCCAGGGACTTGGAACCGGGCAGAGTTGCTACGTTACATAGTCAGGCTAGTGTCAGAAGCATGCAAGTTATTTCCAACCAACTGTCCAACTTACAGGAGTGAAGTTTGCAATGGGACGGGCACTGCCGAACAGCCTCCAGAAGGTGACAGAACCTGTGAGGAGGGAAGATGGAGGCGGGGCCCTGGTGCTTGTGCTCTGCTGGGGTGGCTGAGCTCCCAGGGCCTGAGTCTCTGGGCCCTGAGAGGTACTTCAGCCTCACAAAAGCTGCGACCAACACTGACTATTCGTTCTTCCCTTGGCTTATTTTGGTCAGTTAGAATTATCAGTGTGTATTGGAGAAGGGGATCCTCTAGGTGGGCTTTGGATTAAATGCTTCAAAGCCTCTTCCTTTGCTAATCAGGGCAGCCTTCCTGACAGAGGAGGGCTCCAGTTTGGGCTATGGTGGGACAGTGTGGATGTTTGTGTTATGGCGTGTGTGTGTGTGTGTGTGTGTGTGTGTGTGTTAGCACTTATTTTAAACACGCTGTTGGTATTGTTAGCCAAAGGGATTTTATGGGGGCTGCTTGAAGCCTGCCGGACTGAATCCTTGACGTCTTATATGCGGGTGTTCATGTAGCAAGTCTTTGTGAAGTGGGTGTGCCATGCACATTGCTCACTCTCAGGAACTTCCTAAATGACAACATTCGCTCTAAATTGTAGATCCTCCTTTTTTTTCTCAGGGGGAAGGGGTCTCTGTGCTCCCACCAGGTAAAGCACAAGCAATGGATGGCTCAGAGCAGAGAGATCCAAGGCCTGAAGTTTTGGGGCTGGGACTAGGACTCTGTCTCTGTGGGGAGAGGTGACCTCCCTTGCTAGTGAGGAGACCCAAAAAACCAGGGACTAGTCCCCACAGCCCCAGTACCCCTGACAACCACAACCACATATTTATTTTGAAAGATGTAAAATACAATTTCATTTACCTATACATTTTATTTATTTAATTTTTTTAATGTGAAAGGCCTTTAATTTTTTTTTAGATGAAGTATTTTTTTTTCTTACATGCTTTTAAATCATGATCCTTGAGCTTTAGAGCAGGCCTTTGTCTCCCTGGTTACATTTCACTAACTCCTGGGAGTTAGGTCGTTTGTATATGCCACCTAGCTAGTTTATGGCAGATCTGTGCTCAGAAGCCCATTCTCTAACTCTCCAAGGCCCCGACTTCACTTCTTCCCCTCTAAAATGAGGAGGCTGCATAGATTATCACCAAGGCCTTGCGAGTGCCCACTGCAGGACTTGCTGGCCTTCCTTTGGCTATTCTGATAGGTTGCATGTGGCCGTTTGTGGCCGTCACCCTCAGAGCTTGTGCTTGGTGTTTATTGAACCAGGAATAAATGATGTCCTCACCTACAAAAGACCCAGGCCCAGCTAGCCCTACGAGTACACTTGCCTGGGGAGACTTGATTCAGAGGAAGTCAGAGCTGGTCCTCTTTCCCCAAGCAACCCCCCTCCCTTGCTGGCAGGGGTGAGATGGAAGCAGGCTGGGGTTAGCCAGCCTGGACTCCAAGGAGAGAGTAAAGCAGAGGACATAAGGAATGCTTGAGAATCCTTCCGTGCCAAATTCAGGCCTGGAATGGCGGAGGCTTAGGAAGGAACAGCACAGTCCCTGCAGGCTCCATTCTTACCCTGGGGCCCATTAGTCATTAGGGAAGCAGCAGCTGTTTCGAACTTGACTGCCCGAGTCTTCAGGAAGGTGAGGCATGAAACACTTCGGTCTGGGTCTGGGAGCAAAGGAAAGTTGTTTAGTTGGGTCCCCCTACCAGCTCACACAGCTTTCTCTTGCCATCTCCTGTAGTTGCCCCCTCTGCCCTCCTCAGTGGTTCCCCCCACCCCCACCTCTGTTCCTGAAATAGGAGCAGTTCACAGAGTGCAGGCTCCTCATTGGTTAGGAATCAGCCCAGCTTGTCTGGTGGGGTACAGTCAGGAGTGAAGGGCACTAGCCTCCAGTGATCCAGGGTCACCAGCATTGCCCCAGGATCCCAGGACTTTTAGAGAAAGGAGGATATTTGGGGACTTTGCTTGGGACTCTTTGGGAACTTCCCAAAAAGTTTCCGCTCCCTAGGAATTCCCAGATTGGAATAGTACTAATTTACCTTCTGTTACCTTTCACATTTATCAAGAAGTAAAACTGTGAAATCAAATGGTACTGATCAGATGATGGTACGGTCAGATGAAGAAATGGGGTTTGGAAAAATTAAAAACCAGCTCAAGGCCATAAAGATGTTCATTCTTTCATTCACTGCTTTTTTTTTTTTTTTTAAATCAACATCTGTTAAATCTCTACTAGGGACTAAGCATTTGGCCGAGTGCTGTGGAAAGAAAGGCAGGCAGAAAGCTGAATCAAACCAAAAAGAGCTCTCCCCAAAGAATGAACAAGATGCTATGAACAGATGCAGGAAGAGTTTATGGTGTGTGGAGAAGAAAACAGACAGAGAGGACTTCTTGGGAAGTGGCATTTGATCAGGAATTTTAAAGATAAAATGGGCCCCAAGCAGAGGTAGACAGCAGACTCTGAATCTCACAACCCAGACAAGCAATGGAATAACTCGAAGCCCACCTCCCCCGGGCCCCAGTCTTCCTTCCTCCCCCTGGTAGACCTTAAACACCGTCAACACAAGGGCTACATCTGTTGTTGTTGTTTTTTAATCACTCATCTCTAATCCTGTCAGTGCTTAGTAGAGGAAACTCAAACATTGTCTATTGAATAAAAATCCTAAAAACCTACTTAGATGAAAATCTTAGAGAGAGACAGAGAACATTGCTACTTGGGCACTGAGACTGTTACCAGGAGCTCCCTTTCTCTTACCCTCTTCGAGCCTGCGGGCTCAGGGGATATCATCCACACTGGAGGTGAAACGAATGGCTCTCATGTAAACAAGGGTCTAAATAAATGATGGGACCACCCTGCTATGGGTCACCACCATGTTATGGGGACACCGATGACTTGGGTTGTTAATTGATGAACAGTGTTTATTTTGGTCTGTCTATGAGCTCAGCACTGGGGAAGCTACCGTGGACGCAGCAGACTCGGGTACCCCCCTCCAGTGGATGATGATATGACTAGGGTTATAGACTTAACGGGTATCTTCTATGTGCCAGACACTTAGCTAAGTACTTTGTCAACATCACCATATTAATTATCACCACAGTCCTAGGTAGGTAACATGCTGCCAGTTTTACAGGCAATGAAACTGGTTTAGAAAAAAAAACATTACTCAGGTCACACAACTAATATGTGGAAGGGCTGAGATTCAAACCCAGATTTTGCATCCAAAGCCTGTGCACTTGCGATTGGGCATTGTGGTTGTCCTTGGGATGCTGAGGGTTCTCAGGGGCATGATGGAGGGTCACCTAGATGTTGTGGTGGCTCCTGCCTGGCTCCTTGGCCTCAGTGTCCTTCCTGATGCCTGGGGTACACTGCTAATGATTGGGGCTAAGCGTAACTTTACTCTCAGGTTGGGGGGCTCTTAGGAATATTGACCTAGGCAGTGGGTGCAGGGGGAGAAGTGAAAGGGGAAGACAGGGACAGAGTGCTTATATTTTGCCCACATACATCCCGGGCAGGGCTGCAAAGTTCCGGTAATGTGTGTGTGTGTGCTAGTCTCCCCAGTTACCCATGCATCTTCTGGGGGAGAATTCAATTCTCTAAGCCTCCATTTTCTTCATCTGTGATACAGAGACAGCACTTTACATTTCAATGAGTTTTAGTGTAGATTAAATGAGACACTATGTGGATTGTGCTGCGAAAGCTGAGTGAAAACACTGAACCTAGGTCCCTAGCACAAAGGCACTCAACAAATGGTAGTTATTATAATTGCTATGAACAATTCTCTACCTCAGTTTCCTCATCTATGCAAATGGGTACCACACTTAAATATCTAAAAGAAATGAAAGTAGGGACAAAAAAATCTATTTATTTTACGCTGATATTCATAGCAGCATTATTAATAATAGGTCAATGTGGAAGCAACCCATTAACTCATGAATGAAAGAAAACAATGGAATAATACTCAGTCTGAAAAAGGAAGAAAATTCTGATACTTCCTACAACATGGGTGAAACTTGAGGATGTTATGTTAAGTTAATTAAGCCAGTCACAAAAGGATAAATGCAGTATGAGTCTGTTTATATGAGGTACTTTGCATGATCAAAATCACAGAGACAGAAAGGAGAACAGTGATCACCTGAGCTGGGGCAGGGGGAGTGGGAAGTTAGTCTTTCCTGGGAACAGTTTCAGTTTTACAAGATGAGAAGTGTTACAGGGATGGACAGTGCTGATGGTTGCCCAACAATGTGAATACATTTCATACCACTAGACTGTATGCTTAAAATTAATTAAAAGGTAAAATTTACATTATGTGTATTTTACCACAATGAAAAAGGAAGAAAAAAAATCCTTAGTCTCCCAGTGGAGCTCACTGGTTTCCTGGAGTCTGGTCTGGATGGAGTCTCTTGGTCTCTCACTTTCACTCTAATTCTTCTTCTCTGATGTGTGGGAAGAAGTAACAATCCCCAATATAAGGAAAAATGAAGCTAAAATGTTGAAATGTCCTATAAATAATATGTTTTCGGTTTATCTGGCTTTGCTTGCACAATTACCTTTCTCTCCTAGCTCCCCTTTCTACTGGGAATGACTTCAGAAGAATTGTCTGGACCATTTTATCCAAATAAGATGTTCACCTTTTAATCCCCCCTGTGAAATAGACAAATACGTTCTGTTCTGACCTTCAAGAAGAGCCCATACAGCTTTCCTGGAAGGGTGGAGAACTTTCACATTTTTCCATCTCATTTAAAAAATTTTTGCAATGCAAAAAATGTGAATTATTGTAGGTATGGCTGGCTTAGCATTTTTTGGAGGAAAAGAGGAGTCTCTCAAAACCAGCAGCCACATAACTTTAAGCATGAAATGCTGCTGCAAACAAGGTTTTAAATGCTGGCTGAAAGGTCAACACTGCATTCTTGGTCAGTGACTTTATTTTCATTTTAACGGCAATGAAAATAAACCTTTCAAAGGAAATGCCACCACCTTTCCCGCAAAGGTTTTTAAAACTCAGCTCTCTCAGAAAGGGCTTCTTCGAATAATCTTTTTATATGTAGTAAAGTAGGATAGGAACAGATTGGATAATAAATCCACAGGTAAGAGCTTCCTTCTGTCTGATAGTGCCCCAGGGTTTCAGTCTCCAGCGCTTGCCCTCCAGAGTTTCTCAGGCCCTGAAGCTGCATCGCTCTGTCCTGGCTAACCTGTGGCACAGCACATCATTTCTGAATCGCAACCCTGAGCTCCCAGGGCAGCTCCAGGCCTCACATGCTCTCTGGTTTCCCCAGCATTTCCCGTGGGTTTGCACCCAGAGGAGAGGCTTAAAGATATTTTCTGACTGAATGACTACTAGAGTTGTTCCTTGGAAACTGGCTATTAAATTACAAAACACCTGAAAGAGGACACTGTAGTGTGGGTGTCATGGTTCTCAAAGGATTTCTTGGGGTTCATCAAGAACTCCCCAATCTTATGCAAAAACGCCCAGTGCCCTGGTGTCTGTCCTGTGGGGGATGGGTGTGAGGCAGTGGGTCCCTCAGTGGTGGGCAGGTGTCTGCAGACTGCAGCATACAGGAAGGATGAGTCTGTGGGCCTCCCTGGTGGCACAAGGTGTTAAGTCTTGTCTATGAAGCTATCCACAGCTTGAGTTCGATCTGGCCAGGAGCTTCCCACATGGCGCGGCAGACCTCTCCTGCCTCGCCCGCTGCTCCCCTCAGCAGTGTATTTCAATCTGCCTGTTCTGCTCCCCACTCTGTTTCTGGTGAATCCTCTCCCCCCACCCCTCTGACCTACACCCCAGCTCTTGCATGCATAAATAAATAAATCTTAAAAAAAATAGAAAAGGAAGGATGAGTCTGCACTCTGAAGTGGGGAGAGGAGCAGTAGGTAAGAAATTTACTTGGGTTTCAATCAGTTTTTCAATCTATCACAGCAAGCAGTGAAACAGACATTCAAGTGGAGCCTCTGATTATCTTCCATGAACCATTTATCACATAGTTCAGGACCTGGAGGGAGAGTCTCGTGGTCACCAGCCCTATGGCCTAGCACTCAGCCTGGCACAGAGTGGGAGCTCAGCAATAGTTTTTGAATGAGTAAGTGAATGAATGAACCCATGAGCACATGAACAGAGAGAGCCTAGGAGAAATGGAACTAGGGCAAAAGTATTAGGAACAGTGGGGTGGAGGCTGGGGAAGTCTCACAATACAGCATATAAATAGTAAAGATAAACCCAGGAGTAAGGACACACTATAATTTGACTTTCTAACCTCATTTCCCTCCTGTACCTGAAGCTCTATCCCCTCAACCTTTTCATAGTCCTTGTAACATGCTTCTCAGCTTCCAGAATTGCCGCTACTTTCCCTCTCCCCTCCCCACTAGATAGCCTTTCCTTTCCTGTCCCCTGGAAAAATCCTAGTAATCTTTTAATATCCCATGTGATAATAGGGGGCATAGGTAAGAAAGGGACCCGGCTTGGAGGCCACTACAGTGGGCTGTCTGTGGGGGTGGCATAAAGCTTGAGGGAATACGGATGAGCAACCCATCAAGAGATGATGTCTGAGCTGGATTAGGGCAGCAGGCTGGTAAGCCGGGTGAAGCACAAAGCACATGGAGAGTGGTATTGAAGGCAGAGGAATAAGAGCAAAGTTGTAAAAGCTGAACCAGCAAAGCCAGAGGGGCTTTGCATGGGAGAGAGCCCTTCCGGTGGGGCTCTGAGGATTTCTGAGAGGTTGCAGGGTGGCCTATAAATTGGGTTGATGGACGGGTGCTTGGGAATGTGGACTGAGCCAATGGAACCCTTAATTCCCCTCTAGCTTCAGGAATCTCCCCTCGACCAGTTAAACCTGAAACCCAGGCCAAACCCTTACAACAGGGCAGTACAACAAAACTGGGGTTCCTTCAGACAACTTGCTAGGAGTCTGCGCAGAGTGACTGGAAAGCCTGCCCCTCACCTACCTTCTCTCTCCTCTGTACCATCAGAGGGACTCGGGCTATTCAGCTTGCAGTACATGTGGCCTGAGATGACATTCCAGATGATAATCTCCCCATTGTAACTGGAGGTGGCAAGAAGAAAAGGTGGACATTGAGCCACACAAAGGATGTCCTCCTGGTGTCCGTGGTTCTGAGAGAGAGAGAGAGAGAGAGAGAGAGAGAGAGAGAGAGAGAGAGAGAGAGAGGTCAAATTCCCAGTCACTCACACTGGCTTCCCTTCATTTGATCCCTAAGACAGAGGAGAAGTGTGTTGCCCGCATCCAGAATTCATATGGAAACTTATGGCCCCGCTCAGAAGGGCAGGAGCATTCCTCCTCCTAGGATCTATTGGCAGGCAGCCAGGGAAGTGTTGCATTTCTTTGGGTCAGTTTATTGCCTCAGAGGGCTCACCTTTCTCAGAAATTGCTACCTCTAGTAGCTTCCTTACCTCCCCATAGTGCTGAAGAGCAGGCCATTTACAAGGAGCCCCCAGCAGGGTCGAAGTGTTGATAGGAATGGGACAAGAGAATCCAAGCACTGGAGAAGGGGATTTATTTTCCCAGGTCTAAATTCCACAGAGTGATGTCCCTTGATTCAGTCCCTGCAGACCTCCCGGTGACCTCCCACTGTGTTCTACATGTGCTGTTAGGAGTTGAAGTCACCTGCTCCCCTCAAGAGGTGGATTTTTGGGTATGGTCTCTGAAGAAAGATAAGAAACTATAATAGACTTTGGAGACCAGTGATGCAGAGTTCAAAGAGTTCAAAGGCCATCATCCTTTCAACTTTCTCACAGGTTGCAGTTTCTATAGTTTCTATGTGAAGAGAATTGGCTCCTCTTGGCACTGTAAAGATATTTTTTCTCCCTTGCTCTCACATATTTCCCATGGAATGTTCCTGGAGGGCCTCTCCACAGTCCTCTAAGATGCCTCTTTTGCTTGGAAGCAACTGCAAGGTAGTATAAGATTACCAGAAAAGAGGTCAAAGGCCCTCTCTTTCCCACCATCTTTTTTAAAAATAAATTTAATTAAATTTATTTTCTTACATCATTGTTAATTTTTGGACAGTATTTGATTTCTCCCCTCAGATGTAGTCCCCATAGTTCTCCCACCACTATGTCCCCCCGATCCATCACCACAGTCCCTTATGCAATTCCATGTTTTGATCCTTTTCCCTCCCCATCCCCTGCTGTATGCCTCAGCTGGCAAGTTTTATCTTTTTCCTGACCCTTTGTTTGGTTTCTTTATATTCCGCCTGCAAGTGAAACTATCTTATATATTTACCTTTTTTCTTCTGACTTATTCCTCTTAGTGTAATCCCTTCTGGCTCCATCCATGTTGCCACAAATGGCATGAGTTGATGGACCAAGAAGAGTGATATATATACACAATGGAATACTACTCAACAATTAAAAAGATAAGCTTCTCACTATCCTGAGCTACCAAGTAGCTTTCCCTTCCTCCATTTGTGAGCAGTCATGTCTGGTCCACCCCTCTAAACCCCCATAGTCTCACACCACTTGCAGAGCAAGGTGTCCATGCCTTAGCATGACGTTCAAGCTTTAATTTGACTTTCTAACCTCATTTCCCTCCTGTTTCTGATGCTCCAGCTTCTCAACTTTTCAAAAGTCCTTCTAACATGCATCTCAGCTTCCAAAATTGCTTATGCTTTTTCCCTCTCCCCTCATCTAGATTGCCTTTCTTTACCTTGTCCTGGGAAAATCCTAGAAATCTTTTAATATCCCATGTGATATTAGGGCAAACTTAGAAGCTCCCACCTCTGGGCTTCTCCAGCATGTTATTCATTACCATACAATCTGTCACATTGTATGCTTATTATTTCCTTAGTTTATCTCCTTGACAGTTCTATGAGATTCTGGGCAGAGAATCACATTTTATTCATGTTCCTATCTTCTATGCTTATCCACTAAAGATGGCTCTATGAAAGTGCTTGATAAATATGTGTTGAATGAAGTGATAACTGAATGATTAAATAGTTGGAAAAAACCAATGCTTCCCTGACTTTTGCATGATGTCTGCCTTTGCGGTAGCTGTGGCTTTCCTTGGGAACTTTCTGCATCACTTTGTTATTTCACTTAACATTAATCATCATTTGCTTTGGCAAACTCCATGAAGGCAGGGGCTATGTGATGACCATTTTGATCATCACAGCATCTTCATTGGGCAGCACACACTTGATCCATAATGCTTGTAATAGGCACTTGACAAATGCTGGCTGAATGAAAACATATACTTCATGGGCAGTCACCACAAACAGGCACTGGGTTAGGTCCCTGGATCCCACAGCAAAGACAGACAACTAAGGTCCTGTGGAGTTCGTGTCCTAGTGACTTGTATTTTTGGTCATATTTACAGGGGACATAGGGTAGGGTATGGGCAGTGTCAGAGAGAACAGAGAACTTTGCTTAAAATTGGAGAACTGGGGATCTCCTTGGTGGCTCGGGCATTAAAGTCTCAGAACTATCAAGCTATCGCCAGCCACTGTGGCATGAGCTCGCTCTCGGCCAGGGAGCTAACCCACATGGCACAGCAGACCTCTCCTGTCTCACCTGCTGCTCCCCTCAGCAGTGTATTTCAGTAGATCTGCCTGTTCTGTTCCCCATTCTGTCTCTGGTGAATCCTCTCACCCGCCTCACCTCTGGCCTACACCCCAGTTCTTGTATGCATAAATAAATAAAAAGAAATTTTAAAAAAAGTGGATTTGTTTTATTGGACTGGAGAATTTTGAAGGAAAATATCCAATGCTGGAAATCTGTAGGAAGTTGGGGACATTCTGAATGCTAATTAGAATTATAAGAAGTCCCCTGTTCCTATGGTCGCATTGAACATGGCCTGTCACTCTTCCTGGAGCTGAAGTAACTCCCTGAGTTCAGTGTTGGCTCTACCTGGACACCAACCACGAATCCTAGTACAGCAGATACTGTGACCACCTGAGGGAGATGTCAGGGTGAGTCCCTAAGTGGAGGAGTGCCTCACTTGTTTGAGTTGAGGCACAGAGAAGTTGACTAAGGCTCACCAGGTCATCCTTCCAGTGTGGCTGTGGCTTCCAGAAGTGATGAAAGTCACATGGTACGTCCTGTATCCAGAGCCAAACAGGAGACATTGTACAAGCAGCAAAATGAGCTGCCAACACATTCACAACTTCAGAGAAAAGACGCTGGCACAGTTTATAACCCTACCCCCTCACCCCACCGGTGATGTAGATTTTCAAAATGTCAAAGCAAATTCTTATAGTGCCAGTGGGAATAAAAAGCAATCCGCTCCTGACGTTTGGGTGATTGCATTTCAGCAAATCATATGTCAACTGACAAGCTCTCCTCAGATGGTCTGCATAGCTTCGCCTTCATAATAAGATCCATAGCTGTTGCATGCGCTAAAACAAAAGCCATCAGCCCAGGAACCTATAATACCAAAGGACATATTCAATGCCAAGATGTCTCAAGAAGTCATCTCTCAAATCATCCTAGGATGCAAGGCTTAGGCTGTGAAATACAGCACACTTTCAAAAGAATGAAGAACTTACAATGTTTAAAAACCTTTGGAATTCCATGATCATTCAGCACAGCAAGAAGAGGAAATAAAATGCCACGGACAGATTTCAAACTTAGTTTTAGTCAGCATTTTCAACTTCCCCTCTCTTAATCCCTTTCCTTATCTCTAAGCCATAATTTTTTTTTTCATAGAGATGCTTATGGATGGCGTTCACCTCCTCTCTCCATGCAGAGAGAGACTAGGGCATAAAGACAAGGTGGAGTAGGGAGAAACAGAAGGACTGGATCATGGCTGGCCTGGGTAACCCTCCACTAGGGATGAGAACCTGTGAGATATAGCTGAAGCCCCCACAGGCTGGCAAAGGGAGACATGACAGCCTGCACAGGGGGAAAGAGACCAGTCTGGGGGGAGAGCTACAGGTATGGCTGTATGGATTCTAGGGGTGCCCCTTTTGCCATGAGAGCTTTTCTAGACAGCACTTCTTTCCACTGAAGAAAATCTCCCTTGTGGCGCAAGGGGTTAAGTTTCAGTGCTATGAAGCTATTGCCAGCCACTGCAGCATGAGTTTGAGTTCGATCCCCAGCCAGGGAGATCCCAATGGCACAGTAGACCTCTCCCGCTCACCCGCTGCTCTCCTCGGCAGTGTATTTCAGTCAGTCTGCCTGTTCTGCTCCCCACTCTGTCTTTGGTGAATCCTCTCACCTCCCACCCACCTCTGGCTTACATCCCAGCTCTTATATGCTTAAATAAATAAATCTTTTAAAAAATGTAAATAAACAAGGTAGAAGTTTTTTTTTAAGAAACAGAGGAGGGAAGGAGAAAGGAAAACAATGAAAGGAGGTAGGGAGGGCTACCTCCTAGTCTGTACTAGGTACCAATGGCATTCATCATTTCTCCAAAATAATTTATTTTTAAAGGAAAAAAGAATTGAGGGACAGGGTGGTACAGAAGAATATCAATCTAAAGCAGGATTTGAAATACCATACTTTTGAATATTTCACTTACAAAATACACGTTTATTCTTCGATCCCATCCAACAGCTATGATGCACCTAGAGCAATAATAGAATATTACTTTTTCACATTTAAGGTTGTCATCTGTTAATTTTTTCATGGAATCAATATGGTAGTTTAATTTTGTCATGTATGTGATAAATGAAGAAAGCAAGAAGTAACCTCTCTTTTTTATGAAGAACAAAATAAAACGTGATATGATTAATTAGAGTCAGTGTTTTAACTGGTGCTTAAAATTCAGAAAGCAGACACAGGAGGACACACTATTTCCCAAGATCTGCAGATGCCACTCTACAGCAGTCATCTCCCTGAGGTCGCTTGATCCCAGGCGTACCAGTTGAATCATGGAGATCAAAGCACGAACAGAAATTGATCAAGGATTGTTTTTACATTCTTAGTGTTCAGGAGGGAACTCACTGGATTTTTACCCCTTGTCTTATGACTGCTAAATTTAATTACCCCAGTGATTTATGCCTTAAGAAAGCATTTGTTGAAGAGATATGTACAGAAAATTGGTCCCAAATTCTGGAAAAGCCCAGTTGCCTAAATTACCATCAGGTAGCCACTGGGCTTCTTGGGAATTCTTTGACATATTCCTTTCTGGAAAATTCCCTTCATTGTGTTGGCATCCTTCGTCAGGACAAGTTTTGTACTAAAAAAGATGCCTCTCTTGGGGCCTCCCTGGTGGCACAAGGGATTATGAAGCTATGAAGCTATCCAGAGTCACTGCAGCATGAGTTTGATACCCGGCCAGGGAGCTTCCCACATGGCGCAGCAGACCTCTTCTACCTCACCCCCTACTCCCCTCAGCAGTGTACTTCAGTTGATCTGCCTGTTCTGCCCCCCACTCTGTCTCTGGTGAATCCTCTTACCACCTCACACCTCTGGCCTACACCCCAGATCTTGTCTGCATAAATAAATAAATAAATCTTTAAAAGAAAAGAGATGCCCCTCTTATATCTAAGCTGAATATAACTCACTTATTTTGGTTCACCTCCAAGTAGGTACAATCACAGACTTCACTTTGCTTTTCATCTAGAAAGATAATATTATCAGCTCATATTGAACAGTTTTCTTTATTAGTATTGAATCAGCTTACATATTGACTTAACTGACCAAGTCTAACTGATGAGTGGGGAAAACGCTATACTTATTTTCTAGTTTTCAGACCAGAGTTAAGTGTCTTTCATGCCACGAGGGCAGTGCTGGTTTTCTGCCAGCCCCATGGCTCTGATAGGCTAACACTGCCATTGCTCAGCTTCTGACAGGACCCAACACAGTGCCTGACACTTACTGAGCAAGCGAGTGAATTAATGAATGTGTGAAGGTCAAAGGCAGAACTAGGAATCACCAACTCATTACTTTGAGGTGTTTTTTTTTTTTTGTCTTTTTTTCCTTTGACTTCACCTGTCACCGTCACTGTCTAATAGTTGAAGACCATTAGCCTTTTAACTTCCTCATAGTTTTACAAACCAGAATATTGGAAATTTCTACCAACAATAGACACAGAAAATAAGCAAATGGAATAAGTTGTCTTGGAAAAAAATCAGAGTAACACACAAAAGAGACCACATTTTAGTGTTTTGATCCAGACTTTGACTTATGTGATGTTTAAAATATTTAAAGAAGTTATGGTCTTTTAAGAAATGAGATATATACTGGATAATGGAGGAGTAGATGCATGTGGCATACAGATATAGGACCCCACTATTTTACTCCATTTCTGTGTATTTACCTGAAGAATATGAAACTACTAATTTGAAAAAATACGTGCGCCTCTGTGTTCATTGCAGCACCATTCACGACAGTCAAGACATGGAAACAACCTAAGTGCCCATCTATAAGTGGATAAAGAAGATGTGGTATGTATACACAGAGAAATAATAAGCAGCTATAAGCAAATATGAGATCCTGACATTTTGCAACAGTATGAATGGAACTGGAGGGTATTATGTTAAGTAAAAAAGTCAAAGTGAGAAAGAGAAATAGCCTGGACTTCACTTACAAGTGGAAGACAAAGTAGCAAAGCAATTGAACAAACAAAACAAAACAAAATTAGATTCTCACAACAGAATGGTGTTCAGGAGAGCAGCCTTTGAGCCAGGGGAGTGGGGTGAGGATGGCGGTGGGGGGGTGGGAGTGGGGATGGATAGGCAAAGTGGGCAAAGGGTGCATGGTGATGACCGACACTAGACTTTTGCAAGTGATCATAATGCAGCATATACAGGTGTGAAATGTGAAGCTGTACACCTGAAACCTAAATCAGGAAACAAGAATAAATAAAACAAAGCAAAAACAAGCACTCAGATTATGAGAACAAAATGATGGCCACCAGAGATGAAGGGGCGTGTGGGTTGACCAATCTGCTAAAGTGGACAGAGGAAGATGGAGACTAGACTTGGTGGATCGTTATGCAGCCTATGCAGACGTCAAGCTAAGATGCTGTATGCCTGAAACCTATGTCATTTTATAAACCGATGTTACTTCCATTTTAAAAAATGCACGAAGCATAGCTGGAGCATATATATGGATATAAAATAGTGCCTACTAAATAGAAGTGCCAATTCACTGATAAAATGAAATGTTAGAGAAAAGTGATGTAGAATTGTTACATGCACCCTCCATCTCATTTAATTTCTTCTACATTTGCTACAAATGCCTACTCTTGCATCATTATGCTATGGGGACCCTTAGTAGGAAGTGACTTGCCATGCTTCAGGGTGTGCAGACAGTGCCCATTGTTGTAGCTCCAGATCTTCAGACAGCCATCTCTGCCCCCAGTAACTAGCCTAGGAAAGAGAGCCTGCAGTCAGGGTGGCTGGTGGGGGCTCGCCAGCTTGGTCAATGGAGATCATGGAGATCACGTACCTTCTTCCACTGGAGTCAAAGGTCAGACAGGTGATTCCAGCATTGCCATGGGCCCCTATGAACTCAGACAGAAGTCTTCCTGTTTCAAAGTCCCATACTTTCACCACCTATATCAAGAAGTTGAAAAAAGTGACTTAGAGATAACTGGCTACCCAAAGGGAGTTGTATTTAGAATGGAGTTGTATTTAGAAGTCTCATGTCATAGCTATGAGAGATAAAAACTTATATAGAAATTCCCTCTACTTCTGGGCCTCCCTGGTGGCACAATGGGTTAAGCACAGCACTAGCAGCATGAGTTTGATACCCCGTCAGGGAGCTTCCCACATGGCGCAGCAGACCTCTCCTGTCTTGCCTGCTGCTCCCCTCAGCAGTGTACTTCAGTTGATCTGCCTGTTCTGCTCCCCACTCTGTCTCTGGTAAATCCTCTCACCCCCCGCCACCTCTGGCCTACACCCCAGCTTTGTATGCATAAATAAATAAATCTTAAAAAAAAAGAAATTCTCTCTACTTCCATACGTTTTGGTATACTTGAGTATATTAGTCTCCTTGCACTACCGTAACAAAACACCACAGGCTGGGAGGATTAAACAACAGAAACATATTTTCTCACAGTCCTGGGGGCCGAGGTCCAAGATCAAGGGGAGGGTAGGGCTTGGTTCCTTCCGAAGCCTCTGTCCTTGGCTTGCAGGTGTCTTCTCCTTGTGTCCCCACCTGACCTCTCCTCTGTGTGTGCATCTTGTGATGCTTTCTGTGTCCACATTTCCTCTTCTTATAAAGATACTAGTCAGATTGAACCAGGCCCTCTCTCTGGGATCATTTTAACTTAATCACCTCTTTAAAGTTTTTTTTTCCTCTAAATACAGTCACACTCTGAGGTACTGGGGTTTAGGCTCAACATATGCACTTAGAAGGAACACCCACAACACTGGGTGAAAAAATTAAAAGATTTAGGAGACTTAGGGAAAAATATCTCCTGACCATCTAGGCACAGAGAACATAGGTATACATTGAATTTTGAGAGGCAAAATTTATTCACCATCAGGGCAAAGCTGAATGAGAAAGATGACCTGATTTGGGGTTTTGTCTTCCAGAACCTCAGCTTTATGATTTCCTCGATCAACTAGGTCCAATCTAGCAGTTACTTTCTTTTAGCCCCATCCCTTTTGCAGACTTTGAGCCAGGTGAATGGCATCTTGCATGACTGGGTGAGGTTGAATAGTCACCCCAGAAAGGACAGGTGTTCTGGAACCTGCATCTAAAATGCATCGAGAATGGGGAAGGAGAAATGCAGGAGGACAGCCCCTCCCCCAGGACTACCAAATGTTCCTTCTAGTCACTCTAAGGCTGTTCCATTGACATGGAGACACTTCTGGGTTTCTAGGCACCAAAAGACTCACTCTGCTGCTGATTTCAAATCACCGAGGTCAGATTTTCATCACACCCACTTTGCTTCCTCCCCTCTGTGCTACAATGTAAAGATTCCTCGTGGTATCTGCAGCTCAGGCATCACCATCTATTCTCCTAATACAGTAACAGACCCTTAGCACTTCTGGGGGTTACTTTAGTGTTTTTGCCACTTACAAATATCCCAAAGTTCCACAATATGTAGTGACTTGTAAAAAGTTCAAGGTCCAGAATTGACTTAAGTACCTGTTGGTTTGGAAGAATGAGCAGGGAGGCTATTAGCTGGGCAAATAGCACAGGATCCACACCCAAAGCAGGCATTCTCCCTCTTAGCCTGCTTTTCCATTGGGGGATTGAACAGACACAACTTTGTTCTTAAAAAATTTCCCTAAGAACTCTGCCTGCTAATGCGGGTAGCAGAAATGAAAAGATTGAATCGAGCAATGAAAACATATTTTTAAATAACTTATGGTTCTATTTATAGACTATTTCTAAATATAGCTTAAAGGTATTATTTATGCTTTCCAGGTATACTGTGCTTGCATTTTGTAGAAGGCATATATATGACATTTCATGTTGTAGCAGGCATCCTTTAAGAACGTCCTTGCTTCAGGTGTTCTTCCTTTTGGCATTCCCATCCAGTTAAACTTAATAAAATGAACTGCAGCACAAACTTTAATTTTGCTATTAAAATTTAAAATATGTGTAGTTTTAATCTCTATGGGTACAAATTATGTTATCCTTGTGACTTCCATATTACATGTCATTGTGTGTGTTTTAAGTTGGAGTTCATATGTAACTGGTCTGAATATTTACTTGAACTTTCATAATTTTTTTGTGTGCAGCTTTCAAGCATTTCCAGCATTTCAATTCCATTGAAATTCAATGGAATTTCAAGCATTCCATTGGATGCTGGTGGTCCTCAGAACTCTGCTTATACAATGAATGAATATAGTAGTGTTAATAAATTCAGGCTTCATGAAAACCTCGGGCTAGATCCTCTCCTCCACAAATATAGAGAGCAAAGGTTTAAATGCTATGGATTGTGACAGTGGCATAATGATGTGACAAAAATTTCACACAACAACAGATCTGCAAGGCGAGCAAATACCCAAATCAATACTTTAATTCAGAAAGTATTGGAGAGTTCATTACCAGCATATGCCTAACACAGTAATAGTTGTGAAATAAATTATATCTCAATTTACTTACCACAGTGAGTACTTACCACTCACTGACAGGGGAGTACAGATCAAAAGTATTGATATACAAGGTGGACTGTGCTACCATGGAAGTAGGAACCCAAATGCTAATGGAGCCACTCATTCTGCCTGGATGTGAGAGGGGATCTAGGGACATATCTCCCAGAAGCTGAGATCTGAGTTGTGCCTTGAAGAGCAAGAAAGTTTTTGACAGGTCAAGAAAGAAGGGGGCAACACAGATGCTCCGATTTCCCCTCCATATGTCCCAACACCAAGCCTCAAGCCCCGATGAATTCTTAGACTCATAAACATGAAACAGTGCAGAGCAAGTGAGAACACAATCTAACACTTCATTCAAGGCAGAAAGTATGGGTGGTTAGGTAGAGAGAGGGGTGGTGTGTGAAAGGCAGTGAAGACAAGTTGCATGGTGGAGCTGACCTTGAGTTGGACCTTGAAGTGTGTTTAGAAGAGGAGGAAGCAGGAAATTCAGGAGTAGAGATGGGAAAGGGTTGAGCAGCCATGGCAGGAATGTGCGTGATACTGAGCAGGCAAAACAGTTGGCTTCTGGGAAGTCATAGGCTGTTCTGATAAATCTGGACATAAATACTTCTTTGTAAGTCTGAACCCAAACTATGCAGGGACCCACCTTCTTTTAGATGAATTGAGACTGAGTCAAGATAAAAAATTTTGACCAACAGACCAGGTAATCTATTTCTTTTAATAATAAATCTGCGATGATCACTAAACTCTGAAATAGAAACTAGGCAAGAACATAGTCAAACACAAGTCTTACTTGCCTCAGTGAAGAGGTGAAGTGAGTGTGAACATCAAGAGGATAAGTTGGGGCTGCAAGGGCCCTGGTCATATATCCTAAAGACAGGGTGCTCCAGGCTCTGACAGGGAGAAGGATGAAGGGCGTGGCCAGATGGTCTGGAACACTAGCTTGTAACTCTGGAGCTCAGGCCAGTGATCCAGAAGGTGACCAAACTGGTATTAGGAGATTTGAGAACATTGCAGCATCATGCATATGCTTGACATGCGCCCTCCCATTAGCTCAAGGGCCGACACCATGAACCATGGGGTATGTGTGTCTCTCTGCTCTCATGCCCTATAAAGTGAGCACTGATTATGGCCCCTCCTCTGGATGCTGTCACTCGTCCAAGTTGGGGCCAGCATAGTCCTCATGAGCCCCTGGGAAAGGGGAAGCAGGTGTGGACTACTCTGTTCCCTCACACCTGGATCAGGGGTGTGTTAATCATCTTACACCATACTAAAGAATCGCAATGAAATAGCACCACTCTATAGTGCCAGGGCAGGCCTCCCAAAGAGCTCACTGTGGGCTCCTCTATCAGCTTTCACAGAAGACGCCCAAACAGCACATGATGATTGGTAGAGTAGAATTGAAATTCGACTCTATTTCGAGAATAGAATGACCCCGGAACATTCCGCTCAGCAAGGTGAGGGCGGTGAGACCGGGTCCACACTTGCAAATATTTCACTCCTAAAGAGAGCTTGAGAGAGCAGGATCCAAGATACTTACAGATGCTTCTGAGCAGCTGACCACCTGCTGGAAGGCAGAGTTGTACCGGCAACACACCACGGGCTCCTTGTGGGAAACCACCAGGTGAGGCTCTTGGGGACCTCTAGCTCATGGAAAACACAGAGGAAGAACAGAAATCTGCACTGAGGGTATGCCATGGGTACCTGGGATGAGGCATCTATTGATGGTTAAGAAGATAATCGAGTTCAAAAGATGGGTCTGTGACCTTGGACAAGAGACTAAACTCTTCAAAATCTTAATGTTCTTATCTGCTATATCAGCATGAAGATATGTATTTCAAAGGGTTGTTTTGCGATTAGATGAGAAACGTGTGTCCTTGGCAGAGAGCCTCGCAAACACAACTAGCGTGCGCTGAGCAGGAGCGGCTAACTGTGAAAACTGACAGCACATGGCAGGTGAGGTGTGGTTTTGTGAAACTGCAGAGTGGACTTTCTTCCTTACCAAGGTGCATCTCCCCCTGAACAAACACAGACTGGATTATTCCATTGGGAACTCTCAAGCCTGAAAGGCAGCACTTTTCTATCACCGAGACAAGGCCAGGTCGGGCCCTGTGAGATCTGCCGCGTGCCTCTCACAGGCACCCAGACGCAAAGGGCTCCCCTGTGCACACAGGCCTTGCCCATGAGCCATCTGGGGGGGGGGGTCAGCACACGAAACAGAAAGTCCTTGGATTAAGCAACCCAACTCCTTGTCACCCTGTCTGTTAAATGGGGACAAGAGGATAGGAAATGTCTGGAGGAGCACGCGGGACAGAGGACACTTAATCAGCCTGCTGTGAGTTCCGAGCACTGCTGCTCTGTCTTCTTTTTCTTCACTGTCCCTCTGATGCTCAGTCCCCAGGCGAGCTGCTCCCAGAGAGAAATTTGGGAATCTGAAACCTCAGACTCCGTGCATGGACTCTTTACAGTGAGGCCGAACCCTCTTCTAGGAAGAACAGAATTTAACTTAAGGATGGCTGGGCCTTCCTTCCTTCCTTCCTTCCTTCCTTCCTTCCTCCCTCCCTCCCTCCCTCCTGCCTTTCCAATTAAATTTATTTGTTTTCTTCCATCATCGTTCATTTTTGGACAGTATTTGAGTTCTTCCCTGAGGTGTCATCCCGTAGTTCTCCCACCACGATAACACCCGCTCACCACCACCACAGTCCCTCGTGCTCTTCCTTCCCGTGTTGACTCCGCTCCCCCCTCCCGTGCCAGGTGCCTCTGGTCCATGGCAAGGTTGGGAATGACTGAACTTCTCATGATGTTCCCTAGACCGTGGGATGTGTCGGTGGAGTCTGGTCTGAGGGGGAGAAGGATGGCAGGGCGTGGGGATGCCGTCCCAGAGAAAGTGCTGGGGTTGCAGCCAGATCCTGCTTCCTCATCACTCCTCCTCTTCCTGACGAGCTGAGTCTCCCCAGAGCACACATGGGGAGATCACCAGGAGGCGGGGAAGGCCCAGGCAACTTGATCGAGATCACAAAGTCCCCGAGTGACAGCAGGGATGTGGCAGACGTGATCTAGCACCTAAGTGCTGGCACTAGAGATGGGGACTGTTTTTGCGAGGAGGTGGAATTTCAGTCACTTTACTCAAAGAAAAAAAATTAATCAAGCAGGCTGTTTGTTCTACACAGTGTGCTCATGTCAAACAAACAGCAGTTTGATTGACTGAAGTTCCTGCTTCTCAGCTGGCTGCTTTGGCATCTTGAGTAAAGAGCCACGGCCCCCTGCCTGGCTGTAAGCACTGCATGGCAGTTGTTTTGCCTCAGTGGGCAAATTAGGAAGGGAGGGTACAGACTGGGCACTAGCCACACCTTAGTTCTAATATTGTGAAATCTGATCACTTTCCTATACAGTTAATTCTGATTTCATCCCTGAATCTAGTAACTGTATTTAAGATTCTTCCTATGCATGTGCTCACACATTAAAAAAAGGTTTTTTCGACACTGTATGTTATAATATTTGGCTCAGAAAATCGAGCCGCTATGATCATACACATAGGATTTGAAACCTGCCAACTATGATAGTCTAAAAGTTTTCCTGCATCCTTTCCTCCATTTCTTGGGTAAGCTGTTGCATACCCAGGGAGAAAGTTGCAGATGAGGAATGTATTTATGTCTGTGCAGCTAAAGGGGTGGGAGGATGCGGGGGTGAGGGGAGGTGAGCGGTGGTGGGGGCGGGCGGACTCCAGGTGAGGAAGTAAGAGAAGGCTGTGTTCAAACCATGATCTGGCTAGAATGATGTCCACACTTTTAGAACTTAGAGGGTTCTCAGTCCTCAAAGTGCAGGTGGTGCACCCCTCAGCCCTGCCGGGTGGGTGGGGCAGAGCTCCCCTCCTGCAGAAGCTGAGAGAAGAGGGGTGACTTACTCCAAGGCCATTGGTCCCTGGGAGAGAGAGCCAAGTCTCCATGTCCACAGGTGCCTTTTAGGATATGTGAAAATAGCCCTCCCTGGAAGCTCTGGTAAAGGAAGACTAGCCAAGGTGGTCTGTGTGTGTGTATTTGGCAGAGAGTTTATCTTTGGTGGCTCAGACAGCTCTTTTGGTGGGAGTAGCACAGTATAGGGGGAAGGCAGTGGACAGGGTAGCCTGACAGGAGTATCGGTCCCAGTTCTGCTCCAGACTCCCTGTATGACCTTGGGCAACTTGTTCCTTCCTCTAGGCCTCTGCTTGCTCATCTTTAAACTTCAGGGTGGGACTGGATGACTTCTGGGTATCTGGGAGGCAGGACTTAAACCTCTTCAGTAAGCCCAGACAGTTTCAGTCAGTCAGGTCAGATGCAGGCACCGAGTGGACACTAGATGCAAAGGGGAGGAGCTGCTCGCTGACCTCTCTTTCTCAGTGGACACCCATCTTCCTTGCTGAGGAGGTGATGGGAAAGTGGCCAAGCAAAGGTGTGTCAAGGTGGACTCATTAACAGAGGAATCAAGGAGTCTTGTGTCCTCAAGGCACTTCTTGAACTCCTCAAAGCTGAGGCCCTGCCCATTAATGGACCCTCCATGAGGACCAGCCTCATCAGATGGGTGTATGCCATCCTGCTTTAGGACAAGGCCTCAGATGTGGGGCACCAGTGTGGCAAAGGGACTCCAGTGGAGCTGGTTTCTTTGGGCTCAATAAGCAGCTCACAAGCATTCTCGGGCAGTCTACTAGGGGAAGGCTAGTGGGTGGAGTAGGGCTCAAGAGGAAGGTTCCAGACTTTTGGATAAAATAGAGAGATGGTGCTGGAATAACTACTGGGAAATGTTAAAGACAGCTTACCAAATAAGTACTGTGAGTTAGGGACAGGAGCACATACGTGGTTTGGGAGCTTGCACAGGGGACATTAAATCAGAGGTTGAAAGCAGTGGCATTGGGCTTTGCAGCTCTCTTTACAGAGCTGACTGCTAGGGGTGGAGAGGACAATCTCATACCTCAGTCTCAGGTGCAGGAGCGCGACGGCATCTGTGGCTATGCACAGGGCTCTGGAGTTGGGGAGGTAAAGGCAGGCTGCGTACTCTCCCTTAATACCGCTGGCTTTGGAAGATGCAGTAAACAAACAGCTGTAGGTCTCCAGATCCCAAATCTGAGGAGGAAATGGGGAAAAAGAAATTAGAGGTTTTGAGCAGCTTACTTTTCTGTGTTTTTAAGGCTGTCAACTGTTGTGGGGGTCTAGTTAGGTTTGAGCAAATTTTGAACACTAGCTCACTCCCAGCCCCACTGAAAAGGGTTCCAATATTAAAAGAGTTTCCTCCTCCTTTGTTGCTTGTAAGGAAGTAGAAAGTGGGGCCCATGTTCTTAAGTCCTTCTGCTATGCTCATGTTGTAAGACCGAAACCATAAAATATACAGAAGAAAATAGGAAAAGCAACCATGACATTGGCTTTCAGGGGTGTGGGGGTGGGGGGGCTGGGCTCCAAATAAACAAATAGAACAACATCAAATTAAAAGGCTTCTGCACAGTGAAAGAAACTACCACTAAAATGAAAAGAAACCCTACTGAAAAAGAGAAGACATTTATATATCATACTTCTGACAAGGGGCTGCTATTCAAGATCTACAAGGAACTCGTACAATTCAACATCAAAATTAAAAACTAAATAAAAAAATGGGCAGAAGAACTAAATAGAACCTTCTCCAAAAAAGACAGATATGGCCAACAGGTACATGAAAAAATGTCCCTTGTTACTTGTTACAGGGAAATGCAAATCAAAACCACAATGAGATACCACCTCATACACACTTGTGAGAGCGACCCATATCAACGAGACCAGAAGCAACATGTGTTGGTGAAGATAAAAGAACCCTGTACACTGTTGGTGGGAATGTAGACTGATCCAGCCCCTATGGAAAAGAGTACGGAAGTTTCTCAAAATATTAAAAATAGATCTACTATATGATCCAGCAATTCTATGCCTAGGAATCTACCTGAAGAATGCCAAAAAAAAAAAAACTAATTTGAAGAGATATATGTACTTCTATGTTATTGCAGCAGTAATAACATAGTCAAATTATGGAAACAACATAAATGCCCAATGACAGATGAATGGATTAAGAATATGTATATATACATAATGGAATACTACTCAGCTATAAAAATAAAGAAAGTCTTGCCATTTCTGACAACATGGATGGAACTGAAGGGTATTGTGCTAAGTGAAATAAGTCAGGAGGTTTACATTCCACTTATGTAGGTAACACAGAGAAGCAGAAAATAGCATCAGACAAAACTAAATCAAAAACAAATCTTAGAAGGCTGGCTGTAGAATTGAGGATACCAGAGGGAAAGGGAGAGAATGGAGAGCAAAGGAGGGAGGGACTCTAGTGGACTGTGGTAGAGGACCCAGGGAGTGGAAACACAGAGCTGAAGAGGTGGGATCCTCTGCCTCTGAATCATATATAGTGTCGTTATCTCAAAAAACAAAAGATCTTACATGATGAACTTTAAAATGCAAAAGAACTAAGAGAAGTGTGAATCCCTAAATCATACAATGTTGTGAACCAACAATGTTATCTCTATAAAAAATAATAAAATTAAAATGAAATAAAAATAATAAATTCTAAACATAAACATTTATAATAAGAAAAGAAATAAGTAGGGGATTTTAGAGACAGATATGCACACAGGGAGAATGTCACATGAATGTGATGCAGATACTGGGGTGTTGCTATAAGACCAAGAAGACCAAAGAATGCCAGCAAACTGCTAGAAACTGGGCAAGAAGCACTGGGACAAATTCTCCTTCACAGCTTTCAGAACTAGTAGTGCTGATACCTGATTTCTCACTTCCAGCCTCCAGAACAGTGAGATAAGGAATTTCTACTGTTTAGGGCACACCGTTGTACTTTGTTAAAATAGTCCTAGCACGCTAACTCTCAAACCAACTTTTTCTTAAACCAGCTTGGGAGGTAGGCGCTAACTAGGGAATTCCAGCCAGGTGAAGTGACTCACCCATATTTGGTAAGTAGCTCAACCAGCTGAGACTAATTAGTGTCAGGTCTTGCTCTTTCCAAAGCTGCTTAGGAAAATTTAAGGATTGAAGTGATCAGGATGTTCTCGAACCAGGCTTCTTTTTCCTTCTTTGAGACTCCAGGGAGCAAATCAGCTATCATGAGATTTGAAGCCCTTACATCTTAAGCCAGACTCTTATTGGTTGCATTTATACTCTATTTTCCTCTACTTCTCCTAAGCAGTGAGCAAGCTCATTTTGAAAGTTCCAGCCTGCTTTGTTTCTGTGCTTTTAGGTCAGGGCATAGAGCGGGAGCAATGCATTCTGGGACATTGGCTTTGGGATGACAGCAGTGATGAAAGTAAAGTAATCCTGTGGAAAAGGTCACCCTGAGGGCTGCTTGCCTCAAGTGACATCACCCCTCCTTTCTAATTTGTTTGAAGATGCTCATTTTCCTGGCTAGAAAGGTAACGCACAGTTATCGTCACTCATTTATACTGCAAAGGGTACCCACTGAGCTGTTTATTTCTTCTCACACATGAGATAAAGTTACTGAGAGAAAGAGGGTTTTGATGAAGGTGTGCACAGAGGTGATCTGGGAGCCAGCTGGTGGGATGTTATAGAGGGACCCCTACAAGGTCCATGAAAAGGAAAAGGGAGAAGCTCTTCATACTGATGATGGCATTGACTTGGCAAGTTGGCATTAAATGCCCAAATAATAATAGCCACAACAGACTCAGCACCACTGCCTTTTCTATCCAGCACTCTCCTGGCTTCTGTTAAGAGGTTTGCCTCCTGACTGAGAGTGGTAGGTGTGGGACTTGAATTAGGCCAATCTTTGTCCTTTCCTCTGATTTTTCTGGCTGGAGTTGGTAGTAAAACTGCAGTTGGCGTGTGGTTCATGCTCTGGGCATCTACGATCCTGACCATTTGGAAGGAGAAAATCTTTCTGCAGTAGGATTCAATAAGATCAACGGGCACCGAGGAACGCAGAAGAGAAACACAGGAGGGCATGGGAAGAAGGTGCCATCTCTGAGCCCAGGTGCTGTGAGGTCATGTGTCCCAGATCCACTTTCAGTAAGCAATAAATCCTCCCTTTTTAGCTTAGGCTATTTCTGTTAGATTTTTGTCTTTTAGGCTCAAGAAAACCCTGTCTGGTAAAATTGCACGGAGATTAGCACAATTCACGCATTTTTTATGATGAATACCACTAACCTACAAGGTGGGTTTCTCTCCATTTTTTCAGAAGAGTAAACCAATGTCTAAAATGATTAAGTAGCTTAGGTAAGGTTTGGATATTTCACTCGAAGTGGCCTGTGATCGTTTCAGAGCTTAAACTCAAGTCTGTTTGTCTCCAAACATCTTTGGTCTCCCCAAGGTGATGCTTCCCTGCCCACAGTGTAAAGTGGGAAGTGACTACCAGAGGAAGGCATTTCCTAGTTTCCCTTCCACCCAGAGTTATAAGTCCAGCAGCACAACGTGAGAAAAAGTGATGTTTCTTTATGGCTGGGATTTTTAAGAGCAAATATTTGTTCTCATTCACATGCTTATTGTACCTGGATGAGGAGGATTCTGAGAACCTAGGCAGGGTGTCCCCAGTACCCTCTCCCTGAGACTGCCTGGTTCTGCAATGGGAGAAAAGGTGTCCCTCACCAGGATCCTTGGCCTGACTTCTTACAGTAGACAGAAACAAACACTGCTTGTTTCAACCTATGGAAACATGGGTTTATTTGTTACAGTGGCAAGCCTTGCTTTAACCTAATACGCCATGCTAGCTAACTTCCAAGAAATAACTTTCCTTGCATCCTAATTCCTGTTGACACAAAACAGCCCTTTTGGTGGTGTGCAATATTAAATTTATAGAAAATAACAAGTGAAAACAGAAACCCACATCTGTCACTTTACTCTCCTTTAGAGAATGCCAGAAACCTGCAGGCTCCTAAAACATTTGTGTGTCCTCATGATTTAGAGAAGTGAAATATTTGGGCTGAAAAATCAATTCAAAGAATGAAGACTATCTGATCAGGCATGCTAGAAATTTAGCTGTTTGGTTCCTAGTTGATTAGTTTTTATTTGATAGGAATAATGTATTCTGAAATAAATTACACACCATATTTCCAAGATAGGATTTCAATATATTTTAAACACACGTTGGGAAGTGATTCAATATGCCTGAATCATCACAGGCAAGATGCTAATCTTGTAATCATGAGTTTAGATTGGAAGAAAATGGAGAGGCACTAGGAAAATAAAATAGGGTAGAACACATGTCCACACATACAGAATTATGATTATCTGATGGCAGCAAGTTTTAGGGAAAAAACTCAATAAAAATATGAAGCCTCCAACTCTGTGGTTTTAAATGCTGCCTTTGGATTACTTTTATCCTCAAATTAGATCAAAAAATAAGTTCGGAAATCCTACCACTTTAATCAAATTTGCTCAGAGGGCCAAACTGAGTTTGGGTCCTTGTATCTCTGACTTGAACTCACCACCTGAGTTCCTCATTGCCACGGAGGGCTCTCAGATCACTCTACAGGTGCCACATTAGACCCCACAAACAGAGAAACCCCACACACCACTACACCCTGGACCCCAGTCTTTTTGAGGTTTTTCTTTCCTTTGCCCACTCCCACTCCCTTTGAGATAGCCTCCACTACCTGGCTTAAAATTCCATCTAAATGCTAATGCCACCCCAATTTACATCTCCCCTCAACTAGGGGTGACTACCAGATGCATCTCTGTGGGTTCCTGGGCTATGCTGCTCTCACCCCAAACCCTGGTGTCATACTGACTCTTCCTCCTCCCCCTCTTAAAAGCAACTTTGAGATGTAACTCACATATCACAAAATTCACATTGTAAAGTGTATATTTCAGTGCTTTTTAGCATATTCATAGTTGTGCAATCATCACCACCAGTTAATTTCAAGACATTTTCCTTATTCCAAAAAGAAATCCTATACCCATTAGCAATCACTTCCCAGTCTCACCTCACTCCACCTGGTGGCAACTTCTATTCTGCCTTTTCTGGACATTTATATACATTTGAGGCCTCTTTACCTTGTTTGGAGGTGACCACCTTTTTGCTGTGGTCCCACAGGGTCCCCCCTTAGTCTTAGGTCCTGATCTCCTCTTCTTATAATGGCACCAATCACATTGCATTAGTGCCCACCCAAATGACCTCATTTAACCATGATTTCTTTAAAGTCCCTATCTTCAAATAGAGGTTCTAGGGATCAGATACCAATATATGAATTTTAAGGTGACACAAATTCAGTCCATGACTTCTATCAGTGATTTATTACTGAGTGATCAGTGACCTGGTTTACATAATTGCACAAAGCGGTGGCAGTGATCTCTCTCCTGAGGCTCCTGTGTTCCCTTGATCGATGGCTCTAAATTCCCACCCTCAGTCCCATGTCAGTTGCAGAAAGAAGGTGGATGAATCATGAAAACCTGTCATATTCACTGAAAAAGCATATGAAATGATGGAGGAAGTAAATGAGTGAGAGTCCTTTTTTTTTGGTATATAAATTACAGCATCATGAAATTACAGAGTAACGGAATTTTAGAGGTGAGTAGAACTTTAGGTATAAAAAAGAGTGTCAGACAAACCAAATAAAATGGTGATATTACTTCTTCCATCAGAGCCAGAAATATTTAAATGCCAAGACTTACAGAGGACATTTGGGAAAGGGCCCACCTACACTATATATGTGGCAAAATAAGGTGAGAACCTCGTGGAAGGGACCATGTGTCCCTGTCTCACCTCCTGTCCTCATCTCCATCCTCAACATATACTCTCACAGGGATCTGGACAGTGTACAGGGAGGGGCTGCGTGCCGTAAGGTTGATTCATCACAAGATAAACACCAGGTATTGAAAGTTCTCTAAGAGGCCCCCTTCAATTGCCTACATGTCCTCCCTTTCCAAAGCAAACTTACGAATGTGAATACCATGTGAGCATCTGCTATAGCAGAGGCCCCAAGCTTCAGAGAAGGAAAAGGAAAACATGAAAGGAGCACATCCTCTATCCTAAATTTTCCTGAATAATGTAGCAAATTGTAAAAGGGCCGAGACCTTAACGGTGTTGTCGGTGGACATGGAAAATATTTTGTTATCCTCAGCAGATACATGTATGTAGATCACTGGAGCCGTGTGGCTTTTCAGCATATCTGTTGGTTTTCTAGAATGGAAAAAGACCAGATGAACACCAATCACTTCTATCTGCTATTTCTAAATAAAAATGCAAGACTAAACTTGGCCTGGATCTGGCAGTTCTTTTCAGATCCAGGAGGAGGGCTATGTCTCCCTCTGAAATGACACAAGTATCTGTCTTGTGTAATAACAAGAAGGAAGTAAATAATTCCCAATTGTAGCAACACAACTGAACATTGTGAGATAAGGCCCTGGGTTTTGCTTCTGTCCTACTGACAGTATCTCTCTAAAAGGAATGAAAGAGGAAGAGGACAGGGTGGGGCTGGGATAGATTCTAAAGAGGGTGTTACTTTAAGCAGGTTTACTGTATTCAGATGTGAGTTTATATTAAGAAGCTTCAGGAGATCACAGAGCCCTGAGGGTCTCAGGCCTGGGTGTGTGGTGGGAAGAGAGACAGGGCTTAGGTTGAAGGACAGAGCACAGCATCTTTTATAACCAAGTCATGGGAAAGGAAGTAAATTGTTCTTAATCACTACACAAATAGGAGTCTAAAGTAACAGAATCGGGTAGGAAATCATTTTTCTTGCTTGCTTGTTAGGCATTAGACGTTGTGCTAAGTGCCCTATGTGGATTATCTCATTTGTAATCTTTATTCTCATTATCACCGTTAGAGATGAGGAAGCTGAGGCTGCCGCCCCTGCTCATAATCAGCCAACTAGAAAGTGACAGAGGAGGAGTCAGATCCCCGTATGTTCCTGCTATCACCTTGTAGCAACCTGCTGCTGCTGTGAGCGGTGGGGGCCAACTAGCAGGCCCCCCATTCACACGTTCTTATTCCCAAGTCTGCATTGTCAATGAATGAGAAGACAACTCTCCTTTCCCACTCTCCTTCCACTTTCAACATTTATCAATGGAAATGTTTCAGGCATTCAAAACAAGCCAAGCCTGTATTTGAACACCTTGATTTGGCCATTACTTCCAGAAAGTTCATCAACTCTTCTGAGCTTCAGTTTCTTCAGTTGTAGATGAAGTTTTATGTGAAGACTCTAGATAAGGCACGTGTGGCATAGGACAAGGGAGGTGCCCAGCAAAATGACAGCTATGTTAGTGTTAAGAAAATGTTGCTGAGCCCCTGCTCTTGGGCAGTACAGCGAAAGGCTTGGGCCTGATTCTAAGGTGTGAACTGTGATTGCACAATGAACTGTTTGGTACCCTGCAGCTCCAGTTCTAGGCTATCCAGAACAAACCCTGCTTTCTTGTGCTGATTCTGCTATGTTGTAGGGATGGTAGAGTCATGGATTCAGCTGGGGCTAAACAACTCCTGTGGAGTGTAAAGGTAAACTCAGGGCAGCTGTTAGAGACACGGGGCAAGCACTTTGATGACCCATCAGAACCTTTCATTGCTCTTTCCATCTGATCTCAGTTCACTGTGGAGGAGCTAGCAGCCTGGCTAAAGAAAACCTTCCAAGATGCGAGTGAATGTAAGCCTCCCTGCCCAATGAATCCTGAATGGCCACAAACAGAAGTTTCTCAGGTTATAGTGATAGATCAATTTCAGACAATGGTACTTAAAACTATTCTGGAAAGGAATTAGCAGTCCCCAGACCTGTTTCAGTGTAACTTTCAGCCCCAGACCTGCATCCATGGCACTGGTGGGTAGAGGGAGAAAACTTACCCAGGAAGATAAGGATTCCAAACTCTAATTATTCGATCCATTCCACCTGTCAGCAGCAAGTTCTTTCTCTTACAGAATGAAAACGCCTTGACTCCTTTGCAGATATGAAACACAGTGTGATCACATTCTGCTCGCCTTTGGGGCAAACCAAGCGATGTTTGGCCTTTTCTTGCTTTGACATCTTTTCTAGCACCTCTGATCTCTTTCATCTTTTGCTTGACATTTGTTGTTCCCACAGTGCACCCTAAAATATTCAGAGAAAAATAAAACACAGTTTTCTAATATGATCATTCAATTTTCTGACGAGATGCTGATTTTAAAGGTCCTAGGTTTGCTTTCAGTGATGACCCAGGTTTTCTTCTTCTTTCACCCCCAGATGTTAAACTGTAGACAGTCTGAAGAATGAAAAGTGATGTGTATCACTAAGAAAAGCAACGCCGCCTCCCCCCAACCTCCCTTGTCTAGATAGGCAAGAAGAGTCACCTAGGAGAAGAGGAAACATGAAGAGGGCCATCTCCTTTTGAGGACATTTTTGTTAAATCTCTGCCAAGTGCCAGGGATTGTGCTATAGGGCCTCAACATCCACAATCATGTTGGAACCTCATAGAAACTCATGGGGGGCACCTTCCATCTCACAGGTAAGGAAACTTACACCTGGAGAGGTTTAGAAACTTGTCATCACAAAAATGGTAGGACTAACCATCAAACCCATGACTGTCTGATGCCTAAATTGGAGCTTATTGAATTGACCTATCAGTTTCATCAACCATCCAGCCAATTTTGTCCTACAATTATGTTGACAGATAATTTCAGTCAATTGATGGAAGGGCTTATGAGTCTACTGAATAAAAGAATCAAAGTTGAAACATTATACAGAAGCTTTCAAGGGCCTTTTCTATAGTTATTAGACATTTGTCTCACTGGAGGATCATGATGGAAATCCCCAATATACTCACCCAAGTATCCCCCATCCACCTAATCTAGCTTACCCTGGCCTCCGGCCTCAGCCTTGTCCAAAGTGGCTGATGGGGCTTGGAGGAAGAAGGTGGAAGAACATTTCATCTTCAGCCTCCCCTCCTTCCTCTTCCCAAATAAGAATTCTCTTTCAGCGCTTCTGACTTCAGCAATTGGTTGAAGAATAATTGATTTTGTTTGGGGGCTCTGACAAGTTACAAATTCAACTATTTTCCTAGAATCTGTTACTCAGAAAAGTTTATACAAAGTGAGTGCATGCTTTGTCTCTTGGAGAGTGGTACTGCTATGATTAGCAGACCATTTTGAAGTAGAACTGTTGATTTTTCGAGAGAAGTGGAAAATATCTATTTTCATTGGAAACTTCCAGAACTTGAAATGTTGATATCCAGATTCAAAACATATTTTAAAACTGTCGATGGCTACTTCAGCCACTGCTGCCTCTTGGGACCTCTGGTTTAGGGCATGTCACCGTGATGGACGACAGGGAATGTCTGAGAGGAGACAGGGAACACTCATTTTTTCTGCTCCTCCTGAGTTCTTCTGAGTTAGGCAGCTGCTCTCCATCCTGTTAAGTCTGGTAGAGAATGTAGTCACTTATGAATGAGTGGGCTATGTGATTCCACATTTTTTTGCACCCCAGTCTGAGTCCTACATCACCTCTGGCCAGTTTATTGGCAAGTAAGTTGAGGTGACAACCCCACCCTCCCGTGGTTTCGGGTGCACAATCATGAGGGCGTGACTGGGTATGGTGGCTAGCTTCTCATTATATATATAGCTTCCCTTTTCCTTTAATATGCAGCAGGAAGGCAAACAGCCTTGAACTTGCGGGTCTTTCATCTCCAGGCAGAGAGGAGGGAGGATAAGTGCTGAGTGTAGATAATTACTCAAGCAGGCAGCGTGAGCCTGTGTATCTGGGTGAACACTTGAAGTGTCAAAGCAATCCTGCAAACCCTCCTCAAACACCAGTTTGACATTTTCACCCTTCTTGTTATGAACAGAGATCTGAACCGTCTAAGCAGGTGTGTCACTTTATTTTTATTTTTGAAATAAAGGAGAGCAGCCAGTTGATTTGCATGATCTCTAGCAGTTCTTTTTCCAACAGAGCCAGACAGAGATACATGTTTAAATCGTTGTCATGGAAACCAGAGAGCCTAGCTCTTTCCCAAGGTCTGAAGGCAGGAGGATGAAAAGTTTAAGCAATCACCATGGAAACCTAAAATAGATTCAAGGTGAGTTCAGATTCCCAGCACACTAACTAGAAGGTAAGTTATCAGGTGCTGGGGTCCTGGAGGAGGATGAATTCCGAGTGTCCATTGTGGATCCTAGCATCAGGACTGACTCAGAGGCCAAGTTTCTAGTTATGGGCTCAGCGTATCCTGTCAACAGCCAGGTAGGTGTGTTCCTTCAAAGTTTACACTTTCACTCTTCTTGTTTCAAGGCAGATCTTGGAGTTTTTCCTGCCCAACCATTCCTATATCTTCTTTTCTTCCATCAATTACCTCAGTATGGTGACAGCCCACAGAATTGCTGTCACAAAATGGAACTCTACTAAGGTTTGCAGAGGGATGATATTTAGGCCCAGTCTTGGTTTCTGTAGGGCCTTCACCAAGATATGTTTCCCTTTCGTGTTCATTAATAACCAAAATGAGGCCAGAGACCCCTGCCTTCTGTCACCTTTCAATAAACAAATGCACACCAAGGAGAACCTGCTCTGCTGTGGAGCATTGTCTGCAATTGTTGGGTCCTCCTGTTAGGGCGCTTCCTTCTTGCTTGAGGTCAATCTGTTTGAAAACAGGTGGCTGATCTTAAGCTGAGTTTTGAAGTCTGGGAGTGTGTAAATAGATTCCTAAGGAGCTGTGGAAGTTTCTTCCAATAAATGGAGACTAGAACTAATTTGAAGAGTGTTGTGGGAATGGGTTTACCATCTCTCTTATTTCTGACAGGGTTATGACTCTCTAGTGACCATTTAGAGGTGGGTGGTGCCATAGCACAAGGTAGAGGAGTGTATGTGTGCACGTAGACATGTGAGTGTGTAAAAATACATACTCAAATGAAAATAGTAGTGTGGACACAGGACACTGTGGGGACATGTTGGGATGTATGGATGGAAGGAGAAAGCACAGGGAAAGAACATTTAAAGAGTTTGTCACTATAAATTTCCAGTTTTCCTGGAGGGTAATGCTTCATTGCACTGCTTTAGGAGAGAAATAGATGTGTTTTGAATTCTAATTTCATGCAATATCATTGAATAAATATTTATTGAGCACCTTTGCTGTACCATATGCTACTGTAAGCACTTGGGACAGAACAGTGAACAAAATAGACACAAACCCCTATTTTCGTGGGGCTCGCCTTCTGATTAAGGAAGACAGAGCATAAACCACAAACATAATAGATAAATAGTACAGCATATTAGAGGATGATTGGATTTATGGCTTTAAACATGGGTAGAACAAGAAGGATTGGAATTATCAGGATCAGGGGCTGGGCTGTTTTAATATATAATAAAGTAGGCAAGGAAGGCCTCATGGAGAAGTGACATTGGAGCAAAGACTTTAGGGAGGTGAGAGAATGAATCAAACAGATACTCGTGGGGAGAACCTTCCAGGCAGAGGAAATAACCAATGAAAAGTCTTAAATATATTCAAGGAAGGAACGAAGGAGGGAGGAAGGGAAGGGAGGAAGGAAAGAAAGGAGGCAGGAAGCTGGAGTGATTGGTCTCCTATATCACTTAGTCAAAGTTCAGCTTCCAGAGAACCGTTTCCAGGTCCTGGGTCTTCCTGTCATCATCACTGAAAGCTCTTACATTCAGCACAATTTCTGAATTCTTAAAAATTACCAAGTCCTACTTCATAAAAATGCTCAAGACCACTCTTTCATGTGGACATCACTGTGTATTTAATATTATGCACACATTAGGGGTGCTCAAACTGCACAAACTGAGATCCTTCAGGAGGACTTTTCTCTTATTTCAATTCAATAAATATGGATAGAGCTCTTGGAGTGTAGGAAGGCCTGGTGGCCATTTCATCCCCCTCTCTCCCTCTCCAGCAGCCGAGCTAGAAGCTTCTAAAACTAAAGGCAAACTAAACAGGGAAAGGTGTCACATTTTGAGCGGCACCAGGAGTTATTAGCAGAGTGTGGGGTGCTACTGCAATGCAGAAATGATCAAGGTGGGAGCCCAGTGCGGGAGCTGTGACACACACACACACACACATCGCAAACGTGAGAGGAGAGTAATGGGTACCTATTACTAGAGCCGTGGGCTCGTGGTTGGAGCTGGAAATGACGGCTTTGATAGCATCGTAGTAGTTCAACTAGAAACAGAAAAAGGAGAAACTCCTCATTAATATGAAGGTCACACACCAGGGCAAGTAAGACGTTGTAACAACGTCTACAGATTCTGTTAACACATATTTCAAGAGGGAGAAAGGAACCGCTTGTTCAGAGGAAAGGCACATTGTTAAAAAACCACATTTGTGTGTGGGCAGACCCGTGGGCAGCTTTGTGGAGTGTGGGCTGTCTGTCGTTGATACGTGCTCAAGGCTAGCACCAGAACACGCAATTCCTGGGTGTCCTGTCTGGTAGGCTGCGTTGAAGTTCCCACTACCTATTTTAGATATCGCTGAGAAAATAAAAATGCTGCCTGCATGGCTGTGAGGCTTTTCAGAGAAAACAGGTTATTCTTCACTGTCGGTCAGATGTCAGCAGGGTCCTACACTGAGTACCACACTGGGAGGGGTAAAAGACTCTCCTGGGACATCTGGAGTCAGGCTCTGGAGCAAATGTGCCAGGTTTGGGGAGTCAAAGCTCTCAGACAGGTCCCTGACGGAGGGCCAGGCCCATCTTTGGCACTAGGACCCGGACTAGGTGGAATGGAGGAGTTTGTGTCCTCTCAGGCCCCTCTTCCCCAGAGGAAGTCCTGATGATGTGCATGAGCATCTAAATTGAATAAATCCACAGCCATGCTGAAAGAGCAGCAGGCTGGCTGCAAAGAAGGACACACTTGTCATTTAGAGGTCGGGCACTACGCAGGCTCAAAAAGGATGCAGAGAAGGTAACCCTTAGTGCTAATCGCATGGAGTGCCAAAAACAGAGATGCAAAGGACAGGAAGAGGAGAGGTAAGTCTGGAGGGAGAGAGGGCTTTTGGAGTTTGAGGTGGTGGCGCAGTGGCCACCACAGAACTCAGTTGCCCTCTGCCTTTCCTCTGCTGAACTGGCTCCCAGAACAGACGTGCGTGACCAGTCCCCTGTTGGGCTCCATTTTTGCTCCACTAGTGCTAATGCCTGGCTTTGTTTTCTGCCCACCCCACTCCTACACACGTGGGGGTCTCCCCTGGGCGTGCTGGCTCTGGATCGTAGTATTGGTCCTTCTGCTTTCTAAGGCACAGAGGGCCGAAGAGGGAGAGTCTGGCAGGCTGCGCGGTCAGAGAGGCTGTCTGGGCGCTGGCGGCTCAGTGGGACACAATGTCCACACCTCTCCAAACAGCCTGGCTCCTTTTTCCTAAGTGGAAGGACTCAGGCACAAAGGGACACAGCACATGTTCCATCAACATGAAAGGACTAGAAAAGGCAGATCTTATAAAAGAAAGGAGATTAGCAATTGTCTGGGGTTAGAGGTAAGAATGATGAGTAACTGTATGTGATTAAAAGGGATTTTATGAAATGATGGAAATGTTCCTAAACTGGCTTATGGTGGTAGTTGCACAGCACCCTAATTTTATCAACACTAATTGTACATGTCGAATGGGTGAGTTTTAGGATATGTGAATTGCAGCTCAACAAAAACTGAAGAAAAACAGAACCTGCTTCCAATTACTTTCAAGAAACACATTGATTATGCATAATGATTTGTATGTATGCTTTTTATGTCTTTAAGTCAGATTATTATTTTCTTTTTAGATCTAGTTTTCTTAGTACACATTTTATTTCTGCTGCAGGATTTATAGTTTATTTTCTGCTCTTTGTGTTGGGAAACTTTTCTGGTCTTAGTCTTTTAGGTAAATGCTATTTTGCGGGGAGGGGTCCAATCTTTCTTCCCCTCTTATTCCCCATTTTACTTTGTAAATAAGTTTGGTTGTTTTCCTATCTTTCACACAATAACATTTCTTATCTTTCTTTTCTTGCATATGTTTTCTTTTTTTAAAAAACGATTTATTTTTTAAAATTTATTTATCCATACAAGAACTGGAGTGTAGGTCAGAGATGTGGGTGGTGGTGAGAGGATTCATCAGAGACAGTGGGGAGCAGAACAGGTGGATCTACAGAAATACACTGCTGAGGGGAGCAGTGGGTGCGTCAGGAGAGGTCAGTGCTGAGACCCCCAAACCCTGCACCACCAGGGAGGCTGTCTTGCATATCTCTTCTTTATTAAACATCTTCTCTTCCTAGTTTAGGTCTAAGGTGCTTAGAAAGAGATACTCCCTAACAAATGCTCTTGTCAACCCTGAAGAGCCCTTGCTCTCCCACCCGCTCCTCAGGACAGCACGTCCACTCTGAATTTGCTTTCTGCTTTAAAATAAAGGACAATGTCTTTCTTTTTAATGCACTGGAGAAATACTATTTTAGTTCTCAGAGCTGGTAGAAACCTCAGGGGAATAACTCTCCTGTCTATAACCAAATCCTTGGTCCTAAGACACGGGGGTCCCTGGGTGGGTGGTCACTCCTACCAGAGCATGCCTGCTCTCCAGACCCAAGGGAGCCCCCGAAGCACGCACATCGGGAATTTCAGTATGCTGAATTTCACTAGCTCCTGGAAACCCGCCATTTATTTATTTATTTATTTTTAATTGTAACATTCTGTGTATTACACGTCACGTTCATTTTTGCTTGCATTTAGGTTAATAAAACTATCTCAGGGTCAGTGGAGACTCATTAAAGAATATATGCGGTCATTTATTTTGATATACCTGGAGAGAGAGGGCAGACTGCTAAATTTCAATTTACACTTACTTAAATATTTCTTGTTCTCCTTTTTTTTTTTTTTTTTTTTACCTGAGTTACCCAGTCTCCATGTACCTTCCAGCAGAGATAATTTACATTTGGAGAGATCGTGGCATTATTAATGCTAATATTTGGCATGTTTTCAACTTTGGGCATCTTTTTCCAAGTCCTAAGGAGAAAAACATAAAAGTCTCAAAAGGATAAGAATGAATGTCTCTCACATTCGAACCAGCCTGTGCTTTCCTTTGAGATACTTTGAGAATCATTCAACTCACATTTTCTATTAATCTTCTCTATTTAAATTTCTCTCAAACAAAAACTTTTCTGACCCTCTTCCATTAATTTCTTCTCCATAATAACATTCATATTGCCTTTCTCTGGATACATTTAATTTATGGAAAGGAAATTTTATGACAGAAAATGGGGGAGAAGAGAAAAACTGTCCAAGTTTGCAGGCTTAGTGAGATTAAAGAGGTGTATGATGATTAGTAATCATAAATAATTTGGAACATGCATTCATACTTTGAGATAAAACTTTAGGAAAAATACTCTTTAAAAAGACTATTTAAATCATCTGTCCTCTATCAGTTTTTCATTTACTCTGATATTGGTTTGGTTAGATCTGGATAACAGATGTAGTTTGAGGAGTATGCATATATTTATGTCATCAGCCAATTGTTCACCTTGAATTTCATCTTTCAGCTTGTCAAAAAATAATCTGATACTTATCCAAGTGCCAGTGTGAATCTTAGAAGAAGCAGAGACTGAAGGAAGCTATCAGTGCAACTGGGAACTCAAGTCCACTGGATCCTCAAGAGGCTGTGGGGGCTCTGTGTGTGGTTGATGGGAGCACTTTCCCACACTTCACAAGGATAGGACATATAAGAGTCCCAGCTTTGTGGCCAAGAAACACATATGACACCTGAGACTTTTTCTCCTAGCAGAATTGTCTGGCTGTGACTCTTTAGAGTGACAACAATTCCTGGAATTATTATTACCAGTACTCCCGCTCCCCCCTCACCTCTCCTCCAGAGGTATCCATATATCATGTTTTCTAAGCAAATGAATGAACATCTTTACTCAAAGTGAAGGGAACAATACCGGGAGGTGAATCCCATCGCAGGGGAGGGTTTAGTGATATGCCATAGCACTCTATTCTCGTTGTGGATGTGCATGAATACATAGAAATATTGTTTCATTTATTGACTATACAAAGCTGAGAGTGAGAGCTAATATTTAAAATGACCTTAATCATAGAATACAGATGTAAAAAAATCAATAAGATGAAATTTAGCAGAATAAAAGTCCTGGATTTAGGTGTGAAGCATCAATTCATAAGTAAAGGATGATGAATGCATGGCTTGAATAACGAGGTAATAGGCCAATGGGTAGAGACCCGGGGAGGAGACAAGGTACCTGGTGGGTTCAGTCCTGAACACTTGGGATATTGTACAGAAAAGAGATCAGGATGACTGGACATCTTGAAATGAAGTTAGTTGAGAAACTAGAAATGTTTACCTGAAGAAGGTAAGACTTAATTGTCATCTTCAAATGCTTAAAAGAGGGTTTTTTTCGGAAACCATGTTTTGTTTGTTTTTCTTTTCCATTTTTGAAAGGTTTTAGAATCTAAGTTATATGAACTTGCTTCAGGAGTCAAATAGTTCTAAAAGTTTATGAAGTTTGATTCCTTCCCCCATTTCTGTCCCCAAAGGCCTCCACATTTCCCTTTAGATAATTATTTGGTAACTATTCCATGTTTCTAAATAGCATGCTTGCATCACTTCTTGATTTTTTCGTTTTGGGTATTTTGACATTCTACTTTCATTTGCTCTTGTGTAGTATGGATGTTTGGTTAGTGGTTACCATGAGGGTTTTACTTGAATTCCTATGTTGTAGGAATCTTATGAGCTGGTGTCAGCTCTCTGATATTTAACTATGCTGGTTCTACCCATTTCTTCCCCCTCCTCCCCTTAGTGTTTTGCTGTTGACTCAGGGTATTGCTCTTGCTATTAGTGTTGTGTTGCTGTTGCCATTTTGCTATGGAGTTTGTGCTTCCATTTTTCTTTTCTTGTAGAATTCCTTTTAGTACTACTTGAAGAGCACATCTGGTGGTAGCAAACTCCATTAGCTTCTGTTTGTCTGAGAAAACCTTTGTTACATCTTCATACTTAATTGAATATTTTGCAGGATAGAGAATTCTTGACTGGCAGTTCTTATCTTTTAGGATTGCCAATATTTCCTTCCACTCTTTTCTTGCTTGGAGAGTGTTTGGGCTGAAATCTGGGGAAATCCTAATTTGGGAGCCCTTGTAAGTTATTATTTTTTTCCCTTGCTTCCTGCAAATTTTCTTCTTTATCTTTGATTTTTGATAATATGATAGTGATGTGCCTACATGTAGATCTTTTTTGCATTTAAGTATTCAGGTATTCTCTCTCTCTGCTTGCTGGACTTCCATATTTAATCCATTCCGTAGTTTGGGAAAGTTCTAATTTATTATTTTTTTGAACAAGGTGTCAGCTTCTAATTCTTTTCCTTTCCCTTCTGGGAGTCCAATCATTCTTATGTTTCCTTTCCTAATTGAGTGTGATATTTCTTGTACTTTCCTCATTTTTCCTTTGTCTTGATGCTCTCTCTGCTAAATGTGTAATTTGTTCATTTGAATCTTCTACAGTTAAAATTCTTCTGCCATTTTAATTCTATTTAAAGTACTCTCTAAATTTGTGGGCATTTCATTCAGACTCTATTTTTGTGATCTTTATATGTATTCAGTCTCTTTGGTGATGAACACTCTTTGTTCGTGGATCTCCTTTCTGAGATTTTGCACTTGTCTATCTGGCTTTGACTTATCTTCCAGTATCTCATTTAACATTTTTTAATATTGTTGCTTTGAAGCGATTTTCAGGTAGTTTCTCTATTTTTGCCTCATATATACTTGTCCCAGGACTTCTGTCCATCTCATTTTGCTTTTCCATCTTGTTTTGACATGCCCCTTGCTTCCTAGGCGTGTATGTCCCCTTATTTATGGCTATGTATGTCTGTGTATGTGGTTGAGGCACTGGGGATTTATCTTTGTCTCTTTTTAGCTTACCTTGGTGTGAAATGGAGGTAAAAGGGAGGTCTGGGGTTTTAATACACTATCCCATTTAAGGAGTGCTGTTAGTCACCTCTACCTCTTGTTTTGTTCTGTAGTAAACTGTATTTTGTACTTAGGTTATCTTCACTCCCTGCACCAACTTCCTGTTGTTAATTTCTTCCAGGGATCATGATCTTCCAAGGAGGCTTGGGCCTCCCAGCTGAAGGGCAACGTTTCACACTCTGGGATTAATTTGCACTTGGTTGGAAGGCAGTGCTGTGTGTCTAGCGGGCACACTGTGGTGCCCACAATGGCCTTCACTGCCCTGACCTTGTCTCAGCTGCTGTTTTTGCAGGTCTGGGACATATTGGTTTGCTCTCCCATAGGCTTTGTGAGTTCACTCTAAAGTCCATCTTGCTGCTCTTGGGTTTTTTATGGAGACCAGCCTGACTCAGCCTGGGTTTTCTTTGATCACTTCTGGTAGGGGGAAGGTGGGGTCTTAGGAGCTCATGCTAAATTTCAGGGTTCCCAATTACCTGGGTCAGAGTCTGCAGAATTCCCACTGCCCTGGGTTGTGTCTAGGTTCACTCATGTCAGCAAGATTCCTCCAGGAAATTTCTCAATGTCCTCAGTTTCCCCTATTGTGGCTAAGGTAGTTGACCCCCAGCCCTGATATTCTCCCCCTTATTTCCTTCTGTTCTTTACCCTCAGCAGCCACCAACCATAATCCTTGAACTCCTTGGGAGAGCCCTGGGGCTGTATAGCAGGGGCAAAGTGTCTCAATATTTCTATGAGCATATATTAAACTTTTTATAGCTCTTTTTATGGGAGAGGTTGATTCCAGCCTCCCTAGTCCATCATGTTGTGAGTGGAGTTTCCTATGTCACAATTTTAATTTCTAAGATTTCTTTTTTATTCTATGAATTTTCCTCTGTAATGGCATCTTCTTATTGAATGGATTTTATCTTATCTACCAAAGATAACATTATTTTATTGTTATTTCTGAAAAGAAGAGGCGAGTACAGTTCTCAGTGATCTACGAGGTAGTGTTGCCAATCCCTGAATTGGGGTGGAGCCCCGATTTGCGGAATGGGTTGACTCTCAGCTTTCCCCGGGACTTTTCAGGGAGGTGACAGAGAGGTTTCAACTTCTGTGGGCTGGCTGTAAATTAGGTAAATTGCCTACCAGCAATCTTCTCATCCAGAATTTTCAAATCTATCATTTAGTCCTTTGACTACCTTATGTACTCCAGCTTAGCATAATACTCAAAACCAGATATTTTTGAGAAAATGTTCTTTGATTTTTCCTTCATTTTCTTTACAGATTACTACATACTTTTGTAGAAGAATGGTCTTGGTGTAGAAGTGACACATATGGGGAATGTTTGCTTCTTATGGTTTTTTTCATTAAAAGGTTAGAGTTGATGGGAAATCAGTCTGCAGGCATTATCAGGAAACTGCCTTCTATAGCTCCCCTGAACAACAGTAGGCAGGGAAGAAATCTGCTACTGGTTAATATATACAATCCACATGTTCCAGCACTTCTCAAGATGAGAAAAGTAGACCATAAACCCAAACTGCACAATGACAACACAAAGAAAGCAGATGAATAGGTGATGTTTGTACATTGCAAAAAGGCTTCTCATTTCTGAAAGGATTCCCATCCGTATTTTACCAACAGGAATTAGTCATTTTCAGCTGAATGATGTAACTGACAGAAGTTGGTAGAGAGATATGAGTTATAAGGAACTTAAAGTTATGATATGGGCTTTGCTAACTGAATAACATTAATGTGTCAAGAAAATAAAACACATCTGGATCAATGGGCAAATAAGATGCCATTTATCAAAGTTCATCTTGCATTCAACTTTCCAGCAACACAGCCATCATGCACAGTAGATGCATAAATTTGCTTAAGAGGGGTTACCCAAACACACTCCTTCAGCCATCTCTTCAACAATCAAGAGGTTAATGTCTTATGATTACTTTATGAGCATTTTCTGATGCTTAACTGATTTTAGATGAAAATAAAATTCCTGAGCTCTGATGAAAAAGTCAGCATTCACCCATCCACCCCCCAATCCAATCAGGGACCCAGAAATAAAAGCTCTAGTTCTTATCCTCTAGAAGTCCCCAGTCCAGTGAGAGAGACAGACCATGGACAGAATATGGTGGCTCAGAGCTGCAACCCCAGTCACTGGAGTATGCATGGATTGCTTTGGGGGTGCTGGTATGGAGAGGAGAGACAGAGACTTCCCTGAGAAGATGCTAACTGGATGGGTATAGTGTTTAGGCTGAGGAAGTCACGTAGATATGTAGGGCTGAGGGAGAAGAGGATGCTTGCTGGGAGCCCACCTGCTTTACAACACAGGGACCGTTGGAGCTGTGAAAGTGCCAGGAAGAGATGAATCTGGAAAAAGAGTCAGGAATTTAACCCAAAGTATTCATAGATCATACCAAAGAGTTTAGATTTTATCTGAAAGCAAAGGCTTGTCACTGAGGGATCATAATAGAGACATCACCATTGCTCATATTTTTCTCTGCCACCCGCTGGTCTGAGTCACATCTTCACTATAAAGAGTGTTCAACATAGAAGCAGGAACAGGCCACCTGCTGCTTGGTTCCATCTTGCTACAAGGCTCCATGGGCCTGACCTCCCTTAGGCCTCTGACCTCATGCCTTGTACTCCTACCCTGCACCAGTATGCTCCAGTCACACCAGCCTGCTTGCCGCTTCATCTTAGGGCACTTCCCTGACTGTTCTGTCCGCAAGGAATATGCTTCCTCCAGACATCCGCGTGGCCCATTCTCTTGCTTCTTTGAGCAAATGCCAACCTCTCAGTGAGACCTATCCTAAACCTAGCCACCCTATTAAAACCGTACATGAGCATGCATACACACAAAGCACTCTTGGTCACCTGTACATCCACTCTATTTTCCCCTTCGTTCCACAGCATTTATCACCTTAAAAGATGGCATATGATTTATGTTAATTGTCTTTCTCCCCACTTTAGCTCCAGTCCCATGTGGGTTGAGACCTTTGCTTTGTTCAGTGACATGTCCCATGCACCTAGGACAAAGCCTGGCACACAGGAACTGCTCCACTATTGTTTGTCAAATGAGTGGGAAGTTAGATGAGCATTTTCACAAAAATTACCCAAAGGAAATATGGAGACTGGTAGGCAGAGATTTGATATTGGGACCAAGGAGGCCAGATGAAAACTTACTGTCCTCATGACAGGTTGCATGGGGATGAGGCCATGGAGGGAAAAAAGGGAGCAGGCTGCAGTTATCAAGGAGCCAGAATTGTCAGGCTTTGTTCACCAATTATTTAGATGTGGGAGTGAAGTAGCTGGATGAATTCCAGGCAGGGGCAACTGGGTTGTGCTATTCACAGAGAGGAGGGATGCTAGTTTGGGGTGGATGGTAAAGCCATCGGAGCAACTACCCTTCAGTTCTCCGAGGGACAATTGCGCGAGCTTATGCATAATGTCTCTGTATATTCCGGTGCGTCCTACTCTTGTGACTTACTCCTTTTCCCTCTATAGCTAGTCTCTATGCACACACACAAGCAATTTACTTCTCATTTTCAGTAAGACTGACATAACTTATTACAATAATTTACTGTTTAGCCTAGCATCATCGACCTTCCTTATGGTCTTATTTGAGCTTTTAAAAACAAACATATTCTGTATAGGCTACAACCACTCTTTCCATTTCTCCGTTGTTCATTTACACTGACATCCAGAGAATAAGTCTCTATTTCACTACACACTCAGCCATCCTCCAACTTTCCCCAAACCGATAATGTCCCTAACTGCAGACAGGAACAAATTCACTGCAATCCAATCCTAAGGGAGACCACTAAAAAAATTTTTTTTATGTAGTTGGCAAGGCTCTGGCTTTTCTCCAGTTCCTCAAAGCAGCAACCTCCTCTCATGATAAACTGTCCTCACTTGCGTAGACTCACAACTTTGTTCTTCCCTTTCTTCATAGCTCCCAGATGGCTGCCAGCTGGTCTGGGCTATTTCTTGCATTTGAATCCCTTTATCCATCCTCTTGGTTTTCTTTTTGATCTCCATGCCTCTCTCCTCCTCCTTCTAACAGCCACCATGCTACACCCTTCTTTGGAAGTACCTATTTTCTAAGAGAATAGAGGATTTGGTGGAGGACATTATCTCTCTCTCTTGAAGCATTTATATTGTCAGCAAAGCCAGCTGCAGGGGTGTATGGGAGGGGAGGCTGTCCCTCAGGAGGACAAGGACCTCCTGTGTGAACAGGTCAGAAAGATTTTGTTCCTGGAGAGGCTGTTGGGGAACAGTGGGCTGGTGTGTTCTGGAAGCCACGCCTCAATCTTTAAGTTGTGCGCTCATTTTTCAAGAGCACAGTGGGAAGATGTCTGCCCCACCTCCTTGCCTTTCTAACAGGATGGAAGACGCACTATCTGATCTCATTTGAGTGGTTTGGTTCCAGTCCCCCATGACCAGAGAGTGTTGCAGCATAGCCCCAGTTATTTGCAATAAATGGCTTTTATTGATTTTCAAGATGATAGCCAGAAGATTGCCCGAAATGACAAATTGAAGAAAGGAAGCTAAGGTGTCCATGTGTATGTGTGTCTTCACCTTGTTTGCTAGGCCTGTGAGCGTCTGTATTCGTGTGTGTTTGAGGGGAGTTTCTGTGAGTCTTGGGGAGACTTGTGTCATCACGGTGATGAGTTTCTATGTGTGAATCTGTTTGCCTGTGCAGAGCGCAATGGATGCACTTGTATGTCCAGTTGTATCTGTCTGTGTGTGCACAGGCTCTGTGTGTGACTATGTGTGCACAAGATCTGTGAGTGTGACTTGCGTGCAGGATCTGTGTGTGCTTGTGTGTGCACAGGATCTGTGTGTGTGATTGTGTGTGCACAGGCTCTGTGTATGACTCTGTTTGCACATGATCTATGTGTGTGACTTGTGTGCACAGAATCTGTGTGTGTGATTGTGTGTGCATAGGATCTGTGTGTGTAACTGTGTGCATAGGACCTGTGTGACACTGTGTGCACACAGCATATTAGTCTGAGGTTAATGACAGCATGTGCTGCGCATCTGTGTCTCCAATGGGTATTTGGAGGTGCCTGTGGGGTGTGCCTGAGTATGTCAGAGGGTGTAACAGCGCACTTTGTAGGGCGTATCTGTGAATGTGTGTGTTGGGACGCTGTGGGGTGAAATTAGAAGATGCGTTTGGGCAAATGTTCCAAGAAAAATCTGAGGAAGACACATAGAAGGGTGTCTGTGAGGAATTGGGGGCATATCTTGAGTGCTGGTAGAGGTTTAGCTCTGTGGGTGGCAGTGGGGTACTGGGTGGGGGGTTGTGACTATAGAGGACCTGCAGGGAGTCTTTGGGGTGAATGTGCGAGCGTCTCTGTGGAATGTGAGCAGAAGTGATCTACGGACTCCCAGGCTTGCCTCCCTCATCACCGCTCACTTTGACCTGTTCCTTAATATGGTGTCTGGATGCAGACGATCTGAGACCCTAGGGGAGCAGTACCCGAATCACCACGTGGAGGCCACCCACAAAATGTGTTCAACAAACTGTTTGATGAGCAGGAAATAAATGTCTATTGCAAGAAACCACTGAATTTGGGGGGCTGTTTGCTACAAGAGCTGGCCCACCCTAATACAGGCTGATATGTTATAGCTGATCCTCTGTACTCTTTACGTATAGTTGAAATGTTTATCCTGACTTTTCTTGTGACTAGCTGTTTCCTCTCATTTATTCCCTCATTTAGCAGAAAGATTTGATATATCCTCAGGAAGCATTTCTGGAGTGAATGAATAAACACACCAGCCTTGGAGGTTTGTGTTGCTGTCGCAACCATGATAGGGGAGTGTCAGAGCAGAGCAGGGCAGTGAGTACACTAGGGGTTGGGAATGTGCAGATATAATCAGGGAAAATTAAAAAAGAAGAAGAAAAAGCAAATCCAAACCCTAAGGTATGTTAAGACCATTTTCTGGGGAAATTCTTTTATCCCATAGCAAGAGTTACATAAAAAAAATTGCCTTTGCTTTAAAAAAATATTATTCCCCCCTTTTGAAATTAGATTTAAACTCCAATATTTACCTTAATAGTTCACCTACAGAAGTCAAAAACAGAATGTTCACACATCCCTGCAACCCAGAAAAGAAAAGAAAAATAAATTCCCTGCAGAAGTAAAAAGCAGAACACACCCCATTTATTTCCCATGCACTAAAAGCCCGAGCTCTCTCAGCAGAAAAAGCAAGCAATATTTTTCCATTTACAAGGGAGTGAATAGCCTTTCAGCCATCTCTGTTTCTTCCCAAACAGATGGGCTTTCACAGTCTGCAGGCGGAGCTGCTAAAGCCTCGAGTGGGCCTGACTGCATGTCCTGGGCCAGGACCCAGGTCACAGCGGAGTGGACATGGAGCCTTGGCTGTGGTCACGCTAGGACATTTCTCACAGAGACATGAACTCGGAACAGCATTTGATACAGAGTGAAACACCGGCATAGCAGCAGGGCGTGCTAACAGCAGACTCGCTGTTTCACCTATGGAAAAAGTGCTGCCTGTTTGTTGGTGGGAGCTTTGGTAGGATTTCCTAGAATCAGCATGGCTAGAGAATAGCTCCTTGAATAAGTGCCAGGCATTGCTCTATATAACTGCTTTGCATGCATTAGCCCATTAAGTCTTCACAATAAGGGGGCCTTCCCTGGTGGTGCAGGGGTTAAGTCTCAAGCTATCACCAGCCACTGCAGCAAGAGCTCAATCCTCAGCCAGGGTCCTGACCCACGGGGCTAACCCACATGGTGCAGCAGACCTCTCCTGTCTCGCCCGCTGCTCCCCTCAGCAGTGTATTTCAGTCGATCTGCCTGTTCAGCTCCCCACTCTGTCTCTGGTGAATCCTCTCACCCACTGCACCTCTGGCCTGCACCCCAGCTCTTGTAGGCATAAATAAATAAAATAAATCTTTAAAAAAATCTTCAATGGGGTGGGTAATTTTATTATTGCCATTTCACAGATGAGTAGACTGAGGTAGAAAGACATTGAATGCTATCCCCAGGTATCAGAAATCCTCAGAGGCAGTGCTGCTTTTGCTAAATTTCATGTGACCTCGGAGCTGGAGGGCGAGGGGTGGGCCTTGGAATGAGCTACGTCTTAATTGGTTCAGCGTGTGGAGTTCAAGGTAGGTGGCGTCATTTGCTTGCTCAGCCTGGATACACACAGAATCTCAGTGTGCTGCGGCTTTTTTTTTTAGCCTTAGTGTGACATACACCAAAAATTTTGTGTCATTTCTCTTATGTAAGTTTTTTCCAGTGCATAGTCTGTTAATGAGAATTACTTTAGCATCGCCGGTTCTGTCACTTTTTTAGGTCATTACAGTAGCATTTAGAAACTCATTTCAAGAAATCAGTTGCCTGTTCCTTTCCCTCCACAGCGTTCCTCCTAGTTCATGTGTCACTTTCTCACTCCACGCCCCGCCTCCCCGCTTAGAGACTGCAATCTAGGTTTTCTCCTTGCTCTCCACTGACATTTTTCTCACCACTGGTTTCATTTCTAATAAATCAAATGGGATTTTCTCAGTCTCTCATCTTTCTAGAGTGTCTTGGATCTTCAGCTACTAATCAACTATTTCCTCCTGGATATCCCTCCTCCCTTGCTTTCTGCTGGCTCCTTCCTTGTGTTCTTATGGTGGAATCTCAGCCCTTTGCTCTTTCACCTCTCTTTCTCTGTCTCGGTCTGTCTGTCTCTCCAGTGCTCCTTGAATTTTTTTTAAGATTTATTTATTTATGCATACAAGCTGGGCTATAGGTGAGAGGTGTAGGGGGCAAGAGGATTCACCAGAGACGGAGTGGGGAGCAGAACAGGCAGATTGACTGAAGTACACTGCTGAGGGGAGCAGCGGGCGAGGCAGGAGAGGGCTGCTGTGCCATGCGAGAATCTCCCTGGCTGGGGATTGAACTCATGCTGCAGTGGCTCTGCAGAGCTTCATAGCGCTGCGCTTAACCCCCTGTGCCACCAGGAAGGCCCTGCTCCTTGAATCTTACAGCAAGCTGTCTTTCCTAAGCCAATGGCACTCAGGTCTGTATCTCCACCCTCACCCTGAGCCTAGCAGTTGCAATATTCCACAGGATCCTTGCACTTGAAGGATCTTGACTGTTCTGAGGTCACATTACTCTCAATATCAATATCAAGAAAACTATTAGCCCACCCAGTCAGAGCATAGCTCCCTTTCTGGGCTCCTTTTGTTTCTGGGAACTGCTAGTCTCTTAGTGTGCTACAGACCCATGTCTGATAAAATGACCCATGTCTGATTAAATGCAGAAAAGGCATCTGGCCTTAGTGTTTGGTATAGAAGACTAGCTTCTTTGCCCTTTCCTTGTCCACCCCATTCAGAGTTTATGTTGGTGTCAGATCTAAGTGTTGAAGGAACACCAGCTTTGTTCCATCTCATCCATCCTCACTGGGGCACCCCCACCAAACCCTTCATCCATCAGGCCTGAAATTATATCTGACCGTGGACACCAGCGCTCAGCCTTGAGTTTCTACAGTTAACTGTACTATTCCCTGAGGCCAGGAAAGTCTTTTTAGTTAAGCTCTGTGCTTTCCTGCTAAAGAAATCATGGTGGTTCCTAGTTACCAATCAGATTATATCAAAACCCTCTAACTTGACTTTCAAGGTCCTCATTCAATGGGGCACCTCTTTCATTCAACATTTCCGCTCCTACACCAAAAAACAGAAGCTCTTCCTTCTCTTCAACCGAGCTTCTCCCTATCCTGCTCTGCCTGTCATCTGGATATCTTGCTCTCATTGTTCTCTTTATTAGATGCCCTTCCTGACCCAGAGTTTATATTTCCCTCAAGATCTGATTCATAAAGATTGCTTTGTTTGTCCCAGTCCAAGCTATTCTTTATTTCATTTGAACACCTCTGCTATTTAGTCAAGATTATGTATCCTTTAACCACTACTTGGGCTTACTGAGTTGTTAGAAGGTATTCATGTTGGTTCCATGTCTTCTAGAGACAATTTCCAGAGATAAATGTCCATCCAATTTATCAGGTGAAAAAAATCAAATTTCAGAGGGAAATTTGCTTGAAATTCCATCTGGGATTTGAACTTGGGAAGTTTGATTCCAAAGCTCACAAACCTCACAGTAGTGCCTAATTTGTCCACATTTGTTGCTTTTGATCTCCCCAAGGATTTAATGGCTAACTGTTTTTTGGGCTTTTTTTTGGGTGCTATTTTGCTGCTTTGCCAATGGGCCTAGCAAAGGGCTAAGCACATGATATTTATTTCATAAATTCTCAATATTTTGGCCTCTGGTTCTCAGACTTAACAACACTGCAGTCCCAACTGATTTAAGCAGTTGATGAAAACAGTAGTCACACCAGAACTATTTGTATGATAAATAGTAGATAATAACTGGTACCAGACCAAAGAGATTGGTGACATCCTGGCAATAAACTGCTTACCCTCAGCAGTCCCTTTATTTCCATTTCTTTTGGAAAATAAAGAAAACCAAGGTAAAAAACCTGAGAGCTCATTGCTAGTCTGAAATCATTTTGCTTCCAACTCTTATTTAAATCATCTCAGGGGCTTTGTTGACATTATCTGCTAACGATTGTAATCCTTCTCTGCAAATAGAGAGAAGCACCAACCTGTCAAACAGCACCCTCCATCCATAGAGATCTCAGGTCTGAGGTCACCTCTGGGGTGTCCATGTCTGCGCAGGGCTTCTGGACACATTTCTAAAGGGTAATATTTACAGTGCTGGAGAGTGGGGCACTGTGGAGCTTAATGGGATTCTCAATAAAGGCAGCTTTCATTAAGACAGGGATCACACACAAGGTGCCCTTGCTTTTGAGGAAAGGACGACCCAGCACAAGACGAATGCTCCTCGTCAGCTTGGAAATCATGTGGGTCAAGTGCCTTGTCATGCATTAACAGCCTTTTTAAGTTCCCAGGCAGATTGAGAGGAGAGGCTTAGATAAATGAAGGAAGAGGAATCATGCGATCTGTCTTGGTAGCATAAACGCTGAGACACAGCAGCTGCATTTAAACAGAGCAATTTGCTAAATGAGTGGTTGGCTACTTTCCAGATGGCCAATGTGACACGGGATTTGGATGAGTCCTTTATTCAATCATGCATCTGTCTAGACTGAGACATGAAAGGCCAGGTTATAGCCACTGCAGCAGCAGCAGCAGCAGCTTTGAAACCATCACATAAAACATGCTCAGTATCACCAATGAGGCAGCTTGGCCAGAGATCAGCTGGAGAGGATGCGGCAACATGGCGAGCACGAAGCCTTGAGAAAGCCAGCCTCCCGGCTGAATGTGAGCCGGCTCAGTGCAGGGGCTCTCTTTGTGCTGTCTGCCCACTGGATCACTCCACCTACACTGGGCAGGTGATGTTAATAGAGCAAAGGTGTAAGGTTAGAAAGCAGAAATACTGCCAGTGTTACTGCTCTCTTTATGTGCGCTATTAAATCATTACACATGTGCTTAGTTGTGATTTTCCTAGTTAGGTTATAAAACTCCACAGATGGATAAAAGAACACACTTAGCTTTTACTCATGACTCCATTCAGCTTTCGTTTCCCTGCCTGTCATATGTAATTTGTCCTGGCTTGAGCACCTGTTTAGAACTAATGTCTCAAAGATACTGAATACAGGAACCAGAGGGCAGACCAGATGACCATTCATAATGGGGCCTCGAGGTCTATGAGATATGTTGATTGACTGATGTCAACTCGGACAGGTAAAATGGAGTTCCTTGATGGACAGTTTGTTCAACTTCAATAAAATAGGCAGCAGTAGGACTTCACTGGGCCCTAACAGGGTCCTGTAGAAGGCAGCACGGTACTGAACTATTTCTCTTGGGGAAGTTATGCCTCCAAGCTTGTTTAATTTTAATTATTGCATTTAAAGTTTCCATGAGTGAGGGTTTCATTGCGTTCTTCAGCAGCCATTTGAGTTTCATGACCAGAACATTCTGAACAATTGGTAAACAAGCCTTCCCCACCCCTCTGGCCCTCCGCATTGGACAGCAGCTTCATTTATTTCTGACTCAGGAGGAAAAGTTTAACCTGATGAATCACCAGCAGCACTTCCTGTGTCACACTGGGGAAAACTACAGCTTGTTTAGGAAGAACTTTGAAGCACTTCCTGCAGTTTCTGATCTACACAAGGTGGAAAATTTTTTGAGTTCTGCTCTAAGTCAATACACCAAAACTTTCTCACCACACGTTTTGCTCTTGGAAATTTCTTATCATCAGGACTACGTCTACCTTAATATCAGTATAAAGTAATATGAATTAAATGAGCGGGACTGTCATAGAGGGGGGATATAGCATTAGCCTCTGCCAATCTCACCCAGATACTGCTCCTTTTGTGATCATGTGAGCTCAGTTTTCTTTATGTCAACCACAAATCACAGAAACTGATTTGAGGGACTGTGTTCTCAGTTCTCCCAAAATATGGTACAAAACCAGCACTACATACAGGTGAGGAGCTGGTCTATAAACAGAAGGGATGCCTTTGGGTGTGACTGACTGGGATTTTCAAGATGAAGATCTTTACGACAAGAGTCCAGGTTTGGAAAGGGAGTTATAGTAGTACCTAGAATATTCTAAAATTATTATTATAGAATATTCTAAATACAAAGGTCAGTGCAGTGGTCACTAAACTCTAAGATAGTTACAAACCTGCTCAAGTATTTGCAAAAAGGAAACTGCTGAGAAAGTGTATAAAAGTAGATGTACTAACCTTCTTATGAACCAGGTTTCTCAGTAAATTAAGTGCTCTTTAAAGGTATAATCCTGGATCAGATGCAACAATCTAAAGAAGCCTAAGGATGTGTCATTTATCAAGAGAGTCTTTGTGATAAAACAATGAACCAATTTTCTTATGCTTTTTTTTTGGGCATATGGGAGATGTGGTTTCCCTTATGCTGAGTGTGACTGGGTCCCTGATTCTAGGGCCACATGACCATCAAGAAGTATACAAATTGTGAAGACCTTCAAAACTGTCAAAGGATGATCAGGTAACATTAGGTGAAACATCAGGCAGAGCCAGTGCTTTATAAATAAATTTGTTTCTCTCTCAGGCACAACTCATGGATTAGCTAGATAGCAAGATGTGTTCCTTAATGCTACAATCACTATAAACCTTTTTTTCTAGCCTAAAGAAAATTTGATTTTTGAAATGAACGTCAAATGAAAGCTCCAATACTGCTTGAAAATGTCGACTTTTTAACATTCAACGATAGCTCCACAAAGAGTCAGCCATCATTGACGTTTCAGCTCATCACAGTGCTGTTAATTAAAAACCACAGCCACTAGCAACAAAGATTAAAGCAGCAGACCCCTGCGAACTATTCCTGAAATAAAATGTAACCCTGATTTGCTCAGAATCTAAAGCAAAAGAACATGGCATGTGGGCTCATCCACATCCGGGCCACTAGGGGGCACTGAACGATCGAGTTTCCACCACGCGATTTTTAAAGACAGTTACTATATATACACCTGAAGTGTGGCAGGCCCTTTACACAAAGTGAGCATGCCACAGTGATGACAGGCGTAGGGAGCAGCCAGTTATTGCTACCAGCACAGTCTGTCAGAAGAACGATGTGAAAGGAATCATTTGCATTTTTACCAATGAACTTGCGTTATAATGATTGGCAGTGTCACCAGGATTGGCCTTGACTTCGCTTCTCTGGCTTCTGTTGGATGGGCGGCCACAGCCGCCAGGATGGCGCACACCTGGGAGAACCGCGGTGTAGAGAGGCAGTGCGGGGCCGATCGGCCAGCTACCTACGGCGGCTGAGCACAGGGGCCTGCTCTCTGAGACAGGGGCGGGGACGAGGGCGTTCCTCTTCCTTCCTACCCCTGTCCTATCTTCGTCTGGGGAACCCCAGGCCTGGAAGCGGTGTAACCCAACTTCAAAGACACGGTTCGCTCCCTGGCAGCCTGTGTGCATGGCGCCCCCTGGAGCAGGGCCGGCTTTAAAGAAAGCAGAGCGTGGCAATATTAGGACTGCGTCCATTGGACTCCAATGTCTCTGCCACACCCCCTCTTCTTTCCTCCTCTTCCCGTCTCCTTCACTTAGGAATCTGCTGCTTTTCTGACCTTCTGCCTTTACCTTGTTTGAACGTGTTCCTGGAAAAACTTCTAGGATATCAAGCCATTCAAGGTTAGTTGTATTTGAATCACACTGTCTCTTCTCCCAGGGGAATTTACATTTCAGCCTTATTTCTAATTTTGAAACAAAGTACAGAGAAAGGATTTCTCCCATCTCACCCCAATTATCAGAACTATCCCATGCCTAATGGGACGCAAAGCAGACTTGCCACTTCTTTTTCGGACTTAAATGCTTTCCGAGTGATTCCTTCGTTTCTCCCCCATTTCTTCACAAGGAATATTCCTCTCCTTTCAGTTGAAAGTCTGTAAAGCGTAGAGGTCAAGTGCACTGACTCAGATACAAGTGCTTGGGTTCAATCCCCAGCTTTGCCGCCTCCTAGGAGCATGTAACCTAGGGCAAACTGTCTGACTGCTCTGCGCCTCAGTTTCCCCATTCTCACAAATGGCAATGATAATATCACCTGGAGGTGCTGTCTGGAGAACTGATGGTGATGCGCTGAGTGCAGCACCCGGTGCGTGACCAGCACGCTGCACCTGCTACCACTCAGTATTTATTTGACACAACACAGCATTTCCTCTTCTGTTTTCCTCTGCGTTTCGTCTTAGCTTTGCGACACAGATGCTCCCACCTCTTCCCTCCCCCTTACTCCTCCCTGGAAGGATGGCAGATGGTCTTCTGGTCCCTGAATCAGTGCTTGTGGCTCTCCTTCCACCCTCCACACCTACCTGATCATCGCCGTAGAGAATCAGGCACTTGTCAGGATCTTCGTAACTAAAGCAAAGAACATGAAAAGAAAACATCTTCAGACATCAAAAACAACCAGCTCCGGAGGGAGAATCCAGCAAATGTCCTGTATGTCATGCCCATGTGCTATTTGTAGAAGTCTTGGAAATAGACACTTGTTTACTTTGCCCCGATCAGAAGTGATTTCAGACTCTCTGCATTTAATCATCTACTTCTACTGTGCAGGTTCATAATTAAAATAAGAAAGTTATTTATAAAGCCTGTTCCGGAGCTGAGAGGTAGCTGTTAGGAGATGCTTTGGCTGCTAGTGAGCCCTCCATAAAGTGGACCCTAAACCATGATGGCCAGCCTAGAAGGAGTGGCAGGGACACCACAGTTATGGAACTCTCCATCACATGGGAGCTAGGGGGAGTGGCGCCCCAATTCTAATGTATGAGATTAAGAGTGAGGACATCTCAGACAGAGGGAAGATTTTTATGGGAAAATGTAACTTTGGGTAGATTCCAAGGTTTGGGTGCCCACTGGTTGGTGCCAGCTTTTCTTTTTCTTTCACTGACTTATCCCCAGTACCCAAAACAGTGCCTGACATATATTTGTGGAAGGGATCCTTTATAAAATTATTTGTGGTTGGCTTCCACATTTGTCATGATGAGTGTGGCCTGGAAGATGGCCAAGTGCTAGCTAGATGTGCCATATCTAGCCTGCACCCCAGATTCCTCAGGGTGGCCCTCACTCACCCTGGGCTGCCGGCCTCATGCTGTGACCAGCCCCAGTCCATATCATAGCCTGTCCTAAAGGCCACAAGTCTCCCCTACCCTGTCTACTCTTTGTGGCTGCTGGGTTGGTCACACCCAGTCCTACTCAGAATGGCCCCTTCCCTGCTCTCAGACTTGAGTGACAGCACAGTGCTTGCCACATTCGAGCCACGTCCAGAAACCCCTTGTTGCTTCATTCTACAAACAGTTGTTGGACACACACCAAGTGCCCAGCTCTGTTCTAGACCCTGACAAAGTAATCAAGTTCTTGTCATCATGATACTTATAATCTAACATAGAGGCAGATAATAAATAACTAACCAAATAAATATAACATGTCAGATAATGATGATGGTAAGGGCTATGGAGACAAATAAATCAGGCTAAAGACAGCAGGAATTCTGGTCTGGGCGTGGGATGTTGGAGTATATTTTCAGGCCAGAGAAGGCTGATCTGTGGAAGCCAGTGACGCTGGAGGTGTCCAAAGGGAAGGACACTCCCAGAGGAGCCTGTGGCGACTACAAAGTCCCTGAGGTACAAGTGTGCTTGGGGTTTTCAGAGGAGTCCACTGGTCTGGACCCGAGTGAGCACACAGAAGGATCATGGGAGGCATAAAGGGAGAAGGGCTCCCCCAGAACAAAAAGAGAGCCTGCTAGACTGGAGAGGGGAAGAACCATGAGGGAGGGGGAGAGCGAGAGGGCAGTCCTAGCAGTCGGTGCACCCAGACCCAGCTTCCTTAAAGGGGACCGGGGGGCACTTGTTCCCCAAGAGATGAGAGAGGAGCGACTGTGTAGGTGAAGGCAGATGATGCCGTAGGGCCTGAGAGCCTCTTGACACGGCTGCCCTGTGTGGCTCCTCACTCAGCATCAGATGACTTCCCATCCGTGGGCCCCTAGACTGGGGTGCTATGTTGTGGGGGGACCTCTGAAATGACTAATATTGTGGTGGGTAGTTGACCTGAATTCATATAATGTTAAAGTATATGTGAATTTTGGGAACTAAAGTAAGTCATGTTTTTCCACTACTGAAATTATGGACTGAGATTCATGCTTGCTACATTATTCTAAGTACTAAAATAAGGGTCTCACACTGTGGTTGCAACTTTGGCTTATCTTTCACAAATCTTTGCCCCTGGACATGGATGTATTTTTCTCACAAGACTTGAAAAAATGCAGAATGGTCTTAAGCTAGGGGCCCTGGACTGTCGCTTTCCCTGAAAGGAGCCTCTGAGCCTACCTCCCAGTGTGAAATCCCTGACTTCTCTAAGAGGGACTCCAGTGGTATTTCTGCCAAAAAAAAAAAAAAAAAATCCCCCAAACACATCCATCCCGACTATCAGAGCCCAGAAATTATGCATATTACCCTGCAGCTCTGGCAAGAGGCCAGATGCCTGAAATCTGAGGCATCGAAGCTTTTCACTGTGCTGCAGTAACAGCAATAGACACGGTGATAACCGTCTAGAAAAACTGAGTTTTTCAAAGAGGCTATTTTTTATTCCTTTTTAAGACCCAGAGACCCAATTTCAGACTGAAAATTTCCTTCTTTTTTCAAAAATTTCTCTAGCTCATCAGTGTATTATAATCTCAGTAAAGAAAGCTAAGTTTTTCTCTCATTTTGGAGTTAGAGGTTAACAGAGTTTTATCCAACTAGGCGTAGCCAATGGACCTTGGAAAGCATTTTGGCTCGTCTTCTAACCTGAAATGTTCTCAAAATGCTTAGGCTGGGGCCCAAGGTACAGGGCAACTCTGCACGTTCCACTGGAAAGAGCAGGGACCTGGAATTATCTCCCTGAAGTGAATTTGGATTAGCTCCAGATTCTGTTTCTTTGAACTTTTTTCAACAACAAAGCAGTATGATAAGTGAGTCCACTTATGACAAGTGTTGGCGTTCGAAGTCCCAACAATCTTACCAACTCCTTATTCTGTCTTCTCTCTGGACCCAGCAGGATAAAGCATAGAACAAATTTCTTGACCTTCCCCTTCAAAGCAGTGAGAATCATTGACTCCCAGTTATAGAAGGTGATAGGGGAGACTGAGACTGATGACAACTGTCCACCAGGGGCTGATCATTTTTTTCAGGTGACAAAAGAGAGAACAACCCATCAGATAATATATTACACTAAATGAGTCTCTAGTTATTGATGTTACATACTTCTCCTCTATACAACAGTCTTCTAGATATAAAGTGGATCATCAATGCCACCAATTCATAACCCAGCAGGCCATTTTGATTCAACATATGCTTGACTTGACCTTGAGCATTTGATTGTAAGACATGGAAGGGTAGCTGGGATTCTTTCACTTATGTGAGAAGGTTCATCTGGGGCACTGATGAGAATAAGCATGTCTTGAGAGAGTCAGCCAATGTCTCATCAAGCACTTGGGCGAAAACCAGAAAACAATTGTGAAGCTGGTCACTTCTGTGGCTCAAGGAAGCTGGGAGGGAATGCAGGTCAAATGACAAGCATCAGAATCTAGAAAGGCCTTGACCACTGAAATAAGGGCCAATTAGCACCAGGATTTGTTCAAGGTTGTGAGTAGAACTTAATCTAATCTGCTGGAGTTTGTGGGTTCAACTGTAAAGAGGAGAGAGGCTGGCAGCAGCAAACCAATCAAGTAGAACATATGAGAAAATATGGGGACCCTCACTGGGGCAGTGATTACAGAAATGAGAGGAGAAAAGGAGCAATGATTGGTCTGTGATTGGAAAGAGAAAGTGAGGAAGAGGAAGCAACCACAGAGAATTCCCAGACCCCTAACTGGAAGGATGAAATGGAAGCTGTAATCAAGACGGAAAACACAGGCAGCATTACTGAAGTTGGGGGGAGTGCTATTGTATTTTGACACTTCAAGTTTCAAAGTCCTTTAAGATACCCATGTGGTGGCAAATCTTAACATTTAGAGGGCAGAAGTTAAGAAGTGGATTTTAAATCATGGCCGAAACCATGAAAGGGAAAGTCTGCACTCAAGGTGAGAATGTGACAGAAATAGACCAGGGGTCACACCCGAGGGCCTCTCAGCATATGATGGGGGAAGGAGGAAGAGGTAGAAAGAAGGGGCAACAGGTGCAGGAGAACCAGAGAGGGGGCTACTACTGCAAAATTCAAGAAAAGAGAAATGGGGTACATCACAAAGTTAGGGGAAATGTAGACTTGAAGGTGGGAAAAGGATTGCCTCTTAGGAGATTGCTGAGTTGGATGCAATGACAGATTGTGAGCCCACAAAGCCTGGCAGGGATGGCATCATGGGCACTTGGCAGAGGACTGGGGACAGGATATGGTGAATCCCTGAGTGCAGGACAATGGGGCATGTTTCTCTTGAGGCTTTTGTTCTGTCTTGTCTTTTGTCTGGGATGCGCTCTCCCAGGTATACCTGTGACTCACTCCTTTGCTTCCTTGAGGTCTTAGTCTGAACATTCCCTTCTCCTGAGGCCTACACTATCTGCCTCACCTAATACTGCAACCAACTACCCCTCCCCCACTCCCTGCAAACCCACGCATACATCTTATGGCATTACTTTTCTTTTTGTACATAGCACGTATCACTTTCTAACATATGATGTAATTTTTATATTTACAGCATTTATTACATATTGTCAGTTGTCTCCTGCTTGAATAAGCACTCCTTGGCAGAAAATCTTATTTCATTTTCACAGTGAAAGCCCCTATCCCCAGAACAGTGTGGCCTATAGCGGTCCTTCTGTGGTCTGACAATAATACAAGACAGAGTGCTTATGCCTAGAGAAAAGATAGAAATAGTACTTGGAAACCTAGATGAGGAAGAAATTAACTCTGGTTCAGAGGATTGGAAAACTTTTGTGAAGAGTGACATGTGAGTTGGATCTTGGGGACTGAGAGGATTTCAGGGATCAGAAGTAGACGCTGAGTGCTGAGTGAGCCAGCAGGTGGAGAGAACCGTGATCGAGCTCTTGGGCAGGAAGTGGTTCACATGCTCGAGGAAGAGCAAGGCCCAGTAGGTGGGAATAGGATGTCCAAGAGGAGGTCTTTATAGGGGTAGAGTGAGGCAATCAGAGGACTCAAGTTTGCCTGCTTTGGTGTTTGCATGTACCTGCCAGATTTCAAGGTTAAGACAGTTGAACATAAGAATCTGGAGTTTCAGAGGAAAATCTGCTCCAAAGGTATAACCTCGGGCATCCGTCATCAGCATACTAACGGTATTTAAAGGCAGAAGAATTAAAATATCACTGGGGACATCACCAAAATGGAGTAAGTACAGATGAGAAAAGGACCAAGGATTGAAGACAGGGATGCTCCAAGGGTCAGAGGTCAGGAAGAAGGGGAGGAATCACGAAGGAGACCAAAACAGAGTACCAGTAAAACAGTAAAGTACCAGTAAAATCAAAAGTGTGCTGTCCAGGAAGGGAAGTGGAAGAAAGTACATGAGGAACGATTAGATCAAATGCTACTGATGGGTCATGTCAGATGAACCCGAAGGATCAGCCTGTGGAAGGATGTTCACTTGGGGTGTTGCTGGGAACCTTAGTGGTAGCTTAGTGAAGATGGGAGAGAGAGGAAAACCTTCTTGGAGCGGTTTGACTCTTTTAAGAAGTTTGCTGCAAAGAAATAGGAAATGAGCTGGCAGCCAGTTAAAGACAAAGATTTTGTTTAGTTTTTTATGGAGGGGCCACATTTTTATAGGCTAATGAGAAAGGTTCAGTGGAGAATAAATAATTGATGGAAAAAGAAGGGATATCTGGAGGAGGGGATACCTTTGAGTAGATGAGAGAGGGCAGGATCTGGTATCTTGGATAAATAACAAAATGAAGCAGGGCGCATGGTCCAAATACTGGTAAGGGATGTGAGGGGATGGAAAGTGGTGAGCATTCATTTCTGAATGTTTTGATTTTCTTATTAAGGCAAGAAAAAAAGTCATTGGCTAAGATGAAGATGAGAGAGGGGTTGTTATGGATTTGAGAAAAGAGGAGAAAGAATGAAATTACAGACTTGGAACAGGAGGGATTTAATGAGTAGACTTGGGCCACGGAGATGATTGTTGGGGTGTCCAGGACCCACTTGAGCATCATGATCATGAATTTAAAGTGAGCTCTGTCCATGTATTTGTGTTTTTCTCTAGCTCTGTTCGCAGCTCTTCTTCGCTGCCTTTCATTTCCATTCCTTACTCATCCATTTACTTCTGTAAGAGCTGGTACACAAGAAAGCTAAAAAATGTTTTGTTTCCAGCACTTGAAGGAAGTATTGAGAGGAAAGTCTGACAGGCAGGCAAAGGCAGAGGAGGATATTCCCAAGTAGTATAAGAAGTAAAATAAGTGATGTTTTTGTGATATTCTCATTTCCTTCTCTACCCTAATCTGTCTCTGTTATTCCATCCATCCATCCATCCATCCATCCATCCATCCGTTTACAGCTCATTTCAAGTAGAAATAGTAGTCAAAAGACAAACATATAAATTGTGAAAAAATAAGCGAGGATATTAAAAAAAACACACAAAAAATTTACAAACATCCTCTTTACATAGAACAGAACACAGATATCTCTAATTTAGGGAGAAACCCCTATGTGGTCTCCTACTGATATGTTGTTTTAACAAATGGCTCTATAATTTAAGTTTCTCTTCTAGGAAACCTTCTGGGGTATGTTGATGTCACATTCCTTAGAAAAATGTTTTTGTTTTTTTTTTCTATTGTTGTTAGTTTATTTTACGTTCAAAGAGAGCGATGCCTTGCCCCAGGTTGGCAGACAAATTAGCAGTAGCTCAGGCTGGGATTTTAAAAAAGTTTATTTTTATGCATTTATTTGTTTAGTCAAAAATAGCTATTGAATGTCATCTGTGATGCAAGGGCTCTGTTAAGATGGGTATATTTAAAACTCATCTACAATGTTTCTTTTGCCTTGCTGTTTTATTTTATATCTAAAATTTTTAAGGCTGAGGCATACTTAAAATGTTGTAGGCACACTTACAGTGGTGTGAACGCAACAAAATAGAAGTTGTATTGTACTTGAAATTGTATATTAAAGGTAATGATAGAGTTAGCGCCATACGTGGCAATTAGTTTACAATGTGCTCCCACAAATGCACTCAGACACCATGATTAATGCTCCCTAGAGCATTCAGCCCCTGTAACTAGCTACCATTGTACTTACCAGATCCTAGCTCTCCCAGGATATTGTGATAAATACCATGTTGATGCTAATATTGCTCCAGGTGATTAGGTCTGAGAGTTAGAGGGGATGGTGAGATGAAATGGAGATAAAATGCAAAGTTTATGCCCTGGTTGCTTAGCTAGAAATCAATAGGGAACCAAGCCAGTAATCCGTTAGTGAGATTTTGAGGTGACAGAGGAGCATCCCTCCCTCCTCCAATATGCCCGGGCTGTGGGGCTATAATGGGTTATAATTATTGTTTCAAATTGGATTTCTACTGGTTGTGTCTAGAATCTAAGTATCAGAAGGTGAATGAAGAAAACTGGTGTCCATGTCAGAGGAGCAGAGGAAAAGCATTCCGAATCTCTCTCTGGTCTCTTGGCACAGCGCTCCGACACAGCAAAGGATCTCAGAGACTGACATCATCAAGCAGTCCCGTTGGTTCAGGGACCCGTGCTTGGCCAGTGCCACTGGCCCTATCACAGATGCACCTCTCAGGGTGACATGATTATCATGCAGGCCTCAAGTCAGATAATATGATTATCATGGACCTAATAATTGTGTCTGCCCTAAAATTCATATATTAAAGCTCTAACCACCACAGTGGTGGTATTTAGAGATGGGGCCTTTGGGATGTAATTAAAATTAGATGAAGTGATAAGAATGGGACTCACAATAGGATTAGTGTCTTTCTAAAAGACATTGGACAGCTGGCTCTCTCCATGCAGATGCACCAAGGAAAGGCGGCGTGAGGACCACAGAGAGAAGGACCACAAACCAGGAAGAGAGCTCTCATCAGAAAAAGAATGGGCCAGCACCTTGAGCTTGGACTTCCTAGTCTCCAGAACTGTATGGAAATAAATGATGTTTTCTAAGCCTCCTACGTGGTGGTATTTTGCTATGGACACCCGAGCAGACTAACACATTCGCATTCAATAGCCTGTGCTCACTTAAAGGCTCAGAGTTCCGTGTGTTCAATCCCTGAATCTCTAGCAAAGGAACTCCCCAATCCCAATACACACACACACACACACACAGACACACACACACACAGAGGACCGCCATGGGGATTACCATAGCTAAAGGCTGGGGAAGCTCTGGGCACAAAGGGGGTTCAGGGAAATTCGTGCAGGTAACATCTGGACCCTGTAGGATATTTAGCAGGAGCTCTGTGAAATGGTGAGAGCTATTGGAACCATGTCTTATTCATATGAGTGTCCCCACTGTCAATAGCATCGGGCACATTGTAGGTGTTCAGCAAACATTGTAGGATAGATGGTTGGGAAAGGGAACAGCTTGGAAACAGTGTCACGGTGATGGTACCTGGCCCAGATGAAGTATCTGTTTGGTTAGGTTGGTACCTGGTGGGTGGTGGTAGTGGTGGCTGAAGGCTCAGTGGGGATGAAAGGCAAGGGGCTTCGATACCATCCTAAAGTTGTGGTGTTACTGGAGAAGGAATTGGCAACCATTAAAAGCAGAGTAACATGGTCATGGTTGAGTTTCAGGAAAATCAGTCCACCCCATTTGAAACGATTAATTCATTATTGCTTGACTCTAAAAAATCATTTCCCCTCTCTGGGCTTTCCTTTCTGCGCCAGATGCTGGAAGGGCCCTCCTTTCTGGAAACTGCTGTGACGTCTGTCGAGTTCCTGACAGGCTGCACAGAAGCCCTGGCAGTGACGGCTTGAACACAGCTGAGCATGATTGCCCAGGGGCAGGAGGGAAGGTCCGGTGCTTAGGCGAGAGGCATCGCAGAGGCCTGATGACCCTGAGTGCTCTTACCAGTAGTCCAGTTTCAGGGGCACAGCTTCCAGGCCGCCGATCTGACAGTAAGGCTCCAAGTTAGAGACTTCGTACAGCTGGAGCTCACGGTTTCTGTTCAGAGATCAAGCACACTTGGAATCAACTCACACTCCTGCTTCATTCTTAGAACACTTTTTACGTTCCACAAGACAGAGACATCTATTAGTGAGCTGTTGCCCTGCTGACCCCCCACTAGCCAGCTTGAGGTCTTTCTCCCACTTTCACCCTTGGAAGACATCTCTTTGCCTGGTTCTAAGGTGGCCATGGGCCCATCCTTTTCCAACAGGAGGCTGGCGCTGTTTTCTACAACAGGAGCTCTGGATGCCAAGTAGTTGGGGTGTCAGATCCAAGCTCATCACTCGGATCCCTCATCTGTAAAATGAGGATCATAACAGTTCCTGTCTTCTAGGAGAGGCTGAGGGAGCAAAAATATGAGCTGATGTTTGTTGTTGATAATAAAGATAATTTGATCAAGGGCTCTTTCTACACCCCCTTTCTAGGGGATTAACTCAGTGCTCCTCTAGCTCCTCACCATCTGAACCTTAACCCTCCACCAGTTCCCTCCTATGTTATCTCCTCTACCTTGGAACTGATTGAGGGAGAACCAATATGTGGGTGTAAAGAAAACCGACGTTGGGGCCTCCCTGGTGGCGCAGCGGTTAAGCGCTGCACTGTGGAGCTGTCGGCAGCGGCGATGAGAGTTCGACGCCCGGCCCCGGAGAATCCCGCATGGTGCGGCAGATCTCTCCTGCCTCGCCCGCTGCTCCCCTCAGCAGTTTATTTCTGATCTGCCTGTTCTGCTCCCCACTCTGTCTCTGGTGAACCCTCTCGCCGCCCCACGCCTCTGCCCTGTACCCCAGCTTGTATAAATAAAATCTTAAAAAAAAAAAAAAGAAAACCGACGTTGACCTGTTTGCATGGAATGTTTTGGGTCCCTTCTGAATTCCAAAGACTTTACCTTTATATGGTGCTAAATGCCTTTTCCCCACTTCCTCTCCACCTGCTGTACACTTAAAGATTGGTTTCCTGCCTCCAGGTATCATGCACCTTGCCTCATCTTCTAATTTGTCAGCTCAATGAGTCTCTAATAACTTATTTTCAGTCTCTGAACGTCTATGTGTGTAAAGGACTTGATGATAACAGTTAATGAGTGAGCTTTTAAAAATCAAATGGGCCTAAGTTTGTAAATCCAGGTTTGTTGCTTTTTAATAGTAAATACTAATTATTATTATTAGCTATTAGCTATTATTAATATTAGCTATTAATAGCTAATAATTAGTAGCCTGGATTATTTGGTAGCCTGGATTATCTGATATTAGAATAACTGTTGACAAAGTGCATGAAGTCTAGGGACTCAGGGGCTGTTGGAGGAGACCAGTGGGTGAGAGAAAACCTTTAGGGCTGGGTTGTACAGTTCTCAGTAAGTGGGGCTGGAGGACCCACTTTATCCTCCGCTCCCAGACCCCAGAACCTGGTGCTAAAACAGCCTCCACCTTGGGATCACAATTTTGTTTCAACCATGATTTGAATGTTTCCAAGTTTCCTTCCCCTGGGGCCACCACCCCTTTGCCCTGGTGCCTACCGAGATTGGTCAAGCAGTGACCGGGATGCCACACACTCGTTTTCATCATGTCACCATTGATCAAAATCTTCAGGGTCTTCCTTCAAAATCTGAGACCCATCATTTGAGGCCCTTTACCAGGCATTATAATCTTTTTACTGTGGTTTTTATTTTTTGATGCAGTCAAAAGCACTTTACACTGAATTTTGGTGGATAATAAACTAGGAATATTATTTTGAATCTGAAAGTATGCTAAAAAATAACAAAATTCATCTCTTTTTTTCCATCTGGCGCATAACTTCACTCTGGAAATCCAAAGGAGGGTTTTCATCTGTATTTGGGGCAGTGACGACATCATTGCAATAGACCCATCAAAGCAATGACTTTGCCCAGTAACTGATGAGATCAGTATTTTTTAAAAAGGGCTTCTTGCCTTTACCTGCAAACCACAAACATGCATGCGTCTGTGTAAACCCACACATGAAATGAATTTCATAACATGAATGTCCACTTCCAAGTGGGAGGGCTGCAGGCACTCACCCGGTCCCAATGATGAGTTTGTTGTACTGTGGCATGCTGATGACATCCGTCACCCACCGGGGCTTCCGACTGATGGACTTGTCCTAAAGGGTAGAAAGGTGCAAATGAACAAGAATATGCCTTTTAAATGGTAAGACAATTTCAGTTGTGTCAAGTCATTGTTGCCCATAATGTGCAGGTTTAACAGTAGAGAATTTTCTTTAGTTGTTTTTCTTCTTCAAATTTAAAGAAGATTTGAAGAGCCTCTCTCGGAGGACTTAATTTAGTAGCCGAGGCGGGTGAGGATGGGGTGGGTTTCATCTACAATAGCTGTAACATCCATTGTAGATGCTAAGTTTTCTGAGGGCAGAGATGACCTCCGTCTCCCGAGGGCCCTATAGAGAGCTTGGCTATGTCACTTGTTGAGTGAGGTAATAAAAGAATGACATTAGAGACAGAACATATTTTGAAATGGGTCAGGCATTGTTTTATATCTTATCATAAGATATAAAACCTTTTGAATTTCTGATTCTGTGATTCTATAAGTTCTCTGAAGAAAAACCCTAGTATCGCTGCCTACACTGAAATAACTATTAACAGGGGAAAAAATGGAAAATTCTTTTTCATTTGTGGTTCATTAAGACATATGAGAAATTGCATGATGGAATCACGTGTAATTCATCATTCCATCTGATTTTAGAAGCAGAATGAAGCACTGTCTTATACTACACATAGAGATCATATTTTATCTGCATTCCATAAACTAGCAAAATCCAACATGAATATATTATATTCAAGGACACAATTTCTGTAATCATGCCACTTCAGAAGCAGTTTAAAATAGCAAATAAAATCAAACTGGAGCACTCAGCATCCTTATCAAATGAAAATCACATACAAAAACCCTCTTTCTTCTTTTCAACTTCAGCTGCAGGGACCAGAAATAAATCGTTCCATCTTCTCTGATCATGATTAAGGTGTCGTCAGGCATAGAGAGAATGCGCAGCACGGGACCCCCATACGACAGCCTCTGCAGCACAGCAGGCAGCTGGAAGGAAACCTCTTTCTGTCGGGCCAAAGCATCAGCTTGCTTGGAATACTCTAGCTGCAGATATGTGCAGAAACCATCCTGGAGAATAAAGCGATAGTCATTCAAAATCTAATGTCCTTCAAAAATTCCCTTTACCCTCTGGCTTAGATAGTTCTTGGACATACCAGAACTATCAGTGTGAATTCATCCTTTAGTGTGAACTTAATTATCAAAAACTGAACCTGGAAATCTGTCACCCAGCTACTGTCCCCCCACCCCTATAGTCTCTCTCGAAAGATGACGATATGACGATGATGACGACGACAACGACGACGATGATGACAGAGCACACCATGTTCCACACGATGTGCATCTATGCAGGCAGAGCTCTGTGACCAGAGGGAAGTGGTGGAGGTGTCTGGGAGCATCTCCATTTTCTGTCCACTTCCTGCAAAGACCTTTTTCACCAAAGTCTCTCCTTTTTCATGGAATCCTGACTATTCCTTTTCAAACCAAATGACAATGAAATGTTATATTTGATTTGGTTGGAGAATTGGTCCAAGGTCTTAATAGAGGTGTCTTACTGCTTGGCCTGTCATTTTAGAACTTAATTCATCCTAGAACAATAGGACACTGACAGACACAGTGGCAGAGCATGTTAAAAGAAGATGCTTTGGCTCATTGTTATATAACCCTAACTAGGAAACAATAGTGATGATGATCCTATTTGTTCAGAATTTACTCTGTGACCACGCCTGTTCCAAACGCCTCACTGTGCTAACTGATCTGACTATAGGCAGGTGTTGCTTGTGCACAGCATTTCTTGCTTTCTAGTGTTTCACTTTTTGCTTTTGGGGAAGGTGTGGACGTACCCCGGTTTAGGATACCCTCCTTGGAACTTGCCTTACTACTGGAATCTCTAGTTAAACTATTCTAAGTTTAACCTAACATTACAAGAATTTGAAAACTGTGAATGTGCATGCCCCCTTGGTTCGGTTTCAACTTGGCAAAGATACCGAGGGCACAGGATCCCTCAGAAAACATCAGGCTGGGCACCAAACATTTTATGCATTTCTTCACCAACTTCAAATTTGAATCGTAATCATAACCCAACTTACCCAGTGAATTCTGCCCACTGCTTCATAGTCAATTTTCATGAAAAGTTGTTCTATTTGTTTAATACTCTAGAGAGGAAAAAACAAACCTATTTATAGACTTTACAAGAGTGAACTCTTCACTAAATAGTTGTGCAGGGGGATCCAGAAAGAGGGGGAAATTTTTATTTTTCTAATTTACAAATTTCATAATAAAAATGCACGCTACTCAAGGTCTCTAGAATGTTTGCTTCAAAACATTAATAGGCCTATTAATCTGCATTGGGTGCACAGCAACCAAAACTCTTGTTCAGGGAGAGCCTTGGTCTCCCAGAACTTCTGTTTTTGAAATCAAGCCCTAATTAGTAGATGGGGCTGTGTGTGTCTCAGGGTTTATGTTCCCAGGAGATCCCAATGCACCTTGGTCAGTTCCAGCCCAAAGACTGGACTGTATTGAGGGGCCCCACTTTGAGATAAACATCAAGGCAGATTTTGTGGACAACGAATGGGGTGGGCAAGGTTCTCCTTTGGGTGTGGCCCAAGACAAGAAGACTTTCAGGTATCAGAAGGATTTCTTCTATGTGGCTGCTGCAGGTGGACTAAGATGGCCCTAATGATCCCTGCCTTTTGGTAGACCTGGCCTGTGTAACCCCCTTCTCTCCAGTCACTTGCTAGTAAGCAGCGGAACAGCTCAACACCGATGGCACAGCGTGTCTATGAGCCCATGATGCCCTAGCATAACTTCCGTATTGCTAGCAGCCTCTTCCTTGTTGGTTTTGACGAAGCTGTCTTGTTGCGGACTGCCCTGTGGAGAGGCCCACGAGGTGAGAAACTGAGGGCAGCCTCAGGCTAACAACCAGCAAGTACTTGAATCTGACAACAACCATGTGTGCTTGGATGAGGATGCTTCCCCAGGCGCACTCTCAGATGAGATCCCAGTCGTAGACACCACCTTGATGTAGCGTCATGAGAAACCACAAAGCAGAGAATGGGCTAAGCCATGACTGGATTCCAAATTCACAAAAACTGAGAGAGAATAAATGTGTATTGTTTTAAACTACTAAGTTTGTGGTAATTTCTTATGGTGCAGTGGATAACTAATATAATGACTCAAAAGAATAGAAATTGGGCTAATGGTTAGAATGTCAAGTAAGATCAATTTCAGCTCATAAAGGGAAAAAATTTCTAAGGTTCAGAACTCTCCGACCATGAAATAGGCTTCCCAATAAGATATTGCGTTCCCTTTAACTGAAGGTATTCAAGCATTTGTTGACTCGTGGTGTAGCAGAGGAGAGAATTTGAGTGCTGAAGGGGTTGTATACTCAGTGACCTCCAGGCTTCTTTCAAGTCTCAAGATTCTGCCCTGTCAGATATACATGTGGAGGCAACTTCAACAGAGATGGTCAAGTTATATGTTTATTTGGGGGAATGACATGTTGAATTTGCTCTCATCAATCCTTAAGGAGTGTTTGTCTTTATGCAATAACGACAAGAAAATGATGTCCCAAGACACCATGCGCCCCCACTGGTGAGTCTGTAGCTTGTGCCAGCGTAGAGGTTGCAAGGAAAGACTTTGGCTGTGGGACTAAGTGCAGCCCCGAGTTCCTTTCAATTATTTTCAGAAGGAGCAATCCCACACTCTGGGGTGTGACTTCCAGGGAAAGCTTTGCCATGACAACTAGACAACACCATGCGTGGGACCAGACATGGAACAGGAAACAGAGAAGTTCAGGATGAGGTGCTTACTGACTGGGCTTAGGATGCCCCCGCAGACATTCCTGCCCCCCCAGCAGAGAGTGGGAGGCTTTGAGACTTTGGGACTCTGGCCAGAATGCCATCAAACTAGAGCCATACAGGGCAGGGCATGACTGTGACATGGGTTTCCAGGGTTTCACTGCCCTGTGACTCTGCCCAGGACACCCGATTCCCTCATCCCGCCCAGAGCTGAGGAGGAATGTGTGTTACTGTAGGAAACAGCCCCCACCCCAGGCACTGCCTTCTCAGTATGGTGATGTGGGATACTGAGGAACAGTGAACTACTTCCTCCATGTATGGAAGAAACAGATTGAGCACCAATGGTATGTCAATTCCTGTGACAGATGGTGAGATTTCAGAGCTGAAATATGCGTTAGTCGCCCTCACAACATTCACTGTCTAGAGGGGTCACAGGCAAGCAAACCAGCAAAGAAATGCAAAATGGTAAAATCTGTGCTGCACGTAATTGCAGACCAGAGTCAGGTTAGATGGAGGAACCTTTAACTGAGTCTAGGGAAGTTAGGATGGACTTTGCTGAGTTCACGATGGCTGTACTGTATTAAAGTTCATTATTCACTCAATCATACTGATTTAGGCAAGGAACTAAATTCTAGATTTATAAAGAAAAATCTGAATTGGAGAGAGGAGCATTACTTCGGCAAAAAATGGGAGGAGAGCTTGTTAGGCAAAGGGATCAGCAGGTACCAGGATATGGACAATACTTGCTCTGCTTCCCAAGGAAACCACAGGGCATGGTAAACTTGGGGACCAAGATCCCCATTCTTGCACGTGCTACATATCTGAAATGCTCTCTATATTGTGCTCTTTCTAAATATTAGTCTTTATCAGCTCAAAAGGCACTTCTCCAAAGAAGAAAAGCGGATGGCCAACAGATACATGAAAAAATGCTCAACATCACTTATAATCAAGGAAATGCAAATCAAAACCACTATGAGATACCACCTCACACCTGAGAGGATGGCACACATTAAAAATACAGGCAACAACAAATGCTGGAAAGGATGTGGAGAAAAAGGAACTCTTCT